>JAUBNQ010000003.1:18303870-18313990 GCA_032353495.1 Ctenopoma kingsleyae | reverse complement strand
CGATCCCTCCTTTCCCTCTCCTCACGATCCCTCCTTTCCCTCTCCTCACGATCCCTCCTTTCCCTCTCCTCACGATCCCTCCTTTCCCTCTCCTCACGATCTCTTCGATCCCTTTCATCACGATCTTTCCTTTCCCTGTTGTCTCTGTCGGCCCTGTCATCTCTCCTATCTCGATCATCTCTCCACTCTCGCCTTTCTCTGAAGTCTTTGTCTTCCCTCCGCTCAGCTCTCCCATCCCTTTCCTCTCGCCAGTCTCTTCTTTCCATATCTTCCCTGTCCTTCCTTCCTCTGTCTTCCCTGTCATCTTTTCCATCTCTCCTCTCTTCTCTGCGGTACTTATCATCTTGAGGAGGTCCTCTGGGTAAAGATCCTGTTCTCTTGTCAACATCTGATGGCAGACGGATTCGTCGGTCTACCTCCAGAGAAAGCCGTGCGTGAGAGTCCACATCCAGAGGAGCTCGGTTACTTCGGGAGGCATCGGACAGTGCTCTGTTTCGGCGTTCATCCACCTGGAGCCTGATGGGAATCACCTTCATGTCAGACTCCCCTCGAGATACTCGTACCCCCACTTCCGAATTCCTGTCCTCGTCAATTGGCACAGGGTGCCCATTTTTCACTGGTGGAGGTTTGGAGATATTCACGTTGTTGCTTTCTGTTCCATGAAGAAACATGCAGCAAATCAAATGTCAGTGCTTCATCCAAAGACTATACTATAGCATAATTTTTAAAAATTTTCTACCTACCATTCTCTGGGATGTCCTTGAGAACCCCTCTGGCAATCAGCTCTTGGCGGCTTTTTCTAACAGAAATCTTTCTTTCCAAAACTGAAAAAAGGAAATAACTCAGACAACAAACCAACCAACCAACCATCTTAAGAGATGCAAAGGTTGATCTTGGCAGCAAGAATACCTATAGATGTCTCAGTGAACTTCTCACTTGGCTTCTTCTTTTTCCATTTCCAGGGTTTGAAGATGTTTCCCATTTTGGAGAACTTGCCTTTGCGCTTGTTTGGAGGTGTTCCCCCACCAGAGTTTCCTTCTTCTCCCCCTGTTGTGCTGTGTTGCAGGTCAACCTCATCATCTGTGTGAGAATGACAGTGGCATAAAAGAGATGACTCAAAGTTTGACTTGTGGAACATACATTTACTGCAGTCAATACTGCAGACAATCAGTGACTCAGTTGCAAACTTATGACTAGGAATAAAGTAGCAGCTGTCCTTTCACTTTTATTATTTGCACAAAAAAACAAAAAACAAGACAACCCAAAAACAAACATGACATTACAACAAACGGGAAATGAACGTCTTTTTCCTCAGTGTACCGTCATCCCCACATAATGTTTAGGCTAATTTCTGGTGGACTTTTATTACAACCTGGGCACAGTGAAATGTAATCTGCAGTATCACTAAAAGCCCACATCCAGGGCTACTGGCCTGTGACCATAGCATACACTACAGTTCAGGGACCTTCGGTATCAGCACAGCGTTAAAGATAATGGTAATTGCTTATGTCTTCTCCTTGTAAGTCGCTTTGGATAAAAGCGTCTGCCAAGTAAAGTAGAGATAAGGTTTCATTAAAACAATCAATTTCTATGCATTATTACGTCTGTGAAGATTCTCAGTCAGTATGTATTATTACATTATGGGATATAAACAAACAGTATTTCACTCACCAATATACAGGCCAGTATTTCTAAACACTCCACCTTTTCTGGCAGCAGTACTCACTAGGTCAGATTCCTCATTAGGTGAATGTTTGCCTACAGAGGGCAGGGCTCCAACTCTAAGCTGATGCATCAATTATCTGCCACAAAAAAAAGACCAAACCTTCAAACAAGGCTGGTGCAAATTCCACATTTTTTGCCTGCACAGCTATCTGAACTGTCACATGACAGCCAGACAGTGAAATACGGGCACAGTCTTTTCTGGTATTATTTACCAAAAAGTGTGAATTAATGTGACTGTTGCCACTCTTAAGATAACACTGCAAAACTAATTATTTGAACTGGAAGTAGGCAAATAAGCACACAACTCTGACAGAAACCATGACTTAAAATTCCAGAGTTGCTCAAACACTACTGGAAATCTACAGTTGGTGTGAAATCACTCTTATAATTCTTAAGTGATGAGTTGACTTGTATTTACACAATACTGTGCAACATAGCAAGTTTAGAACCACACAGAAGAACTTTGGTTTGAGTGCAGGGAGGAGGCATAGAGTGCCGTTTCATTATGTAATGTACAGGAAGACAGGTGAGTTCATTTTGTCATTAGAGTAGTACTGTGTCACAGTGTCTCATATGGGTGTCAATCCAACTAATTTTACTGCAATACTGACAGTTGTTCTCCACAGGCTTCCACATCCATTAAATGTAATCAGAACATCTGTTTAGGCATAAGGGTGTTCTGATATATGTTTAGTTAATTTATTTCACCCTAACACTTATTATGAACAAAGCATATAACTGAAAAAGCTAAGAAGATCCAGTTTGTTCATCTGTTGATTTGATTATTTCCTTTTCAGTGTCCACAAAGTGTAATTGTTCTTTTTGTACAGACTATCTGTCCATCTCCCTACACTTGTATTTTGTGTGTTACACATTTGCCAAAACAGAGACAAAACATGCAACAGGAATTTGACTGACATTTTTCCCTAAATTCTCTATAGATGTTCAATACCATGAATTATTTTTCACAATAACTACCTCATGAGGCTGAATAATTAAAAGTTTAGGATAATCAACACTATATCATGATCAGTGACTGTATGATCAGGTATATTCATATTTTCTTAACACCCCTGAGAAGGTTTCTCACAGGCAAAATATGTACTATGATTAATTAGAAATGTTAGGGAAAAGATAAGGCATGAGGTAAGACAGGGTGAAGAAGATCCCTGGTTTCCTTTCATAGTAACAATAATGAACAGCTTTCTGCTTACCAAACACAGGTTTATAACTCCTATGGCACAATGAGGACTTAATAGTGGATTGTTAGCTCTTACAATAACTATAAAACCCTGTGCTGAGGATGTTGTTTTCAAGGGCACAGATAAATGTAGCCAGAGTTATCAGTCTTAGAAGAAAGCTAAGGACATCAGATTCCTCTGGGGAAAAAACACACTTTTGCATATTGGACAGATGTGTTGATGAATAATAACCTACTAATCACCTACTAGACAGCATTTGATCACAGTGCAGATATCTGGTTTTTGTGACGTGGATTTTTTTGAGTAGCTACTTTCCAATTTACATACAAAGATAAATATGCAACCACAATCACACATTCTTTGGACACAACACAAGTAGTCTTCCATATGTCAGGTATGATGATGTTTGAGTTCACTCAGACTTACTGTCAGTAGTAAGTACTTATTCTGCAACTCATTCATCAAACCAATCCACTATGGCTCAGCTCAAAATTATCTCGTACAAAGCTGATCTGGCAAATTTATTAACTCACCCTAACCACAAAGGCATACTTAGTTATGTTAGTAAATGAGTAAGTCTTTAATGTATCTGACTGCTGTCAAAAGAATGGAGCCTATTTTGGATCTAGTTCTAGCTGTTTGCACTGTATTAGGGTTAGGTGCGGTTTTAAGTGCCATTCACTCGTCTGTGCTGCCAATCTCTTGGCCGTGTTGGCTTTTCCTGTTACAATTTCATTTCAACATTTGCTTTCATAATCTACTAATCTAACTATTTTCTTGATGAATTGTTTAGTCTATAACAGTATCTTAAATCCCACGGTGACCATGTCAGTGGTCTATTTTTTGTCAACAGTCAAAAACCCAAAGATATTCAATTCACTACAATGACAACAGGACAGTATCACTTTTTAGAAGCTTCAAGCTTGAAATGTTTGGCATTTCTCTCTAAAACCAACTTAAAACAATTATAAGTTGTAAAGATATCTGGTTATAGTTCATTACTGCCCATCAATTAATTGTTACAACTCTAAAAGTCATGTTTCGAATTTTGTGATTATATGTCTGAGAGCAAGGCAAACAATGTTCTTTCAGATTTGTTGATAACAAATAATGACAACTAAGAGTTACACGGCATTTCACATGTGGCTCTGATTTTTTCCAAAGCACGTAAAAGGGCCAATATTAAAATAATATTTTGAGAGTCAATAACATTCCACCTTCACAAAGGATACCCTTATTTGTCTTTGGACATTAACCGTAAACATGTTCAATTTCTACAGCAATGGAAGAAGCAGTTCTAATATGATAACACAATTACCTGGTAATATATGTTAGTTACAATTTGCAGTACAAACGAAAGAACTTTTCCAAATGTTTGCAGTGCTACAATGTCATGTATCACATGTGTACTCGTCAGCCTTTTCCTCCTTTCTGAGTGGCTCTTAGACATCACACATGGTTACATTTATCTCTACTGTAAGACAAAAAGACTTCATCGCAACAGCAGGTCGGATTATGTTGTATGTCAAAAAGCAGGAATATTAACTTGATACAATAAAAACTTCTCTCTATGAAAACTGGGGGCGTCAATAGACTATTAAAAAAAAAAATTCTGTGTCGATGCAGTTTGTTATAAGTTAGAATGACTTTCGTGGCTGTTCAATCAGACATAAAAAAAATTATTTAGCAGCTTTAATCTGTTAAAACCAGGGATCCATCTAGTTGCAGCCTCAACACAGATAATAACCCAAAACATACACATCTAAATGTTGTTGGTGTGGCATTGACCCAAACCATCAAATCAAACTGAAAATTCCTTCTATATAAATGTTATATTGTAAGTAGGACATACACTACCACTCAAAGGTTTGGACACACTACCTCCATTAGTGGTTTTTCTTTGTTTTTCTTATTGGTTCCTATTCTCAACATTGTACATAAAGAGAACAAACAGAACAAATATGAAATCATGTAGTCAACAAAACATATTAAATAACCCAGAACATGTTTTATATTTTATTACTTTATTGTATTTTAGATCGTCCAAAGTAGCTATATTTAGCTTTGGTACACTACAGACAGTCTCTCATCAGATTCACAACGTGGTCACCTGGAAAAGTTTTCAGTTCACAGATGGCATTGTCAAGATTTAATCTGTGAGATTTCTTGCTTACTTAATGTATTTTAGACCATCACCTGTAATGTACAGAGTAATTAGGTATATTAGTGTTACTACAACTACTGTACAAATCCATATTACAGCAAGTAAAGAGAAACGAGAGTCCATCATTACTTTAGGAAATTAAGGAGAGTTGGTCTAAAAACAGTCCCTTGGTCTGATGAGATTTTTTATTTTTAACAACAGTGCCTTTGTCAGACACTGAGAGGTTGAACAGATGGTTCGTGAATGTGTGGTTCCCACAGTGAAGCATGGAGGAGGTGGTGTAATGATCTGGTGGTGCTTTGCTTTACTTAGTCAAAATTGAAGGCACACTTAACTAGCAAGACTGTTGGAAAACTATTCCAGGTGACCTCATGAGGCTGACTGAGAAAATGACAACAGTGTACAAAGCTGTCATCAAAGTAAAAGGTGGCCACTTTGAAGATTTGAAAATATAAAACATTCTGTTTGCTTTTTTCTTTACTACACAATTCTATTTGTGATCTTTCGTGGTTCAGATGTCTTTAGTATTAATGTACAGTACTGCAAATAATGAAAACAAAGAAAAACTACTGAAGGAGAAGGTGAGTTGAGTGTGAAATCTTGTGTTGAAATGCAGTCAAACACATATCGGTGACCTTTGTGCAACTGACTCACATCTATTCCTGAAACATAACCCAGAGACCAACTGGTGTTAAACTGGGAGGGGTGGCAATGACAGGGAACTGGGAGAAAACTGATGTGGCTTGACTGCAACCGAATCAAAGTGGTGGTGGTGGAAGTGGTGACCTTTGAGCATGACAGCAGAGCTTGACAATCTAAAATGAACTGAAGGCACCAAATGAAGGACAGTCAAGACGAAAAGAATTTAAAAAATGCTCAGACTAAACACTAACAGGGGTTCTGTGTCTATATTTCCACACTAACTATAAACAGGGAACTGAAGACAGTATAGCAACAACACAGACTTCTGGAAACATTCAGCCATTCAAACTCAAAGGACTAATAAAAGCATGGAAGCTACACTAACCAACCTAATGGAATAACCTGCACTCCTCCATTCAAGCTGTCCATATGACTCATGCCAATCACATGACATGTTGACATCAACTACACAGAATAGCACACCGCAGCCAAAAATACAACTTGCACAGAAAGCAAACATGTAAAGACGACAATGTCCCCATGTTATTTGTTTTATGAAGGCAAGAGTGTTGACGAGCGTTTGAACAGAAAGCCTATAGTAAAATACAGAGCAAATATTTAATCTACTTACTCTAAGTGAATGGGCCAGTGTTGCTGTTTAACACATAGAAAGCCATGGCCACACTGTTTGATATTAAGCAGATAAGAGGTGAAAGACAGAAAGGGATGGTCTAGATTACACAGATGCTGTATTTCCATAGATGCAATTATGAACAATGTAAGTGTGCAATACATTGACAGCATAAACAAGATCTAAATGTTTGAAATGTTAGCTTAACCACAGAGTCCATGGATTTACAGTTGATGTTCAACATGTTGACCACACATGTCATTTAAGTAGAGAACACAGATCCACATGAGTGGGAGAGCTGGTGTCAGTCAGTGCCTTGTACCCCCCCCAAATCTTATTTTTCTAGAGCAGCTTCCACACGAGGAGATCGAGCACTACATGCAGGCACAGAGAGGTTTGTACATTTCACAATCACCACATTCCATCTGCACGCATTCTTGTGCACCTGTCTGAGCCTGCCACCTTATAGTTTCTCTGACTTAGAAAAACCTGCTTGTGTGTGTGTGTGTATATATATATATATATATATATATACATACAGATACACACACACACACACTCTCTCTCGTCTTGTTGGCTTTCCATTACACGCAAATACAAACACACCTCCAAAGTTGTACTCAAAAAAAAAAAAAAAAAAGTTAAGTGCCTGGCGACTGTTTAACACTGAGCTTCTGACATTGGACTCACCTGTGTTGTGTTGGACTGGTTGCTGGGGCACTGTGTCACTACTAGCACTATGTCCCATGCTACGGCTTCTTTCCCCGTTGGCCTGCTGGGCCTCGCCTCTCCTGAGGCCTGGGGCAGGAGAGGAAAACCTAAAGCCGCCTCGCTCTCCTTTAGCCAGACATAGAGCTCCTGTAAGTCAAGGCTGCACCGACTGCTCGTTCACGTCTTTCAGTCTCTCTCATCTTTCCAGTCTTGCCCTTCCCCTCCCTTCAAGCTTGTGTTACTTGGTGTCTCTCTCTCTCTTCCTGCCGCCTTATTTCACTTCATAACACAAACACACTCACTCGTTCAGTTCTTAAGTCCCTCCCTTCTTGGACCTCTTGACTTCATAAATAAGGTACATGCTAAGGTAATCCAGCAGTCTTACAGATGCCTTTCATTCCTCACAGCAGATTTTTTTGGGGCCAAAGTTCACAGCACAGGCGAGCTTTGAGGTTTAGCCAGTGAAGCCATCAAGCCCCCCCACACACGCCCCACTAGCACTATTTCACAGACTGACAAAACATTACTCCCTGAAGGGCGAGGGAGGGCGCTACACGGTGAGGTAACTCGAGAAGTGGAAGGTGAGCTTAGCCAAGGTGGAGCTCAGTGGCAGAAAAGAGGAAGTGACACAGTCAATATGTCCAGTGACTCAGTGCATTATCCTTTTTAACTTTCAAGTACAAACTGATAAGAATTTTATTAAATATTAGCTTCTCTATTTTACAGCTACAACTCACACAACTCCTCCCTCAGGCTGAGTACCAGTGCCTGCAATAGTTTTATATGTAGTCATGTTTTCTCACGAGTACATGTAGAAAAAAAGCACAAGACAATACACACGAGCATGTGAAACCTGAGCATACCAAACACTTCTGAGGTCTTCATTGCAGAAGTGGCCCCAAGCAGAACAGAAACATGGCAGCCAGGCAGTCTCTGTCTATGATTAGATTACGTATATAATCACTGTGTGGGAGGTACATAAAAGCTCCCTTAAAGCTCAGACTATGCAACTGTTGCTTGCTCTGCAGTCCTCTCTGCAGAAGTGAAGCTACAACACTGACGCACATCTAGGAAACAGGAATGTGTGAAATGCGGGACTAAAAGCTGGCTTTTTCATACAAGGACAATTACAATACCAATCCCTGAGATCACTGGTAAATAGAATATGTCAGAGGTCATCTCTGTTTATTTAACTTTTGGCTCATCATGAAACTGAAATGTTTATCACACTTTCCACAGGGCAGCAGCAGATGGAGACAAACGCAGGCTTTTTCAGACTTTATAATCTTGTTAACTGAAAACATTAAACTCTGTTGAGGAAAAAACAACAACTCAATGACTCACAGTAATGCTATGTCATCACGACAACCTACAAAACGTGGTTTAAGGAAAACATGAGCCAACATGCTGGGTGCCCCTTCAGACCTAAATACAAGGACATGCAAAGCATTCTGGTTGCTCAACAGCCGTGCATGTCAGAAGCATCACTTTAAGAACAGAGCCAAGGAGGAAGTCTGGTTTATTTTTGCCACTTGGCCACAGGGATTCTTAATCTGTTCCTGTCGTGGCCCTGTTATCTATAATGTGCTCATGGCACAATAACCAATTCTATTTTAGCATTTCAGTGGAAATAAAGCGATTGGATGCTGGTTTCATTACAGTCTCTCTCACATAATATTTCAACCATATTTCAAAACAAGAAAGTGAACTACAGAATAAAAAGAATAAATAAACAAACAGTATGCAGGGGTACTCACAAACATATTCAGACTGCACAGCCATTGCAAATACGTCCCACAGATGTCACAAATGCTCAACAACAGCTGACACTGCAGACAAAGATCCTCTGATGAACGCTGAGTGTGTATGTGATACGCTGATGTTGTCAAACGATGGAGGTCAGTGGTGAATTAAGCACAAGGCCATGTGTGGCAGTGAGAGAAACCATCAGGTGCACCACCCTACAGGTGTGTCCTCTCAGCAAGGGCCAATCAAATGGCTGCACTGTCAGCAGGAGAATGCGTCACAGGCTCAACCCCTTAAAAGACAGTTTCACAACCATGTACTGTGTGTGTGTTGACTCACCACTTTCTGTCATCATGATACTGTGGCTGAGATAAGCTCAGTCTCGCTACAGTCAGTATACATACATGCTAAAATAATAATAATTGTACATTTTAACTCCATCAGGGGTGAAACAAAGCTTTTATCCTTTTTTTTATTTGGTGACATTTTTTGGATTGAATGCAAATTTTAAAGTGTATCATAAAATAAAAAAGGCTGTTTTCTTACCAGGTTTTTCCATCACTGTGTCCAAAACGCAGCACTGAGCAGCTCCTGAAACAAACAAATCAGTGGATGTTATCACTGTAAATTTCATAAGGTGAATTTTCAATAAAACAGCAGAACTCAAGAGATTCCTTCATTCTAAGATACGTGTCTAATTACAAGAGTTCAGTAAGAGACGGATAAACGCATGTTTTACTTCATTAAATCCTCCCACTTGTCATTAAGAAAATAATCTAACCTAATCACTAAACCGATATTACACAAATGACTTGAACCTGCACCAACTCCACCAACTTTCAACTAGCTTCTTATGGATCTAATTTGAGTACATGTATATGAAGGGTGTTAAATTACCCTCTGCCTTCCTGATATTATAATATCTATCTGCACGTCCAGATTATGTCGTCTATTAGTATTAGTATTTCAGTTCAGATGATGTCATCTGGAGGAATTATGGAGCAGCAGGTCGACCAAGACAACAGTAAAATCCTTCTTTAACATGTATCTATGAGGAACAGTAATCTAACGATTACTATTACAGTCACAGGGAATATTTGTCTGCATTGAGTACTAAAGGATGTGATTACTTCTTTTACCGCTGGAAAGAAAAAAAATGTCCTTCTGTTTTCACTCATTTAAAAGGTCCTTGAACTGATAATTCAATAATAATAATAATAATAATAATAATAATACCGTTATATTTTTAGAGATGGTTATCATAAAAATCTCATACGACCCAGCTGAAGTATGAGAAAC
>JAUBNQ010000003.1:18266542-18284066 GCA_032353495.1 Ctenopoma kingsleyae | reverse complement strand
GAGAGATTGAAAATGTGATGGGTGACAGGATAATGCCAGAACTGCTCCTGCACTTAACTTTAAAAACCCTTATTATTTTAAAAAAAAACAACTCTAATTTAACTTACATATTTTACCTTTAACTTGTTTCCCTTGTTTAAGTTGTTGTACTTTTTTTCCTTTTTACTTTTAGTTTTGATTTTAAAATTGTACTTATTTTATAACTCATGAAAAAGAAGAGGTTCAGGGTACATTTCACTGCGTGTTGTATTTGCATATCTATGCATGTCACAAATAAAGAATCTTGAATCTTGAATCTTGAAGAGAGTGTTCTGATAGAGTACCAACATCAAAAGTCAAGTTCTTTTGAAAGTCTTGCCATTAGCTGTAAAAAAAACCAAAACACAACCATCTATTTTATATGCTAAAAACCATTCAAACAGTTCAAACAGTCAAGTCTAACAAACCTTACAAAATGAATAGTATTTTTTATAAAAACTATTTCATAACTTCAACAAAGACTCAACAAAGTCCATTTGTGACTGATGACACATCGTCTGTTCATGGACTCGGTGATACGGCAACGTACACGTACAACATATGCATCAGTCACTGGGAGTGATGTAGTGCAAAATAATACGGTTAGTTAACTTAAGTGTGTTACTTAAACAAACTAGTACCAATCTTCACATCAATTTCATCTTCAAAAAGTACTCCCATATGAATACTGTTTGCAGTCTTTAAAAAATTGGTGGGTTCATTTTACTTCCTGTAACATTTCTGGTTAAACTTGCTTCTGATTAGTGCTAGTGTATGGTCTGGTCCATAGTTTCATCAACTACGTAGAAGTCTAGTCAGCAATGTGGAACACTTTCCTTTCTCACTGTACCTGATGCTAAGAGTCATCTCACCTTAAATGATCAACCCTATTATTAGAAGATTTGGTCTCCGTAATTCTTTACTTTAAAGTAATGGTTCACCTTTGGGGAAATACTGTAAGATTTATAGACTTCTTTCTAGACGGGAAGCAATTAGCTTATCTTAGTATAAACATGCAAAGTTACACAGCTTTTCTTCGGCCAAAGTCCAAAAACACTGTGTACACTAGGTTATAGGTGACTTGCATCGAGAATAATGAATCTACAATAACACTTTGGCCACCTGCACAGAGTGACCACAAAACCAACCTTCTTAGCTAACTTAGCCTTCTTTTATGTCCAGCAGATATAGAGCAACTTAAGCATTAATTTGTAGTTGTGTTTGTGTCCACGTGGGTGTCGTTCTGCTTTTAACCCTGGTTTACTCTCTCCAACTCATGAGGCCGAGTCTCAGAAAAATGAAGATGTGGGTCAGAAAACTAAAACAATGAGTTTCAAGACCTGATCCCAGCAGAGGTGATAAAAGACATCATCTTTTAGGCAAGACCTGATGGAAACAAACCTATACCGCTTTACAAACAACACAGAAGAGCCAGCTCCTTGAGGCAAGACTCAGCAGTCAACCTGCATCTGAAGGTCAACTGGCACTCCTCAGGAGACAGTATTGTGCACTGCAACATATTGTCTAGTGTTGTGTTGGTCATAAAAAAAAGCATCTCTGTAAACTAACCTTTCACATAAACGATTCAAAGGAGAATCTTTGAATCTCTGTGGTCAAAGTTGGTCAGGACTGTGGACTCAAGAAGCAGCAGGAAAACTTCCTAAAACTTTAAACTTTTTTGAATTAAATGTGACATCACAGCAGCAAACATATTCAAATAAACCATGTTGTACTGAACTGACTTCACTCTCAGTGGCAATGAAGTATCACTGAGAAAAGGGAACAACTGTTTTTGCTCTTTCATAGTGTCCCTGCCAAGAGACCATAAATAAGTTGGAAGTGCTAATGAAATCAATTTTTAAAATGGACAAAAAAAGGCAGCTCTGTGAATTAAGCAATATTTACCATCACAAATATCGTGTGTGTTGCAGTGCTTGTCAACCGCAGCTGGATCCTCCCTTCCCATTGCCACCCCTTCTCCTGTCATCATGAATAAGGACCATCATCCTGGGCGTCCCCTGCTTGATAAAGCCAAGAATGGGAGCATGTCCACAGGAGTTGGAACATCATGGAAACTGGAAAGAAAAGGGTTTATTTTGGGGGGAGATTCCTGAGACTATAATTAGTTACCCAGTGATCTGCAGAGTGTCAGATATATTTAGGCTAGAAAATAAAAGAGTGTCTGAAGTTATGGAATTTGTGAGAGTGTAGATTGATAAGATCAAGGTACATGCCGGTGTCTGTAATGTTTAGAAGGGAATAAACATTCTCAGAGGGGCATTGAATCAGCTTTCCCCCACATGTACAATGATGACATGTTAGTGTCTAGGACTGAGATGAAATTTACCCATTGGAATTTACATTCCTGTGTGAACAAGGTCATTGTAATAGTTTTACCTCAGACATTTTTGGAAGAACAACATGTTAAAACTGGAAAAATCCAACCAGAACAAAAGCATGAGAGAATCTAGGTAAGATAAAAACAAGATTACACAATAATTAGCTTCTGTCATATTTAATACTATAAGGCCCCATTCATCATCATTATTATTATTATTTTATTTTATTTTTATTTAAATTTTTTCTTAGGAAAAGTCCTAAGAAAAATCTACCTTGAATTCAGATGCACCAATTTGCTTGTACCTTTGCTCTTATATTGATGAGAGTCTGTTCTAGTTGTTCCTATTTTGCCAGGCTGTGTGCACATAAAGTTCATAATGCCTTCTAAAATAATTATTTAAAAATATTATTAAAATATGAAATTCCAGATAAGAAAACATTGTTGAAACTCTTTGTGAAAACTGTAGAAGTGGATTTTAAGAAGACATTTTTTCCTTAAGAGTGGTTGGTGAGTGAGGTCCATAGCTATTTAGCTGCCACCTGAAAGCAGTGTTATAGATTAGCAGCTTAACTGCCTTTACTGCAGTTTTAGCTGGCAGCACGAATAAACGGTGACATTGTAATGTAAATCCCTCCCATCGCGTGAGGTTGAGGTCATGGTGTTGCTTACTGCAGATTAATTAAAAGAGGCCTTCTAGTTTAGAGAGAAACAGGCCTTAGATAAAAGATTCTTTTAAGTTGCCCTAACAGGTCTGCAACTAAAAGTAAAACTGAAAATATTAAGTGAGAATTATGTTGTTTTCATACATTTTGTCTTAGTTCTTATCTTACCTCCACAGATAAGTGTATGAAAATTACAAGTTCCATGAAAATTCCAAAGTTTATATCTGTTTGCTTTTTATTGTGGCCTGATGCAATTTTGCAAACATGCAGTCGTCTTTGTTATTCAGCAGAGATATGTTATTATTACAAACAGAATTATGGAACAGTGGAAAGTGGAAATAACTAAGTACATTTACTTGTACTTAAGTACATATTTACTTGAGTATTTCCATTTTCTGCTACTTTATACTTTAACTTAACAACTTTCAGAGGCAAATATTGTACCTTCACTCCACTACATTTGTTTGATAGATATAGTTACTAGTTACTTTTTAGAATCTGATTAATAATACAAAATTCATCAGAATCATATGACTTAATTCCTGGTGTGAATTTTTTTTTTTTTTTTTATTTAATTTGAATTCAAATTAAGACACTTTGGCCAAAATTAAAAAAAAAAAACTATTAAAAAGCATAGCAAATTGTCAAATCCTGCAAATGATGACTGAGAGCATATGGAAAAAAAGAACAATAATAATAGATGTTTATCCTGGCAGACATTCAGTCATGTCATGGCAGGACAAGCACAGGTGTACAGTATGTTATAACAGTTAGGAGGCCTGGATTCCATTTAGATGAGTCTGCAGTTCAGCAGAGCTACTATTGTGTGTGTGCTGACTCACGCTAATGGTTTATTGGGACACTAAATGGAACATAGCCACCATCAATCATATCTATTAAACCTGTGCCTTGTCTGCAATGGCATGTGAAAATGTGTTTTATATAACCCTGAGCATAATTGCAGTTATAAAATGTGAGGAATCATCATAAGCCTAATTTTTGTCAGGATTCAGACACCTAATTTAGAAAAGTCAAGCCAAGAATGAATCATATTCATTATGCTCACAAACAAGTGCTGCATACTTATTCCAAGCCTAATGTACACTATGTTATTTCTCTGTCCTATAGACCTCCATCATCCACACTAACAAGCCGCGTTGTTGCACTGTGTTACATGTTCCTTTGTTTACTGGTCTTAGCCCCACATACACCTTCTGGCTGCTATACTCACTACGAGATGACTGTGGATTTCATAAAGAACCACAGTGTTCTCCGTGGTGATCTACTTGTGGCTCCTCTCCTATGGAACCAGCTCCCATTTCAGGTTAAAACTTTGCCTTTTGATAAAGCCTACAGTCAGAGCTTGCCCAAGTGACTTAATTTCAGTGAACTTTGACTCTTAGTTATCGCTGATACAGACTTTGCTGGTGAACCTCCGTTGATATTCCTCTACTCTGCCACCATGTCATTACCTTTGTGTCTTCTTTCTCTCATATCAAAGGTGCTGCAGTTCATCCTGACCAAAATCACACACCACAAGACCCTGGACTCCCCTGGGTTCCACATTCCACTACGACTGTTACTCCTACAGTGCCAACTCTGTTCCACAGAGTCTCAGGTCATACGTCTATATCTCTGTACTGTCTATAATTTCATTCCTGTTAGAGCAAAATTTTCTAAAAACTACTGTGTCTCAAGACATTAGTAATGTGCTGTCACATGTTCCACTTTCAAATGAAAAGATAAAAAACACAAAGAACAGTGGAAAATAGTTAATCAGCTCATCTTGCACTTTACTCTTCTTCCTTTTGTATTTGTTTGTCGTGGGACTTGCATCACCTTTGACATTCAGGTTTATTACTATTCAAACAGCATACCTTACAGACACTAATGTGGCAAATCCAGTCTTTATTTTACTACGCCTTCCCTCACTCTGCAAAGATGATGTGAATCAATATGTCAAAACAGTTTATCTGATGTCAAAAGGATTCCTGTCAAACCGTCTATATCCGTCTCTTCTATTTTTGACACACTTCTTCAGACGAAATCATACAGTATCATCAAGGAAATTGTTGGTTAATTTTGACCATTGGGCAAACGAGTGTTGCTGTGAGCGTCTTCAGAAAAAACTACGTGCCTGCTGCCCATTTCAGTTTGATAAAAAGAGACATACTCCCTCTCGCTCTTCCTGCTCATGTAGTAGGTGGGAGGATGCGGAAGATTTATAATCTGCATAATGGTTGGAACAGTGTAGGAAGCACTTAATAAACAACAGAGTGGATACCCCATGAGGAGAGGAATGAAGGAAGAAATTCTTGTCCCATGACTTCTGCATGTTTATCTGCATGTGCAGGTGGAAATGCAAAACACTCATTTCCTTTTTTGGAGATTGTCTGTGCAGATGATATTGTTAGCAGTACATGAATGTTCTATTGTTTTGAATGTCAGACACAAATGACACCAGTGTGAGGTATTAAACATTAATCCACCTTCTGCACCTTAATCCATGCCTGCAGGCTCATAGGCTCTACAGTTCCTGTCCCTTATTCAAAGAGGAGTTTGACCTCTATTAAACAGGAAGACAGAGTTTAATGTCAAACCTTACTCAACTTTGGAGTTTCTAAAATGTCTAAGTGTGAAACTAGCTGGAAAGCAAAAAATGCAGTCCTGCATTGTTCTTGAAATGAATGTCAGATCTTCCAAAGAAGACCCTAGCTGTTTCAGGGTTATTCTTGAAGACTTTATCACAAAGGCCGGGAAGTCGCAAATCAGCCTGACTGTTGCACTGAAACAGTGGCCAATGAGCGCAGAATTTACACCAAGCAACTCTGACATCAGCCTAATCCCAACTCATATTTTTTAGTCCTACGTGCTGTTCTTAATTGCCCATTCATTTTTGAGTTCACCTTCTACACAGAGATACATGGGGTAGTAGCTGAAATATGAAATGGAACAATGACATGACAATGACATCATTTTCATTATTTCTTCTTCTGTTGTGATTCTTGTAAAGGAAACAAAGAAAGGATAAATAATAATCTAATAATAATCATACACAAAGTTAAACTAAGATGATGAGATTTTTTGGGTTTCTTGTTGTCAGGGACTTTCCTGCAGACAATGATCACAGATTGGTGACAAGATATTGGTCCATGGCCAGAAGTTGTCAACATTTTCTACAAGTTTTTAGTAAAGATTTTTTTAATGTTATACTATAATGTTAATAACACAAGATGTTTTATTGTATACTTGTTTTGTACATGCATGCTATGTACACTTACTTGTTCAATGAAGTACAACAAACATGACCCACAGGGAGCCAGTGAGTAAAGAGAGCACCAGAACAAATGATGATTTTATTACACACATTATGCAGTTTGGCACATACTGCCTTCATGATGCATTCATACAATCATGTACACACTGCATTTGTCCATCTACCTCTAGTCGACGTGCATACTAACACTGTCCCTTCGCCCCTGTTCACACTGATCTACCACAGTTCATCACGTACTCACCTGCTACATATCTACCTGCTAAGATAGCAGATGGTCATCACTACATGTCTGAATGGCAAATTAAGATTTCAATCAGCCATGTCGCACAGAGGACAGTGGCTGTTTACAGAACATCTGAAGGTATATATATGTATAGTTGCAGTGTAAGTAGCTATCAGTATATCTGGTGTACATGCTGCCCAGACACAGAAGAAGATGTGATGATAATCTAGACTATAATATGAAACACGCCTTCCAGTACAGGCATGCCAGCGCGGTTGTATTAATGAAGATGTCTGTTTGCAGCACGGAAGGAATGTTTGGTAGTCTGGCTGTATTACTGGAAAAAAAAGTTACAGACAGAATATTTTCAAAAAGAAATATTGAGCACCTATACTGTTAAATATACTCTATACATAAACACTTTGTCTTTGAATGACGATGCAGTGACCCTTTCAGGAATGTCGGCTATTCAAAACAGCTACGTAACAGTTTCACTGATTCACTCTGAGCGAGTTCTTTGAAGTCGTGACACTTGCTCTGAAGTGACGGGACTTTTATCCATTTATGCAGTGAAACAATTTCTCTTTCTGTCCTGATTGAGTCTGTTTCCTTCCTCACGCTGCTGGATGTTTGGTTATGGCTAGACTTCATGTTTTAGTATCAGCAGGCGTGTTTGGACCAGCGGTGCTGATAGGCCAGTCTGTCTCCGAGCCTCTCCAGTCGCAGCAAACAAAACCTGGAAGAGGAGGAATGTACAGACACCAGCCTTTACTGTAATCGCAGGCGGTTTGGACTGGAACTTTAGAACAGCAAGTGAAGAGGCAAAAACAGTTGATGTGGCAAGACGTATTACAGTGTACAGATAACACTTCTACTACTATCTCAAGAAGAAGGTTTTTTTTCCAATAGCAACTGGACTTGTTTTAGGTCCATGGAAGGGTGAAACGTAGTCAAGGAACTAAAACAAGTCCAGTTGCTATTGGAAAAAAAAACTTTTTTTGAGATAACCATGACCTGGAAGACTGAGAACCTTCACAGACTTCTACTACTACTTCTTATTTTCAGCAGCACAAGCTCTAACTTCTAATCCCATTGACAATGCCATTTCCTCAGTGGGTTTGTGATATATGATAGTATACTACAATAAGGAATTGTACACAAATTATTTTCCTGCATGTTGTTGTTGGATTTCTGGCTAATAAAAGTGTGACATACAGCTCCTCCCATCACACTTAGTTTCCAACAAAAGTAATTAAAAAATGTTAATAATGTTTTAATTCAAGTTCAGCCTCCTGTTATGTTTGTCATTCATTTTCCACTTATGATGTGCATCAGTGGAACACAGTGAATATTATTCTGTGAGTATCAGTTCAAATCAGATGATCTTTAAAGACTAATGTCACAAATCACTCATTAACGTTAAAATTAGTGGTTATAAAGTTTTGCATTTATAGCCACGTTAAATGGCAGAGCGTCCACTAGTTAGGCCCTACATAACATAATTTATCAGCAACTGTTAAATGGATTTATGTGACGTATGTACTCCCATGCATTGTAGTACAAATATGATACAACCTGAGATTAAATCCTGCTGAGAATGATGTTATCTTAATTTTTTTTATTATGTGCACAGTTAGGTTTAGTTGGCCAAATACATAACTAATGACACAAACTTATAATAGTGGAACTTATAATATTTCTAATCTATATTTCTTGTGCTAATTAGTAAATGTTGGCATGCTAACTAAAATAAGATGGTAAAAACAAAAATCTAGCATAGTCAGTAAGAGCATGTTAGCATGCTTAAGTACAGTCTAGCATTGCTATGGACTATTTAGTTTTTTAATGGTACCTAACAACATGAATTGAACATACCCAGTACTAGTTTTTTAGATAGTGAATTAGAGGGAATGTGTTGTACTTGCTTTTTTACAGAATGAGACATTAATGATGATAATAATAATAATAGTCTTCTGAATATTATCTGTCTATCTGAATAATATTCATACAGTCCCTAAATCAATGAATGTTATTGCGAAATGCACAGTAAACAATGAAACACGAATTACATTTTCATTGTGTATACAGAAACAACATGTGAGCGTTCAGGGAAACACTCACACTTAACATCACACAATCACATCAAGCAGGATCTTGAGGAGAAAACAGGTAACCACACTGAATATGGACTAACAACAAAACAAGGCAACTAGTGTTATGACAACAGTGTGATTAAGGCTGCAATCTCAATCCCTCATTCAGCCGATATCAGTTCCCTGTGCAAACAACAGACGTGCTCCTGTTTTTCCTTTGTTTCTTTTCCTCTCCTGGTCCTCTCCTGTGCTAAAGGAATTAGGGAGGAATGCAAAAAAGCATCCTGTTTTCATTCTACGCTCCTAGTCAGCTAGTCAGATTCTGCAGCGCACACTGGGGGCTCTGAGAGTTCATTCTGACGTCAGGGTAAATAACTAGGAAGTCATTACATGAACTAATAGAGACACAGGTGCATATTACTATGGCCTAGTAAATATTTCACCCTACATCCGCTTCAGCTCCCAGTCCTACACAAACTCACTTCAGTTTCATCAAACACAAACATAAAAAACATCATATTAATCTCAGATTGACTCAGAATGGTGCTAAACGCCAGAGTTATTGTCATTATCTGTAATTCTTTAAACACTTGACCTGTAACCTAGGATGTCCTGCAGATAATTGGAGGTCAGATGTCTCCAACATCCTCTTTAATAAACATTTTCTGAGCTCACGTCCCTCTCGCAGAACAGCATATCTAAAATAAACATCAGAATATGGAGCGACAAGAGGACTCCCCGCCACGAAGAGATAACAAACACACGTTACACCACGGACAAAAGAATCCTATGTGTTGTAACCACATACCTTCTTATTTTCTTCCCTCTGCCCCTATGCGCGTTCACTATACATGTACGTGTCCAGTGGTTAAATGTTAAACACAACTTCAGAGCAGACACGCTGCTCTCAGTCTGCTTTGTGAACAGAAACATGCAGGAGGTGGATGTGGTCATCCAACCCATTAATCTGGATCTGCATAGAGCCTCAGGTCTTTATTGTGCTCTTTATTATATTATAAACATGGCAGAGGGACAAATAAAGTGGAAAGAATTACATGAATTAAATGCATCACACTGGTTGAGTAGATCATTGATATTTTGAGCACTTGTCAAATTGTAAATGATTTGTGAACCGTGCACAAAAGCCTTGGCCCTGGACTTCATATTGTCTCCAGCAAAGCAAGTAGGAACAGAAAAACAGGGCCGCACCCTTCGGTTTTGTTGACACTACCAGGTGAACTGTCACTAACCCAGTTCACGTATAAACCATTTATCATGTCGTCACTTGCTTGTCTCTGATACACTTTCAAATGTAGCATTTTATCAAACATATCAATCCACACTGACATGCGGTATAACACTGAGTCACCCATCACCCTGGGACACCCTGCACCCTCCTGTTTGGAGCCTGTTTTTGTTTCTTCTGGTGCGCATAGTGAAGCATAATCTCCACAGCTATTTAAATCACATAAATCACCTGATGTTGATATGTCGTGATGGTATCTGAAATGACTGATCAAGGCTGCTAGTGTCACTATCAATTTCACTGAAATATGAAATCCCTTTAACTGTTACAGCTGGTGGGGGAAAAGAAATAAATGACCTGGAAACTAAGAGGAGTGCTGTATAATGAAACAGCAAAAAAAATGGTTTTCTCAGGCTGGTAAAGAAACATTGGCCTGCTGCCATCCTTTCTGAATGGCTTTTCAGTCCGGATCTGGACCAGAGTCTGCCTGTGTAGTATGTGAAAGAGTGGTGTTAGAGGCAAAAACTAAAAAGCTTGTTAAACTGGCAAGCATCAGGTTGTAACATGACCCATATTCATGTTCCCAGAGTTCAAGTTCAGTGTTTTTTTAAACATGCCGTTTGTAATTAAACATAGACCGGGAGCGTCAGAGCTATTGAGCTAAAGCAATTAAATTAAAGCCGTTAAATGCCACAAGTCAAATA
Organism: Ctenopoma kingsleyae; assembly: GCA_032353495.1. Classification (NCBI taxonomy): domain Eukaryota; kingdom Metazoa; phylum Chordata; class Actinopteri; order Anabantiformes; family Anabantidae; genus Ctenopoma; species Ctenopoma kingsleyae. Next base: position 18,273,502 of record JAUBNQ010000003.1, on the reverse strand, counting down.
AAGAAATTCTGGAAATGAATATTTTCTTGCACATTTATTTTCTCAAACACATTCACTGCATCAGTCATACAAATATAAATACATCTCTGAATAAGTTAGAGAATAAATAAAGTGTTCTATTTACAAAGATCGTTCAACATCAAGAGTAAACTTCTAAGCTGGTAAACTATCCATCATATACAGCAATTAATATTTTCCGTCAGTTCCTGGCGCCTGTCCTCAAAGAGGCCAGATGGACTCAATGAATTCATGGCACAGAAAAAAAGCTAGCCAAAGATAGGAGGGTTTTGAAGTGCATAACACAAGACTCATCACTTCCTGGTGGGTAATTACAGAAACATAAAGTGCAGGTTTGACAGGGGAAAAAACAATTGTTGCATTTCTTGGCAAGCTGCACTTCACAGAATCCTTCTGGCTTCTCTTCAGTCGAAATGTCAAACAGTAGCTATGCTATAAACACTTGTGCCAACAAAATAGACCTTATTATGCTTGGAGAAAACAGAGTGTATATGTGTCTGTGTATAGGAGCCAGCAATTATTTGCTAAATAAATCTCAAAGGAGTGACCTTCATTTCACTGTGCCAAGAGTAAACAAGCTGCCATTTTCAAGTACGCCTGATCATTAAAAAGCTATTTGCTAATTTGCCCCTAAACATAAGGCAGGACAGTCGTTTCTAGCTCTGATACAGAGGAGTATTAAACCAAACTAAAGGTTATCAATGATAGAGTTATACGTTTTAAAGACATTTGAGTAAACATGGACAAACAGTTCCCAACTAAATACAGAGTTGATATTACTCTGGAATATGTAATGATCCTAAAATCCTCAGTGTGTCGGTATAGATGAGCCAAACCAGAGAATCCATAGAAATAACTGGTCACAGATTGGTTACTGATACTGTATCTTTGTTGATGTAGCTGCACACTAGACCTGGATTTAATTCCCATGTCCTTGGCTTTGAAAGATCCTTGCTCTATATAGACTGTTGTTAAGTTTGGAAAAAAATTCAAGGAGAGTTCAAGAACTGCATGTCTTGGGGAGTTGCCAGTCTTCAAACGTGAGATTTAGTTGACCAACTGGGTGATCCACTGTCTCCTTTCTCTTCCATCCTTCTACCCCACATTCTTGACATGTTTCAAACTGTGGTCTTGTGCAACAGCTTTTCAAGGAGTCTCCAATCCGTGAGGTTGAATCCATGGTGATGGAACTACCTCTGATTTTCGGTCAGTACTCTACCTCCTCATTCGGTTCTTGAGCCTGTTGACTCCAAGCCAGTTCTCCTTTGATGACAGAGTATCTTTTGCAATTGCTGTGTTTTCCTTAACCACAGATCTGCAGAAAAACGAAAGGGACTCTGTTTAGAGGTGCTTCAGATGAGATCCATCCAGATCACAAAGTAGCGCAATATGGACATAACGCAATATAGATTTAATGATTGATCACTAAATTCTTCTTCATTTACCTGAAAGATGCAAGCAATTTGTTGCTGTTTGTCTTTTCAGATTCTCCCAAAGGGCCCATACCATCAGTGGTTGGATTCTCTGAGCTGTGGACAGATACAAAAGCATTAAAACAAGGGCAAACAGGGGAATTAAACTTCTACAGACTGAGAATTTGTCTTGCTTTATTATATTACGTAAAATCAGTTCAGGGTCAGCTCAATGCCTTACGGGCTGCAGGAATGCAGGGTGTGCCTTACAAACACAAGGTAGGATAATATCTAGAGATGATGACTAATCCATACTGGTGATTTCATGACCACATTAACTTGAAGTCGCAACAAAAACTCCCTTGAGCAAGAGAAGAAATGTAAACTTTCCAAAAATAGCAGCCCTGCTAATAAGACCTTTCTGAATTCTTTCAAGGCCTCCAAGGACATGCAGGCATTCTTTATTCTCACTATGACTACTACCCTCATACATTTATACCACTATCAGGGGCTATCACTGTCTCCTCACTGACTCATCCTCTACATCAACATGATGTTCAAGCTTGTCACACTTGACTTACACTGGAAGGAGACAAAGAAGCTACTTTGATACTATCTAGCATCCAGCAGATGGTATGTGATGGGAAGGACGTGCTTGTCTGTTGTAGGTAGACAGGTGGGGAGGGAAGGGTGTTTACCTTTTATAGCAAAAACTGGAGCAGGTTTTATCGGCTGTGTCGAGACATTCACAACGGCTGACTGAACGGCGGCCACGAGACAAAAAACTTCCCAGACCATACGGAAGCAGTTTACTGTAAAAGAAAATGAAACTTGTTAGGACAATGCTAAGAAAAGCATGTGAGAATCAATTCTGTTTTTGAGAACAGGATACAGCATGGTCAGAGTTGGGGTTGGAGCTGGGCTTCTATTCCCAAATCAGGATGCAGCCTCACCTTGGTGTGTTGACCCAGATTATATCTAAATGGCAGAAGTAGACGCATTCTTTATCATCCCAGTTGTTGCAGGAGCAGCGTTTGGTCCTGACGTGGTGTGGTTGGGGAGCCTGAGCTGGCGGCTCTGCCCGGTCCGATAAGGGGAGTCCACAACCTAGAAAAACACAAACAATCCCTTGATAAAAAAAAGTGTCCACTAATCCTTTGGAGCATGACTGCGCAGTTAGTGATTATCACATGTAAATACAAATAAATCCAGTTGGCAGGCTAACACCCAGCACCGACAGGGTTGGGTTGGATGTATTTATCAAGTAATAAATCAAGGACTTGATCCAAGTTAAACACGCAGGTTTGCCAGAAGTGGTTGTATCAATAATGCTGTGGGAATTATGCGATTACTGTTCAATAAAAGGAGAGTTACTTATCAAAGGAAAATATTCTCTGGAATGTTGAACCTGGCTCTTGTGTTGTACACAAGTACCACCCTTAGGTAATGACTAGTGCACAGGGTCAAAGGCTACAGCACTGAGTAGCACTGTAAGCTGAATTAAACTATGATGTTTCAGCTTGCAACGTTGCTTATTTAGGTGAAACACAAAGTCTATATAGTCACATCTGCTTAGTCACAACACACAGCAACAACAGCATTAAGAGAAACGTTGCTTACCCCCATGCAGGGTCATGCACATGATGGAAAAAGTCAGGGTCTTGCACAGGAAAGAATCCATGATCATCCTTTACGTCTGAACTTCTGATGTGTACCAGCAGCAGCAGAGTGTGTTGAGACTGGAGAGAAGCAACAGGTGCTTTGTGTTCAAGTCTCTACCAGGACGTCTACTTATACCCCCCCCCAGTGGGTGATATCATAGCCCCTCCTACCTCTGTGCGAACATCTTCCTCTACAGAGAAGTGTTACATAAAAACACACACACTCTACCTGCCCTTAACACATCCAGAAAAAAAGGGCAGGACGAATGTTTAAAAAGTCTTTGAGTAATAAAAATGTTTTGAAAGTCATTGCTTTTAAATTGAAGTGGATTCAAAGTAGGTTTTTCATGCAAATAAATGACTAGCAGGGAGTGTTTTTGCCCCATATTCTTTTTTTTTTTTGTCAGAATTCAGAAGTGAGATATTAATGTGGTGTAAATTCATGTTCATGAAAAGTTGAAGTTTGCACACAGAAGACAAGATAAGCTTAAGAAAACAAAAATCCTAGACAGTTACCGTTTGTCTCTGTACCGTTGTTATGAGTTAGGCTGAGATGAAAAAAATAAAGGTGTGGAATTTATTTAGTTTGCTCATGTTTGTGTATCAAATTACGTCTGTGTGTTTTCTGTTAGTCTGTGTGGACGTGTCTAAAGGGGAAGAGACAGAGACAAAAAAATATATATATATGAAACAAACTGTGGCAAGGTTAAAAAAACACAGTTAATAGGAAAAAAGACAAGTCTAGTCTAGTCACACACACACACTTATATGCTTTATCTAAACAGGAGGATTAAAAACTGAATGCAATGTGGTTATAAGCGGAAAAACTATAATTGTAGATAGTAATAACCAATTGTTTATATTAGGTGCAATCATGTATTATGATATATGAACAAACAGACACGGCGTTAAATATGTGTTCATTTATACAGCACATCACACATGCACATGTGTGATCGGTAACATTAAAAACTGTTTTCCATTTAGCTGATCTAGTTCCAGTGTTCAGAGTTTCACCTCTACTTCTCCTGCCTTCACAGGCACATTTTTAATGGTTTTATAAGGATATTCAGAACTTACAAAGGCAAAAACAACAACAACAACAACAAACACTAATTCAAGGTCCACTTATGAATGTTTTTCCCAGACTTTCAGCTGCAGTTCATGGCTTTCTTTAGGAGATGCTGTGGAAGTATTTCTATGTAATACACAAATACCTCAAATTCATATTAATGTAAAATATGAAAACATCTGAATGACTCATTGAATATTTATTTGCTTATATACATGAGTGCATGTGAAGGCATCATCCCCCCCCTTTTTTTTTTCCACAGACATTGAGTATGAGGCAGCGGAAGAAGAGATGAGCAGCGACAGTAGAAGCAGAGGGAGGGTTTGGATGTGCCACACATGGCTGATATGAGGGCGATGAAGTCAAGCAGCGCTATCAGCAGCACCCCCAGCAGGAAGGTGAGGTCATGGCACCATCATCCCACACGCGTGTATGTCACACAAGCAATATCTCAGCATGTAACACACTTTGACCTTCGTAAAAAAAAGAAAAAGAAAAGAAAAGATAAGCGGTCGTCTGCTGCACAAGCTTTCTGCTACCCACACATACGCCACTGTGCGCATGGTGGCATTCGCTGTCTCACCAGGAAATACAGACATCATGGATTTGTCCACCTACAGAGTCTGAACACTTACACTATGTCATGCACACAACCTTAAGTATTCCTTCCTCCTATCTGCTTTAATGCAAATCCACTGGCATGTGCAAACATAACTGACTAACACAGTATGTGCATCTGATAACAGGGCAGCACAAGAATGAACGTATTAGGACAAAGCTGAAATTGAAACTCAGACAAAGACACAGTCGATGCAAAGGACAAATCTGACGTACACATATTATTTAAATATGTGGACAGATAATTCATGTTTTTACTCTACCCTTCTTATCAGACCAGACTACTGTAGTATACAATAGTAGACCTGTTGACAAAACCTTCTGCTTCACATTGTTTATACACTACTTCCTTTTTAGAGTTTACACGTTTCTCTTGTCATTTAAATATTTTTTATTTTAATATACCATATTATTTCTGTTTCAGTATTTTTTATGATATTATGGTAATTATCCAAAAAGGAGCGGTTTAAATTTCTACAAAATCATTTAATTCAATTACTTCACTGAGCATTATATAATTTTTTTTTTTTTTTTTTTAAAGCACTGTACATTTAAGGTACTGAAAGACAGTGGAATAAGGACATTTCAGTGAGTGACATGTACAAAATAATGCATTAGTTTAATTATTTTTTTCCTGTGAACCGTTTTAAACTCAGAGTACAATGCAGATCAAAAAGCTGTATTTAAAAAGAAACAGAAAGGAGTACAGGGACACTGAATGGCCTCTATGGAAGTATGGAAAATCATGCAAATGTCAAGGAATTTTACATCAGGGCTCCAGTGGAAACTCAAAAGACAGAAGGCGACACCTAGAAAAACAGGAAAAAACAGTCCTGAAACAGTCGTATTTGTGTGTAGTCATGGTTTGTAGGGGTTGAGGGGTAGGGGAAATACCAGAAGCATGTCACAATGAAGAAAGACTGGCATTTGACCAACTATTTGTTACAGTGAAGAAAATACTCATCTAGAGCAAATATTTGTTCAATCGTGCAGGCTGCAGGAATGGGCTCAATCTAAAGGTGCCCCCTCCTCCTCATTTCCCCTTCTCCCCTGTCCCTTTCCCCTGCTGTTTTAGCCAGACAAGGCAGACACAGCGTGAAAAAAAATGTGCCCTTATCTATTTCCCACTTCCGGCTGCTGCTGAGGGCGACAGAGGAATGTGAGGTGGCGCGATGACAAACAAATAGAGGAGCCATGATTGCAGAATCCTTTGAAATTCCTCTAGGATGAGGTTCAGCACATGGCTCGTGACACAATAACACAAAAATATAACACACCAACAAGTCCCCGCATTCACAACAGAGTGGAACAATTCAGAAGGTGTTTTTTAAGGTAATTGGGATTCCACATATCGTGACGTGAAACACAGAAACTCTGATATTAGCTGCATCAATCAACTACGTTTAGAAGCAACCAAATCCAGCAGCTAACACAGCAGATACATTTGCTATCTACACTTTATTGTTATATAGTTCTAAACTTCTGCTGTTACTGTAAACTGCACATGTGCCATGATAGATCAAAATTCAGCAGCAATAATTTGGTGTACACAAGTTGAAGGAAACATTCACGCCAGCCTCATTCGTGCTGCGTTCCATTTATCTTAGTTGGAAGTTGAATTTAGGAATGGCATTGTGCGAGCGCAGCACTGTTGGTTGGAGGACATGGTTTGGTGATCGGTGATGCTTTGAGATTAGCAGGGCTCACTTTCGAATCGTTGCCATCAGTAATGTCACAACACAGCGAAAAATGAACTGAGCATGTTTCTTCTTTCTGGGGACCAACATGCATGAGTTCTTCAAAATGACGACTCTTGCCTTTGAAGACAGGAAGCTGATTTAGCAACAGTCCACAGACTCTGAGGTATGAGCACTGAAACAGTGACTCACAGACACCTGACCCTGATCTGATGTGTGGACCAAACCCCCCTAGGAGTAGATGGCTATTTTGATAGCAGAATCATTCAGTGATACGCTGACCAAAGTCATAAAACATAGACAGTTTCAGTCTAGGTATGAATGATGAGGGTGTCTGCTACCTGTCTGCAACGACCAGTCACCTTGTACTTTCTGATTCATGCCAGTTAGAACGAAAACTCTGAGTCATGTTTCTTCAGTCATTCATTGATGGTTAATTAGAAATATGTCCTGTTTCACCACTCAAATCAACTGAAAGTCCA
>JAUBNQ010000003.1:18238837-18257043 GCA_032353495.1 Ctenopoma kingsleyae | reverse complement strand
CTGAGTTATTTTGAGGGGACAGCAAATTTACACTGTTATACAAGCTGTAGACTGACTACTTTACATTGTGTCAAAGTCTCATATCGTCAGTGTTGTCCCATAAGAAGATATAATAAAATATTTACAGAAATGTGAAGGGTGTACTCACTTTTGTGAGATACTGTATGTATATTTTTTATGAGATGGGAAAGTCTTGGTCTTGGTTCACACAGCCTGCTAAAGATTTCTTTGGGAACACACTGGTTCTGTCTTAGTACTGTAGTATAAAGATTACTTATCAAGCATAACTTCACCTGCAGTATGTCACCTAGGTAACAACAGGTTTCTTTTCTAAAATGTTTCCTTCCCTCTCCTTACCTTTGTCTTTGAATGTAACGCTGCAGTGTTTGTTTGAGTTTGCAGATTGTGTGGAGCAGTGGGTGCACTTTTGCAGCTCACTGGTATTCTTAATGTGGATTCCACATTCTTGACATTGGCACTTCCCTCCACCTTCATGTTGCACCACGCCATGCTTCTCATTTGATCTGTAAGTGTGAAGACAGCAAGAGGTTTCAGTCTGGTCCTTGAAGCATTCTCTTGTCAGTTGTCTATTGATGCCGCTTAGTTCAGGATGATAGTGACAATCAATATGAGTGTAACTGGAGCTGACAGACAGGCTTCATGCCCTTTAGCACCTGTAAGCAGATTTTTAACTCCTTTATTTATCCAGAGTAAGTACACTATCCGTTTTACTACACAGTGAGCTCACACTGTAGCAGCTGGTCCCTGGGTCCACCCTTCCATGTATACTGAGGGTCCCTCAGAAAGGCACCCACTTGAGCAGCAACAGAGGAGCTTTCATAAGCCAAAAACAGTCCCCCCCTCCTACTCCCTTATAACTCCATCACAGTTCACACCACCACTGAGTCCAAACACGGGGGAGCCTGCGACATGGCCCAAGGTCCGGGGTTTGTTGGAAGCAGCCAGTACAAACATTTCAAAGAGGGAAGGAAACCCTGGCCCAGACCAGCTGCTGCTCCAAAAAAGCATGAAAAAACATCAGCTGTTTTTCCTTGTATTTTCACTACAGGCTTCATGGCTGGATAAACTCAGCAGATATCATAAACAGTGGCTGTTACAGTCTTGAAAAACTTCAAATTAATGAAAGAGAAACACTTTCTGTCATGTTATGCTGTACTCCTACACTATAAATCAGTTATATTCATAGACTCCTTATGCAACATCCGTTCACACTTGATTTGTGCCCCTGCCTCGTCCATGCCAGCAACAAAAAAAGGCAATGTTCGGTTACCTTTCTGCCTCAGTTTTGTCTTTTTGTGCCTCAGACAGACTGAACAGGCGGCGGAGGAGAAAGCAAGCATGCGTGAGGATGACTCACTCTTTTAGGAAGGCTGCGATGAGCGTCAACATGAGTCACAACAGGGATTTGTTCACAGACACACACTCCCCAACCAAAAAGAGACACACAGATGGCACCTCTCTGCACTCCCTCGCAGTATTTATTTCTGATTGGTATCAAAAGTACGGAGCATGTCTGAGTTATCCTGGCTGCAAATTAATTTGAGAAGACGTGCGTCTGCTTGAGTTAAGACAAACAGAGGAGTGTTTGTACAAGTGTCCTTTTACAAACACCTGTGAACATCACAGCTTTTGAAAATTTCTTTTAGTTTTTGTCTAATGTTACATAACTCCACATAGTAAGGCACTGCAATGACAAAATAATAATAATAATAATAATACTCGAAGCCAATTTTACAATTTGTCTGTAGTTTCAGAATTCTGATACATTCTGAACCAATTTAAAAAAAAAAAGTTGTATTCAGACAATTTTTAGGTAACTGTACTACAACCAGAGAAAATTGGAGACTTATCTTATTTTAATATACACGCATATGTACTGTAAAAAAAATGTAAACCTGATATCTCTTGAAAAAACGGTGCAAATTGATCTATAAACATGCGCATGAGCAAAATAGTGCATATAGTGGATTTTGCACCTTTGCTTTCATAAATATGCAAATTCATGGGGCATTTTTGCCCATGTGTGAGCACAAACCGAGCACATTGCATCTGTTTTTAATGTTTGAAAGGCCAATGCAGTCTGTCTGAGCACAGATAGATGCTGTGATTTGGGCGTGGAGGCGGCATAGGAGAAATGAAAGAATGCGTTGAGAATGCGCGTTTCTTTCCATATACCATTTCTTATTGTAGATTTGAGATTACTGTTGCTCATTAAAGTGATTACCAGCCTCTTCCTCTTCTTAATTCCTCTGGATTTGACTTTATCCTGGTCATTCTCCAAATTCTGTGTTCGCCATATGTGGTCCAACACAAAGATTCAAAATATCAAGTGGACCAATAACAGTGAAGAGTGGAGTGACAGGTGAAATGACCTGTTACTAGCTGTGTTTGACATTTTTGACATTAAGTTGTAACGGTAGCAGGCTGAAATGCATATAACATATTAAGGTTCAATAAAGCAATTACCAGATTTTTTTCCTGCTAATTCTTTAAAATATGCCTGTTTCAGCACTTATACTGATCTAAACTCTACAAATCACTTTTTTCAGGCTGATGAAATCCTGTTCATGAGATGGTGTGTGTTCACTAGATTTGATCATTAGCATAATCAACACCACTAAAATTGGCATGTAAGGCTACCTGTTTGTTTTTTTATTTGTGTGTGCGCCGCAATATGTGGCAGTTAAGAATAAATCTGTTCTTACAAATGGTTCTTGAGTGACAGCTGTTTTCCTTGTCTTAAATATTTTGGGCTGTTGTTTGGACAAAGCAACACATCTGATGATGACTGAGCACTCCAGCTTATTTAGGTCTCTGATTAGCTATAAAAATCGCAAATGGTATTATACATTATTCTGTATTAATGTCCCAACAGCTCACACCTGCTAAACCTACTACAAATAAATGAATTTTTTAAGTCTCCTATATGTTCTCTCAGCATATTCCCAGACTTTTTACCCCATTTCCACTCCGTACAGCAGGTTTCCTCTGATGAACAGTGCTAAACGTACATGTACGCATCTGTAGATATGTTGTATGATATTTGTTCTGTTGGAGTCAGTGGGTGAGAATGAAACATGCTCATGCTTAATGTGAATGGCTGTGATGGTTGGTGTAAATGAATCTCTGCAGGAGCTGAGGAAGCTTGGTAGTTGTCCTGGCGTCAGCCCCTCAGCAGACGGGCTCTGTTGGTGCAGACAGCCAGGCCTTGGCCTCTACAACATGGTGGATAGACAACAGTAGGGCTGGGCAATATGGCCATAAATATATCAAATTATATATTTTTCATACTGATCAATATCAATAAACTATTGATACAGATTATACACAATGAAGGCTTTTAGGTACAGGTGTAGGTCACCCACATTTCATGGTTGGATACCAATACGCAAACACTGGTTACACAGGTTAGATGTAGTTGAAATGCAAATGTATGCACCAGGCTGCTTCACTTGCATGTGTGTTTTCCTTGTGTCACATGACATGAGTCAGCTATGTAACGCAGTTGCTGCTGTCTAATCTCAGTTATCATACCGTTTCCAGGCCCAAACTTCAGCTCATTCTGCTAAGTTCAACATCCACAGCACCATGTTCCATCTTTTTCCACTGAAATTACCCATGAGTTATCATTTTACCTCTTTTACTGCAATACAATTATAATGATAGTCCAGCGGCAGTTGCAAACACCTGCTCAGCTGGGACACCAGGGATGCAAACTTGTAGTCCAGGAAATCTTAGCAATTACCAGTAAAATGCATTTTTACTCTGATGTTTACACAGTTCATCACTTTTTTATGTTTAATTACACCATAGTTTATCCTAAATGTTAACACCAATATTTATCTGTGCATTGGAGATGATGGCTGTCACTGACACACTTACTGCACTTACTATGTAGGTATCTGTAAATTACTTATATTTATTTAGAGTGTTTATTTTGCTGATAACTTCATCCCTTACATTTTAACACAAATATCTGTACTGTACTCTCTACTCCTTACATTTTCAAAACAGGTTTTTTACTTAATTTGTGACAAGGAGAATTTTGAGGAGAATGATAGATTATTTTTATTTTGCATCATTATGCAGCTGATACCCACTTGCATTAACAGTATATATTGATTAGCAGCTATGTACAGCTGTATACCTAATCTAAGCAGCTTGTGCCTGTAGTTGGTTTTGGTACATTCCAACTCATAGTCATCATTTTTACAACTCTCACCTAAATTCTGACGGTATTTCCCAAATCCTCATAGATCCTCCCAGGTGGTCAGGGTCAAAAACAATACAAATGGGTCCTAGTCAAGTCTCATTTTAGTCCGTTTCTTTGGAATGACAACTTCTTCTCCTCAAAAACGGACAACAGTATTTTAATGATTTTTGAAGAAAAAAATAAGTGTGATGATTCTGGATACATAAAATAATAGATAACTATAAAGAATGTGAAAAGTAATTTGGGCAAAGTGGAGAGTAAGTCTGAGTTCAGACACTGAGGTTGGCAAAATATGCTAAACTCCAATGCTATTATCATTAGCATATGGCAGTGTATAAAACATCTAACTAGCAGCTTCTCATTTTTAGCCAGTGCTACTGCATTTACTTGTAAAAATGACAAGAGTAGTTGGCAGCAGATGCTTTCAGCTGTCAGTAATTAATTCTGTAAGTAACCTTTTGCTTAAGTGAAACCGTCTCATACAGTAGGCTGTGTACTCAGCCAAAGACTGATGCAAGAAGATGCTCCACTCTGTAACTTTGTTATGCAACTGCAATAGGACTAAGTGCTAATGCAGTTCCAGAAAAGCCAACATAATTATACGTCTTCACTTTGGATCCTAGTTTCAGAAGTCACATTCTCTAAGTTTTCATCCATATAAAAATATTAAGCTTAATAACAGTATCAGGATGAAGTAGCTCCTAAAAATAAGGTGTATCAGGTTAAGTAAGATAAAGCCATCATTTCAGTATGTTAGAAACCTATTTACCTTCACAAAATACTCCTTAAGTAAGTATCAAATCACAGTCTTTATATATTAATAATAAAGGACTTTGATCTGAGCCAAAGCTTGATTTTTCATATTTCATAGCAACAAGGCACATTCGCTCTATAATTTGTAAAGTCCTACAGATGGCCAGCCAACAAATGTTACTCCAATTCATTTAACAGCAAGAGGTACTGCCTAGTGGCGCAACCAGATATTACAGAAACTACATTACAGTCCATTTTCTTATTATCTATGATTAATGATTAATGTATGGCCTCCCTATTAGAAGCTAATTTCTTTTTACACAGCACCTTGTTGCCAGAAGTTCATACTCACCCCTCACGAGGCCAAACTTCAGGAGGCTGTTTACTTCTGGAGCATGACAGGATTTCTTCTTCCTCTTTCATCTTCGGTTCCTTCTGTTCCTCTTGTCCATCTGACTTGCTGTCATCTAATGAATGCTGTCCTTTCCTCGTTTTCTCACAGAATTGGCTGTTGTTGACCTACATTCAAAAGAGACATGGGCAAATTCACCAACTCTGCTCCAGCATGCCCATGGAGACAAAAATTAGGAATTTTCATTGAACATTGTTTTACACCACGTGGTAAAGCAGATATATATTTTTCCATATATTTTGCCATGATTTACTTATTCTTTTTAATTCATAAATTTAGTTCTGCCAAAGTTGGCAAAAATTGGAAGTATCTTTCTTACCTTCTTGGTGGATTGAAGCTATCATAAAAATTACACATATAGAATCTTTTAATGGCAACATACTGTTTCCTAATCCTTTATAATCCTTTAGGAAGGAAAGAAGAGAGGCTTGCTATGCTAATCTACCAAGAACGTAAACCATGCCACAGAGAGCTGTGACTCAGTTTTGGACTGACTACATAATCACTTAAATTTATTAGAGTTGAACACAAGAGTGTGATCACCAACTGCATCATCTATCCTTTCTTCTACATGAATGTCTTTCTACATTTGATCAGCCTAATAATACGCTGTAATACAGATTGATAGGAGATAGTAAGTGTTGTAATTACCTCAGTGGAATGTGGTCTTTTGTTGTCCTCTTGCTCCATGGACTGAGTTGCCTTGACTGACATGGTTGATGTGGTGTAGATGGAGGGACTTAACCTCTGTTTACAGTGCAAAAGAGCGAGAGCCGTCTTGCTGGAGAGGCCAGGTGGGTTGGGGTCATAGCCACTGGTGGACCACGATGAATACACTGAGGGCTTCTGTTCATCCAGAGTAGAAGGATTTGGCTTAATGTAGTTCAAATAGCACCAGCTATTACAGGTGCTGGACAGCAGACTGGGGAATGAAGGTTCGACATGTGTGACGGGAGTACAAACACTTGGTAGATATGACTGATTCTCCTGCTTGAGATTCTGATTGCATGTGTCCACTGCTTCAACAAATTCTGTTTCCCGCTCCTCTTCTTCTTTTACTCGTTTCTGCTGCTGTTGTGACTCAGGGGTGAGCTCTATGCTGTTTGAAGGGGAAAGCATACGCTTGTTGCCCCCTGAGCCTGATAATCTCAGGTCAGTATCAGACCACAACTGAAAGTCTGGACTTATTTTCCTCTGGTTTCTGTATTCAGCAGGTGGGATACCTATATTGTGTGAAACAGCATCAATTGCCTCCTGTGGTCTGGGGGAGGTGGACTGAGACAATGTAGTATATATGGCACATGCTGGCGTGAGGGTCTCTGTTTGGAGACGTACTGCCACTGAAGGAGATGTGACTGGCCTCAGTAATTCCAGACTGGAAGTGATGTGAGGAACAGATTGCTGGGTGTGGGAATGACTTACTCGAACATCTGAATAATCTTCGTGTTGCAAAGGAATCTCTAACTTCAGCCCTGTAGATACTGGGAGGTAGCGAGCTCTGGCTGCCCCTGATGGTCCATGTGTAGGATAGCATTGTGTTGCGTGAGGAGGCGGCTGACCTGTATGGATGTATGAAGCCTCCTTTTTTAGAGGATGTACAGATGGACTATGAGCAAGTGATGGTTCTGTGCTTCCTGTTAACTGAATATTTTGACTGAGTTCCCACTGAGAGAACAACCCTTTGAAATGTGATCTAACTGAATTACGTAGAACTGTGTCACTTGATAAAGGCAAAGTAGGAGATCTACTGCAGTACACAGATGTTGGGCTTGCTTGAGAAGACATGCTAGTTGTCACATGTTGAGGCTTATGGTTCGGGATAGTACATTGCTCTTCCTCCTCCTCATCTGGATCTCTAACAGCAGTGTGTCTCATAAGGAGACACTTTCTTCTCTCCCTCCAGCCAACTGCAGAGCGCTCAGGGGACAGACAACTATAGTCAAAAGATTTACTGCGGGTTTCAGCCATTAGGACACTAGGCTGCGGGTCGTGGGGAGCCTGCTCAGATGCCGAGCGCCTCATCTCTCTGTGCTGATGGACCCTAGGTACTGTTAACATGTGAGGAGCTCTTGATCTTCTCAGTGGTGTTGATGTTATCTCCATGTCTGGTCTATTTGACTCCTCAAAGGATGTGGAACGACTGGACGCATAAGATGCACTACTGTCCTGACTGGGGCTACGGGACAAGGATGTAGAATCAAAACTGGACTCCCCCGAGGACTGGGTAGCCTCAGCTAGACGTAAACGCTTCTTTTTTGGTGGAAGCTTTTCAATAGGGAGCTGGGCCAGAGATGGGCTTCTCTGTGGCCACTGAAATTCATCAGGTTTTTCTGGCTGTTTTGCTGTGGATGCTAGCTCTATTAAGGTTTCTGAGCTCATGTTGGAATCCTCTGTCACCAGTATTTCTGGAACTTGCACACTGTGTTGGCGAACAAGCTTCCGGGTTGCTAGTTTTTTAGACTGTTGGGGTTGGTTCTGAGTCACCAGTTGATATTCTTCATGGGGTGGAGAGGTTTTTGTTCCCTCTGCAACTTGATTCTCACTGTACAAAGATTCTTGTTTTTCAAATGAACTAGTATGTTGAATTACTGAACAGGTTTGTAATGTAGGTCTCCTAGGACCCCCATAAGCTACATTGCTTTCATCTCTACACTGACCTGACAGGAGGGCTGCAGACTGTACTAAAGGAGAAGAAGGGTCATCAAACTCAAAACTATCTTCTTTCCTTCTCTTGCGCATTGTTGAAGGTCCTGCTCTGACTGCGTGGTTAATTATCTGTGAGCATTCTGTTTGACTAATTACCACTTCATTTCTGCGATGATGTGCTAAGCACAGGCTTTGTTTGTGTTTCGTATAACTTTCCCAATCTTTGTATCCAGTGCAACAGGCCTCACACTTGTATGGCTGTGGTTGACTCTGCTTGAGGTCAGGCACAGTAGCTGACAATATGCTGTCAGGATAAAATGTATGACAACTCTCATGTTCCTCTTTTGTCAGTTCAGCAGCAATTGGGATTTCAATGGCTGGTTGCCGCCTTAACATCCCATAACGACGGGATGCCTGCATTTCAGAGGGCTGTCGTTCATCAAAAGACTGACTTTGACGGAATTTATCATGGCCTTGACTGGAAAGGTCAAATGCACTAGCTGCAGATGGCATTGACTGACTTCTTACCAAAGGGGTTGTAGATGTTTGTCCAGCTGGCTGCTCTACATTTATGGACGGATTATGAAATTTTTCACATGGAACTCCCATGGTGATGGAGCCACTGTTTTTATAGCCCAGATCACCAGCTTTAGGGCTATGAATAAGTTGTTCTTTTAAACATGAACTCTTTTGAGACTCTGAACTATTCTTTCTGGAGAGTGAGAATCGCCTTGGCTTTACACTGTCAATTTTACTCGTGTCCACCACAGCCTCATTGATGGTGATAAGTTTGGTAATATGGTCAATGACCTGCTTCTTGGGAACTGTGAATGGGATGCTTTTGTCCTCCTGACCAGAGGGCTGCTGGTTATGATGTCGAGACATCCTCTGTAGGTGTCCAAGACGCCCATATTTGCCGAGGATAATCTCTGCATAGCTTTTGGCACTTGTGTTCGGAGGACTGTCTTGTGACTGTTCAGTACTTTCAGAGCGAGAGAAATAGCCAGATTCTGTACTGCCTTTACTGCCTAAAATTAGAGATGATGTCTTTTCATCCGATGAATCTTGAGCACCTTGTTTTCCTCTGCTGAGACGCAGGGCCAGTCTCTTTTTCACTGCGTAGGAGTCATTGTTTCCTGCATTGCAGTCTTTGGCGTGGTTTATTTCAGGACTTTTGATTGAGGCTACTGTGCCTTCTGTATGGCAAGACGCTGATGATACTTGTCTGGTTTCATCTTCTGACTCAGTCACTTGCTCCTCAGATTTCGGCTCTCCAAGTGCCAGACCCGCCTTTACCCTGTGGGTATGCGATTTGCGGTGTTTGTATAGGTTACTCTTGGTCTTAAAAGAGAAGCCACATGGGGCACAGGGATAGGGTCTTTCACCTGTGTGTGAACGAATATGTTTCTGTAGGACACTAGGTTTTGCACATGCACGCCCACAGTAGGTGCAGACATATTTTCCTGGTCTCTGAGGCTTACGCTCTCGTTTCTGTTTTGGGGTACCCTCCTGTGTTTCCGATTTAGACTGGCCGGGGTCACCTGCTGAGGAACACGGAGCCCCTGGAGACAAACTAGAAACTGTGGCTGCCTTTGTCGATGTTGTTGCCGCATGTTTATGTTCCAGGCCTGTGTCTGAGTCAATGCTTTGTCGTTGGTTCCTGAGACGTTTACGTTCAGGATTCTGTCTTCTGGACTGTTTGGTTTGCTGTGGTGTGCCATGGGGCTTCAGAGAGTCAGTTTGTTTTGTTTGAGAGGGCTGAGAGGGAGACTTAGGCAGGCCTCGATGAGGAGACTCTCGTTGAGAATGTTCTTGACCTCCAGACTGCTCCCCAGTTGTCAGGCAACTATGCAAGGCCTCCATAAAATGAAAGGACAGCCTCAGGTAGACACGTGGGATGCGTCTGCCTGTGCCAGGCTGTGGAGTTCAAACCAAATCATCAACTGAGCAATGAGTTTAATGTAGGTGAATTCTATCAGATTAAACCCCCTTTAGATGACTGTCAGTCTTCATAATTTTCACTTATATTGCTAAAGCTTAGTGCTTGACAGGAGGATAATACCATCAAATGTTGACTGGCAGCATGAGAGAAATCAGCTGTGATAGGTCACATCCTGTGGAGGAAGCCCTCTGCCATCCTAGCCTAAAGTATCCCATCATGAAGAAGTCAGTCAGCCTTGCTGTTGCACACTGATGCTCAGTTAACTCAGCTGAACATATGATTCTTGTCTTCCCAACATGAAGATCTGCAAAAAACAAACAACTCATGATATAGGACCAGGCACACAAGTCAACAATTCAACACTCTGACCCTCTGCTTGCCAAATATAGATATTTATGTTTCATGTGTTACATAATAAGTGTATGTGTCACAACATCCAGCTTTTTCTTTTGCTTGGCTGCTGAGTACTTTTAAATTAGAATGGTTTATGTAATATTTTCTGTATAAAAATATATCAGCATGCAGCAAGTAAAATGATTATTCTGCTAACATTGACCAAGAGATGCAACATGTTCAATGACAGCATAATCTGATACTGTCATAGTCTTCATTAATTTGTCATTTTCTGATGGAAATAAGAGACCCTCCTGGTTGAGAAAGATGATCATTATTTCCAGCAGTAAATCAAAATTCCGACAGTAATATATTACTGTAATATATAGTAATATATTAATTAATGATTTCATGTTCTTTATTAAATTAAATACATTTATGTTTAAAAAAACTTTTTTCATGATCACTTGACTTTTCTTTGCATAATTAATTACACTTACAAATGTCTATCTTTATCTTTACTTTTTAGATTTTTTGTGATTTTAGATACTTAAAAAGGCCCAGCCAAGCGAAGGCAAGGAATGGCTGTTAGCTATGAGTGCATACACAAGGTGACTCAGTAGAGATGCTGAAGAAAACTCCAGTGTTTCTTGTGCCAGCATACTGAAACAGTAAACAAGGCATCCCACGCACTGACCAGCTGGTTTCTACACCCACGTTCTGGTGGAAGACGGCAAAGCTGCTGGATTATATTCAAATTACTGATAACAGGTTGGTAACCATCTTTAGTTTCACTTGTTGTAACTGTATACATGCCAATGGCAATATTCATGGATGAATATTAGACTAACATTGCCTTTATTTGTAACAAAAAATCAAGTATACTCATAGATCTATTATTCAGACCATTCAGATGTCAGAGTCTCAAATATCCACAATATCCACAAGTGCTAAATGTGAGTCAGATAGGTAGCGTACCTGGACTGAGAGCTTATGGGGTAGAGTCAGAGACTCAGTCATCTTACTGAAATTAGTGCCTTAGAGCTCAGACTGTGAGACATGAAGAGCACCCGCATACTCTGCATGAGGGTGACAATGACGAGTGGAATACATTTCAGAAAATTGCACAGAACTGGCACCTGAAACCAAGTGACATTTTTAAAATCATGCAGCGCATCTGCACATTTACACTTGCATGTGTCACACTTGTTCTAGAGTTAACTAAAGGTCATTAATGTGCACCTCTCAAAGTGCAAATGAACCCAGCTGGCGATGTTTGTTCTTTATCCCTTCTCTCCACACGGATCCCCCTGTCCTTGGCTCTCAGCCTCTGCGATTCTCCCTGGGTGAACTGTTGCAAGGCTCTGCTCGAAAACACACATCTAGGTGTAATGTTCTCAGTGTTAACATCAGACAGCTGTTTGCTGAGGCAAATTATTTAGTAAGAACTCTAAATATCTTTGATAGCAACAATCCATCAAATATCAATACAACTTAGGTAATTCCACCAACTTTACACACCAGAGTTGTTATAGAGGTGTTTAGGAGTACTGCACAAGTTTTATGTGGCATAAGAGGGTGATCTGTGAAGTCTAATAAACTGCCTCAGATGATGTCACTTCACTCAGTGTCAGTTTGGCTTGAAGACTACAAATACAAACATGAAAAAGACTAATCTCGTCCACCTGTCTGCTTAAGGCTAGATTAGCTAAAAGTAGTGTAACACACTCAAATGTCAATTGGCATTGTAGGTAATGTACGCCCCAAAAACATAGCAGATATTTTGACATATAACCTTTATCCATACAAGTGTTTCGGTAAGCCAGTGAGTCAGCATGCGTGATAGCAGTTTCATGGTACTGACTCACATTTATGGAATGTAGCCATTAGTGGTGCAACTAATTTCACCTTTCCCTGATATTCTATGCCATGAGCATTAGCCTACAGCCAGACACAAATGTTTATGAGGTCTTATCAAGCATTGAGCCGTGATATGAGTCTGTAAACAGGTTCCAGCAGTAGATAGTAAAAATATGAAACTGCACATGTATACAGTGTGGGCATACACTTACAGACTTAGCAGCATGCTCAAAATCTACCTGTACTAACACACAACACCTCATGTTAAATTAAAACAAGTCTCTTACATACATTTGTAAAATGCTGTTTCAATTCTCACATCACACAGAAAGAGAATATTGTATAAATGGCTTTTTAAAATCTTGTCAATTTCCTCCTCTCACACTAATGGGTACCCAGTGGTGGTTCCTATGGTAACGGCCCTAAACCATGTGGTAGCAGATGGAAGGAGAGCTGGAGGGCTAAATTTATCTTCCAGCATCCTCACCGACTACAGAGAGCGAGAGAGCGGGAGAGAGCAAGGCAGATGAAGGTGCCTCCCTCCTAGAAGTTATGTTTTTTTTTTTGGGCTAGAGAACGGTACACATCTCAAAAGTAAATCAATACTTTGGGAGTCTTGAATCCAGGCTACATGGATACCCTTCTATTCTTTAACCAGAAAACCAGAAGAAAATGCATGCATCGGGATGACAAAGAACACTGGATAAAACCAAGCTATGTTATTCTCAACAATTCAACCACAAGCACAATTGTAATTCTACTTTCGTTTTTCCTTTTAAGCATGACATGGAATACTACATTTTATCAAAATAGTGCAGAATTCCAAAAAGACAAAATTGCAAAACAGAGGAATTTCACTGACAATTTCATGACTAAACAGAACGAAAACATGCTAATTTGGATTTATTCCACCATCATCCTACATCATCATCTTGCACACTAATCTGACCTAAGCAACACAGTGAAATCCCTCATCTGTTGTTGTGTTTGCACTGCGATAGCCTGATAGCGGCACTCTCTGGGGACAGAGGAGGAGAGCCCTCTGGGAGTCAGTGCATACACAGACGTTCCTCTATGTGTGTGTGTGTGTGTGTGTGTGTGCACACACCTTGGGAGAGCTCTCCAGTCTACAGGAGGACATGCCAAGCATAGGAAGCTGGATGTACAACACAGGGAGCTCATTCACTCCCTGTCTGAGCTGTGAGCTTTAATGCATACACAGCCCACGGACCACTCACTACACGCACTCTCCCTCTCCTTCATTCACACACTCCAGCACAAACCCCCTCACTGCAGAAGCTGCACGGTCTGCACATGTTTTTTAACAGCTAAAATATTCAAGCTCATTCCAAATGTCTCTGCTACTCCACAAACGATTCTTGTTGTTTTTCCCCACCAACGCTCACAGTCTCATTAATGTAGCAGCCTTTTGCAGTAACAAAGACCTGAATGGAGTCCTGGCATCACGTCATCAACATCACCTTACACACATGAAAATGACTGCAGATGACAAAAGGATATCAATGGCTTGGTTTTTTTGGTTGTTGTTTTTTTTACCTGGTAGCAGGTGGTGTTGTCCTCCGATTGTGAATGACTAGAACCAGGGAGAGCCAGAGAGAGGTGAAGGGAAGGAGAGAGAGAGAGAGAAAGGATGAATGAGAGTGACGATGAAGAGAGAGGGGTAATCGAGGCTCCGCTCTACGTGCACTGGGCTGACAAACAGGTAGCTGAGTATATTATGTGTATGAATGAGGAGGAGGGGACACTCTCTCCTTGTCTATCTCCACCTCTTTCATACACCCCCCTCTTAGCGTCTCTCTTTCAGGTCAAATTGAAGTAGCAGCTCCTTATTTGGAAGTTGACGTAAGCTTGTGTTTCTTTTGGCAGCCGTCTCAGGCTGCACAGCTGGAAAAACGGTGAGAGGTAGAGAGGCAGGGCGACTGGTCGGTGTTTTAATTTGACCAGGAGAAAGGGGGTGGGAGGGAAGGTTGCTTCATATTTTTAATACAGTTTTGCTATTCACGTCTCATTTTCAAGCATTGGTGGAGAGCTATTGGTGCAGCATTCTGAGAAAACCCTGGAACATTCAAAAAATGTAAGGACCCCTGTGGTAAAGTGAGAGAGAGGGAGAGAGAAGCAGAAGGATACGTTTTTTTAAGAGCAGTTCTGGAGAATGTCCACACACCACAGCGCAGCGTTCATGCTCCTGCCAGGGGTCCATCTGAACTGAGTCCAGCCAACTCTGACATCACTCTCTGCTCTGTTTTACCATGGGTTTCTTTTCCCCTCTTCTGCCAACTGAGCAGACTGAAAGCTTGCAGACGAGGGTATACCAGCCGGTAGTATGAAGGCAGGCAGTCAGCCGCTCCTCTGGCTGGGTGTGAAAGGGGGAAGCTGAGAGGGGAATGGAAGAGTGCCCAGGGGTGTCCATCCTGCACCAGGCCACAGTCCTTGTGACTAGGGCTCCAAATATGAACATGCTATGTGAAAGCCAGCTCTGATACGGACATTCCTGGATTAAGAACATGTTATGCTTCAATAAAGAATGTGAAACAGCATTTAGACAATTACCCAGACCTAGCAGTCACAAATATAGAGGCTGCTTTAAGAGTCACTTTGCCATCATCATTTACGATATACCCGAGTGGAAATAAAAACAAGATGAAAGAGCACAAAAAGGTTTATACTGTTAGATGAGGTGTCTTAGCGGGTTGAATAAAACTAAATGCAACTGAGCGCAATGGAAAAAATAACAAGTCATGAAGGTGACTGTAAACTCTGAAATGCCTTATTGTGTCACAATGCTTGCATTCATCCAAAATTATGGAAGCTCCCACTCCATGACATACTGAAATTGCGTCTTTAATTCAAAAAGCCTGAACCAACAAAGGATCCTTAAAAGTGTGGGACTCTTTAAACAGAGACCTAATAAAATGTCACTCTGTGCTTAGTAAAACTGAGATGACGTAACATTACCACAGCAGCACAACTGCTATGCACACACATCTCACAACAGAACATCCTAGGACTGTCCAACCTCAAAATGACAGGACAGCAGAGTAAGTACAGTATTTAGTACTGTGAGTTTTGTCTTATTGTTGGTTGGCATCAGAGTAGTTGTTACGTACTTATCGGTTATAATTCAGACAATTAGTCAACAGAAGACTCCCTAGTTGCAGATGCTAACAGCTAGTATGGCAATACTGCTTTCTACCGTATATGGAAGTTGTAAGCAGTTTGTTTATGTGCTTATAGATCTATAAACAAAACGTTGATTTCCATTAACGTTACATTCCAAGGTACTTTTCAAAGATAGATAAAACTAGCACATTTCTGAATCAGCACTAGCTGTGTTAGCATTAGCTTTAGCGGGCTCATATCACTGCATGTTTGATGCATTCAGTGACAGTACAGGGTGTAGGTCATCTGTGTTTTCTGAAAACGAGCCAAAAAGAAAACCGCTAATTCCAGTGACCCAATGGCAGAATAATGTCATAATAAATAGTATCACAGTTAAGGTTAAATGTAACACTTCATTCACAGATGTCATGTTAAAATAAGTAAAAAAAAGTTATGGTTATTATTTATTGGTAATATATTTAAAGGATTAATCAATTGATGAAAAAGAAACAATAGTTTCAATTGATAAATCAATTGTTAATCAACTAGTCAAAAATAAATAAAAAGATTTAAAAGATTAATATATTAATAAAAACATTGTTAGGAGCAGCCTAAACTTCCATCCATCCCTCCATCTTCATCTGCTTATCAGAGGTCGGCTCGCGGGGGCAGCAGCTTCAGCAGGGATACCCAGACTTCCCTCTCCCTGGCCACTTCTTCCAGCTCCTCCAGGGGATCCCATGGCGTTCCCAGGCTAGCCGAGAGACATAGTCCCTCCAGCGTGTCCTGGGTCTTTCCCGGGGTCTCCTCCCGGAGGGGCACGCCCGGAACACTTCACCAGAGAGGCGTCCAGGAGGCATCCTAATTAGATGCCCAAGCTACCTCATCTGGCTCCTCTCATTGCGGAGCGCAGCTCTACTCTGAGCCCCTCCCGGATGACTGAGCGTCTCACCCTGTCTCTAAGGGAGAGCCCAGACATGGAGACATTTTGGGCACTTGTATTCACAATCTCGTTCTTTCGATCACTACCAGCCCTAAACTTAAGTGTCATATTACCATCACACTTTTTGCTCGGTTTTCCGTCCATTTGAGGTTTACCAAAGATGACACCCAATTCATTCCTACGAAAGGCGTTGTCTGTTCACTAGCAACAATCAGAATAGCCTCTGCCAAGTCGTGCGACCTCCTGCTGGCTCTCCCAACACAAATGGATGAGACAAAATAAAATTGTCATATGGCTCTTTTATACTTTTCCAATGAAGTATCTGAAAGGATGACAGAATATGAGCCATTGTGTGACGCTCAATACAAACATTTTTATTGTGTAATTATCTGACTATTGGAAATATTGGCCTGTACAATCTCACAACACTGGAATAAACCATCTGTTAAGACATTTAATATAATAACAAAAAAATGGCATAAACTGTGATCAGGGCTCCACTTCTTACTGGAGGTCATATTGTTAGCAGTACATATTTTATTGGGCTTATTAAATCCTACAAAGCCTGAATGTGGAACTTACTGCACTTGTGTCATATGCAATATATTGAAATATGTAGATCAATATACATACACATTCTCAGCAGTATTCCAACAGTGGAATAAATACTATATATTAATATTAATAATGTAATTTAAACTTTTAAATATTTATGGAGGTTCCAAATCTGCTTAAAATAATTACTGGATGCAAAATTGAGTTTTTACAGGTTTGTGTCATATTATTGGAGTATGACATGAAGACTAATGTTGGCTCAGTACATCAGGAGGTTCCCTGTGTGCAGCTGGGGCTTGTCTCAATGACCTTGTCACAGTGTGAACACCATGCTACCAAACACACTCCTTCAATAGGAACATTTCTTTTTGTTAGGAATGTGCGATGAGAAAGGGATGAAAACAAAAAGATAAGGTCTCAAAATTCTGCCCTCTTTTTGTTAAATCCTTTTAAATAAAACACTATGAGTTCATTTTATACCTCAAGCTACACAATACATTAACATTTAGCAGTGGCTGAACAGACATGATGGGCTATTTTTAAAGATGCAGATGTAGAGGGGTAAATTTGCTTAATTTTGGGTTAGCCACCATGCTATCTGTAGAATTGTGTTTACCCTGCTCCTAAAACCAAAAGAAATACACTACTCTGAAATGTAAAGTGTTTTGTTTGTATTGCTGTCTTAATTCATTTACAATAATCACAAACATGAGACCCTACTACTACCCTACCTACCCTTCTTTTTATAATATCTTTATTTACCACTGTGTCACTATACTTTCCTTCAGTCAACACTGCTACAGTACAGTCTTGTGTTTGCATTTTGTCCGTCTCATTAGTCGGCTAATCTTTAACAGCAAATACTAAATCCAGCATCCAAAGCAACATTAGCATTCATTTGAAGTCCTGTTTCTGTCCACCGTGTGAATGTTCCTTCAATTTTCAATATGCTTCTAGACTTATTTTGGTATTCACCAACTATATAAATAACCTGTCAAGGTTTCTTGCAGTCAGTATTTTCAGATAAGTTTTAAAATAATGCCAAAGGAAGCATACAAGACACAAAGAAGACAAAATTTGGGCCATGAAAAGTGCAGTACACCTAGGTGTACTAAGGTGACAACAGTGTTATGTACTGCTCAGTTTGTTGGTAATTCCCTGCCAAGGACAAGTGATAGGGGTTGGTTTTGAAACAACTACAGCATGTAGACCAGGGGTGGAACGAGGAGTGGGAAACTTATACTCCTTAGGGCCCTGCTTGTTTTCCACCTATGACTACCCTACCCAGGGCTGGATCAGATCTGTTCAGTCAATCAGAAATTGGAAGATAATAGGGATGCACCGAATGTTCGGCAACCGAAATTATTCGGCCGAAAATAGCCAAAAAAAGCACTTTCGGTGTTCGGCC
>JAUBNQ010000003.1:18214313-18238737 GCA_032353495.1 Ctenopoma kingsleyae | reverse complement strand
TATCGGTTTTCGGCCAAGTGCATCCAAAAATTTCGGTTTCGTTTTCGGCCCAGAATTTTCATTTCGGTGCATCCCTACCTTTAATGTGAACAGGCCTCTTCCAATGTCTGATTTAATGACGTTAGGCAGAAAATGTGGCTGACTGAGTGTCACAAATGAGTCGAGGCGGGCTTCAGTGCCACAAAACAAACCTGACTGACTGGAGGAGTATCCTGAGTGTTTGTACACTGACAAGGTTGTTCTTCATTAGCTTGGAATCTCCAGACATGGGAGACTTCAACACCATGCCAGTAAAGGAGAGGTGGCTCCAGGAGGCAGACAGAAGGAGTTTGCAGTGAAAGATCCACAGTTTTCACTGAATGTACTAATACCAAACTAAACATTACATCAACATTTTCCAGAGTGTTCTAAGAAGGATAATTCACTATAATACAGTATATATACAATTTTAAAAATAACGGTTTTATTGAAAAGAGATTTTCAACAAAGGGCCCAGTAAATCGGATGTAATCATCCGATTCATCAAGCTGACCCTAGTTGGTCTGGGGTGAGGTCAGCAGCAGCACCCAAGTTTAGGACACTACTGGCACCATTCTGCAGGGACTACATAGGGACCTTCTGGGCACTGTGCCACCTGTCTGAGTGAGAGAAAACACAGGTAGTGTCCTCCTCAACATCCCAGTGGCCAGGTCTTCACATATGGCCAAACACCATTGAGATAGCAGAATCTGTCACTGCTACTACTACAGTACAGGGCGGTCTATACCAAGGTAACCCTAACTCCCCTAACCCTCTGCAGTACTTAATGATCATTGAAATGTGTTATTACTGCCTATTTAAAATGTGGCACTGCATGTTTGATGTAAAAAACACATGTCTGTGTGAGTGCAGACCATAGGTTCTCGAGTATAGAACAGGCAGTCTTTTTTGTATACAGTGTTTGTACCTGGCTATAAAAATAACAGTGTGTCTGGATCTAAAAGGTTAATGTACTGTTTGCATGTGTGCGCATATATGTATAAACCCTGCCAATAAATCCCGACATATAACCATAACCACAGGACCTTGCCTCCCTCCAGACGTCCAGCCAAAGACAGACCAGGGACCCCCCCCCCCCTCCACCATACAACCACTGACCAGAAAGAAACAGATGCCCCTCTCAACCTCAACCTGCCCTGATTGCCACAGAAAACAGTCGTGTGACCAACACACACTAGACTGCTGCTGCCACAACTTAAAGAGTCCACGGAGAGAAATAGCCATCTGAGCTCTAAAAAGCATCTGAACAACAACAAAAAAAGAAAGCTCCACTTGCTAGACGACCTGACTTCCCAACAGCAGACCATGTTGACAGATGTTGTGCAGAGCTCAGCTGTGGTGGGTGGTGCTGATTCTAACCCTACTACCAAATGTTCCAATAACATACTAATTCCATGTGTGTACAACTGTACCTTTTTAGGCTAAACAGGCCCATGTATGTTCCTCAGGGTGCAGCATTTAAGATTTGTACTGTAAGCCATACCATGACCATGATGTACACACAGTGTACCCTCTCCGGTCAACATACCAAGATACATTTTCACTGGTCAAGTACTTTATTTTATAGTATTTTGCATGGTGACATATTGTCTGTTTTAATGGATTTCTTCATTCACAAATTTCAAACCCATAAGAATGTGTAGTGTGTTCTGACATTCAGTTTGCATGTACTTTAATTCATGGTCATTTCCCATGATCTGAATCTGCTTATGGGAAATTTTAAGCAGGAAAAAGAAATAATTATCCAAAGAAATAATGTCTTGAATTATACCGTGATAATTATCAGCACAAGTCTTTCATAAAAAAAATGTTTGTAACTACCATTATGCTGATAGTAAATGTTAGTCGGCTGATGTATCGTTGAAGACTAGCTTATTGTATTGACTTTATGTTTGACAATAAAGTAGCAGTACATTTACTTTTTAACATGAATAGGAACAAGTTAAAAAGTACTGGAAAATATTTATCCTTGTCAAACAACAGGAAACTGATGTGCAGTGACAGATGTGCAACACGGACCACCAAAGCATTAACCAATTCCTTAACAGTTTCAGTCAATCATGCTCTGTCTACTGATCTGCACGTGTGGTCCACCACCGAAGCCCTATTCTGAGCCAGGAAAAACCCTGCTTTTAGGCCACTGGAAGCTGTGCCAGACACTGGCTGATGTTGCTGCAGTTCCTTGGTCAGCAACACGGGCCGATAAAAGCCAATACTTCATGGCCTTAAATTATAAAAACAGCAGAGTAAAGGACTTGAACTACTATGTGTGACTGCCAAATAGTGACACAGTTTAAGTATTCAGCACCGAAATATTGGAGATTCCTTTTCAGCTCTTTAAACTCCCCAAACTCCACGATATATCCTGGAGCTAAACCAATGGCGATCACTCTATAAATAAAATAATGTTCTATTAATATTTTGACATAGAGACTCACTGACAACAGGTTAATTTACAGAGCAGGGAAACTATATATACAAAGCATCAGCCAACCAAATCGGGAACAAGGAAGGGGGCTCAAAGCAGCATATAATGGGAGGCATTGTGCGACCAGAAAAAACAAGTTGAAAATGCTGAGAGAAAATGCTAAATATAGAATAAAAATGACCAGTTTCTTGCTATATCTGTCCCCACATCTAAGTTGGGCTGTTTCTGTGAGTGTTTGTGGCTTTAGGGTGTGAATGTGGGTTTCGGTAAGGCTGCTGGCTGAAACCGTGACAATGTTTGCATACACTCGTCAACATCATGATGACAAAGGCACGCTACAAAAACCCACACCTGCAGTCAAATTAAATGCCTATATCTCTAAAGTAAGCATGAATCAACACTGCTGGACTTGACCAGTTAATTCTGGGAGAAAGCAGATGGGAGAGATTCATTCAACTTGAGACAGAGAACTGCTAAAACTAGCTGACAGAATTCATGTTTGCTCCTATGTGTGATTCATTCAAAAGCAATAATATTAGTTCTGTAGCAGGAAATCCCCACCAACGCTCTCTCTAAAGCTCTTTTACACTCACCAGCTCCAGACTTTATACCTGATGACATCAATATTGTCTTGCTTCTCTACATTTTCTAGGTTCTGTTGCATCAAATCCAAACTATTTGGATTCTATTTTACCAGCATAATTGGATGTTAGATGTTGTTTTCACAGTACATTATAAAAAAGTGGCCCAAGGGACGCTAGAATCATTTGAATTTTCACCCAATCTTACATGTGACTAGATAGATCTGTTGACTGAGCAGATGTTTTTTTAGTCAACTTCAAGCTAATTTGAAAATGAACACCTACAGTAAATTGTTCAAATAAATTTTAAGATTACCCACAAAGCAAATAGTAGGCAATTAGACAATGTTGTATATAATTAATGTTGTTGACTGTTGTCATCCTTAGTGAAAAACTAAGCTTTCATGCTTTAGTTGTAGCAAAGAGGAAAGCTACCAAGTTTGAGTAAAGTTGAGCAAAGTCCATCTGCTGATGAAGACAGTGGAAGACTGTCCTGTGAAGTGAAAATGATGTCAGAGGTCATGTGTTTAACAGCAACAAAAAAAAAGATCAACACATGTTACCATTTATCACGTGATGAAAGTTATTTTTAAGGCTAAAAGGCAACATTTTTAGTAACTTTACTATGTTTATTTAGTGCGTAAACACAGCCCAGACTTCTACTACACTAGAGTGGTGTATGTGCAGAGTTTGTCAGAAACAGGGTGTTTTCACATTGTTCTGATGAAGGAGGCTGGTATAGGTTAACTTCCTGAAAAGCCTGATTTGAAAATTAGGAGAACTGTGACTAGAGGGGGGCTTTAGGGAAAATGTAAATTTTTACTAAACCTAACTAACCCAGATGTTTTTATGACTAATCCCAACAAAATTACTTTGTTACTGTCCAGCGTTTTTGATGAACCAACACCTATCTCCAGAGGTGGTGGAGCTCTTACGACAAACTGTGACATTAGTCGTATGAGAGGGTTGGGACAAACAACATGTTTGCATGCTAGCGAAGGAAATCATTCCTACAGTGAGAGTCAAGGCGTTCCCGAACCAGAAACCATGGGTGGGCAGATGGATCCGCGCTACAGTGAACGCCAGGACCGCTGCTCTCACCACTGGAGATATGAACGACTATGAAGTGGCATCCTACAGCGTTCATCACGGACTACAAAACCAAGGACACCACGATGATCATCGCCGACTCAGCATTTGCCAATGAGCTGAACGAGCTAGCACTAGCTACAGCCTGACAACTGAGGACGGTGACGTCATCAGCGTGATCAGCATCACGGAGCATGACGTCCGAGTGGCGCTGAGGAGAGTGAACATCAGGAAAGCAGCAGCTCCAGACAGTATCTCTGGCCATCTGCTGTGCTGACCAGCTAGCAGGTGTGTTCACATCCATCTTCAACGAGTCCCTGGCGAAGTCCGTGGTCCCCACGTGCTTCAAAGATCCACCATCGTCCCCGTGCCAAAGACCAACAAGCCCTCATGCCTGAACGACTACCAGCCAGTTGCACTGACTTCGGTGGTCATGAAGGCGTTTGAGAGGCCATTGAAGAACATCATCTCCTCCTACATCCCCAGCACTACAGACCCGCTCCAGTTCGCATACCGACACAACAGATCTACAGAGGACGCCATCTCCCATGTCCTGCACACCACCCTCAGCTATGTGGACAAGAAACAGGGTAACTATGTGAGAATGCTGTTTGTAGACTACAATTCAGCATTCAATTCAATCATTTGTATTGTTCTGCTCTAAACGTAGCACTAAGCGTTGAATGACTTCAGTCTTTCAGCTGAGTCCCATCTAAACAAGTGACAAGTACAGGAGGCTGCAGCAGCCGAAAATCATTAGAAACTATTGTTTTGTTTTGCCTGCACACCGATATCACCGAATTCTACGACATCCCATGTTTAACAACGGATTCCATTTATATCTTTAATTCCGCAATTCCGTCCGCGTATTGCGCATCGCGGAAATCATAGGGCCCTACCTACATGGACAAGGTGAAGAACCTGGCATCTTGGTGTCAGGACAACCACCTGCAGCTGAACGTTTGTAAGACCAAGGAACTGGTGGTGGATTTCAGTAGGAGACAGCAGCGAGACTACAACCCCCTCACCATCAACGGATCTCCAGTGGAGAGGGTGCTGTCCTTCAAGTACCTTGGGGTCCACAGCTCCTCAGACCTGACATGGACTGCTCACATCCAGGTCCAGTCCAAAAGGGCTAGGCAGCGCCTGTATCACCTGAGACAACTGAGGAAGTTTGGGGTCTCTCCAGGGATCCTTAGGACTTTCTATTCAGGCGCTGTGGACAGCATCCTCACACAGAACATCACATCTCTGTATGGGAATAGCTGTGTTCAGGACCGAAAAGCCCTTCAGAGACTGATCTGTGTTGCAGAACGCTGCTGCAGGTCTGCTCTCCCTTCCCTACAGGACATTTACACCAGAAGATGTAGGTCCAGAACAGCTCGGATATTTGACTTGTCCCACCCCAATAATGGACTGTTTCAACTTCTGCAATCAGGCAGAAGGTTCTGCATCATCATGGCCAAAACAGAGAGACTCAAGAGGAGCTTTTATCCTCAGGCCATCCGAGTCCTTAACCAGAACATGACCTCATAGCATTACCATAAAAGGACTGTTAACAGCACCTCATCATATTACCATCATGTCATTACATGCTGCTGTTTACATTACTGTTATTTTATATTATATTACATTCTTGCGATATCGTGGCACAATGCACTTTAACATTACATTACATTTTGCACATGGTACATATGCTCTACTGGAACTACCGCTGCGACACTCAATTTATAACTGCATATAACTGCATCTTAACTTTAACTTGTGCTCTGTGTTTTAGTTGTACATTTTTACTTTATTTTGATCTGTGTTTTTGAACTTTGTTTGATTTTAAATTTTAACTTTGCACAGTTAAAAGAAGTGGTTCAGGGTGCATTTCACTGCATGTTGTACGTATAACTATGCACGTGACAAATGAAGAATCTTGAATCTTGCTGCTTCAGTTCTACAGTTCAATGCCACAAAGATATTACAAACCAAATCACTACCATTATCAGAGCAGTGACTGTGCATGGTACATCAGCACATGAAAAGAGCCAGAGAGAAAAGCTGGATCAGGACGCTAATGGAAACCAGCGAAAAGCTGATAACAACCACATGCACAGTCCTCACAGGAGCCTGAACGCACACAGTGGGCAGTAACTCAGCATGATGTAATATAACTCTGATGGATCAATACTAACACTGTTGAGCCTGATGCATCTGGCTGGGCTTTGTGCTGGGTTAAGCGGGATACAGAGTACAAAAGTACATTGAAGCCTGCTTTTATTTGATGTAGGAAAAAACAAACAAACAACAAAAAAAGTTGCAGACCTTTCAGAGTTCAATTTAGAGGCCAGGATGCTGATTTTTGTGGAAAACCCATCCAAATACAGTGAGATGCTTTTCCTTGTACCGGACTGTAAATGCAAACCAATCTGCTTGGATCTCAAGGTGATGTAATGCTGGGAGAGAGTAGCCATATGTTATCTTATTTCACTAACAGTGAATCAACAGACAGGGATGGGGCAGTCTGCCAAGGAGCCTGCCTGTCCAGGAATCTATAACATCCACACAGAGAGCCTGGGAGAAGCTAGTGTTACTGTAGGCAGTGGTAATATTTTGACACACTCTCATAATGCAGAGCAATAATTGGCACGTGGATGCCAGTGATACTAAGGTCTACCTGTAGTACCAGCTGAGTCAGCAGTAGCTCTGTGTGAAACATGGCTTTCTACCCGTACCGCAGTCTCAATCACAGCAGGATCACAGACACACAACCTACTGTGGGATAAATCCAAGAAAACAGACACAACTGCTCTTACATAACACAAAAGCCTGCGGTCTAGTGCCATATAGTCCTCACTCCACTCTGAAAATACACAACCTTTATCGACAGTGACAGTGTCAACAGGAGTAGGCAGAGGAGAGGAGGAGCAGACATCACTGTGATGAACTCCAGTCAGTTTCCAGTGCATCTTGAAAACATATTCTCATTAGCAAGTATACAGTGAATACACTACTGCATGTTTGTCTGTGTTCACTGTGTCAAACTGCTGGAATTAGTATTTTTATACAAACAATTGATCAGAACTATGAGAAATGTGAAAAGTGTTCTTAGTGATTCACAGAGAATTACCAGGAACTGTGCCATTCCCCTCAGCTTTACTGGACATTTTAGCATTTTTCAGCTCATTGTTTTGGTCACTTTACTGTTTTGTTTCACCCATAATGTAAATTATGCTAAAATTCAACTATGTCACACATATTGTACAAGTAATTAATTACATTTCTCTGATATTCGTTATAGTTTCAAAACATAAATGTGATCATTTTATATGTACCCATCATCCACAACACCAAAAGACTTTTGTGCATGAAGAATAAAGGGTGGAAGAAGGTGACCTGTTCTGATGAATCACTCTTTCTTTTACATCAGGTGTGTCTCATTTAGCTTCATGACAACACTATCCCCTGATGGTGGTGCCCTCTTTCATCAGGATAATACACCCTGCAACAGTTCAAAAAATGTTCAGAAAATGGAATATGGCAGAGTTCAAGGTGTTGCCTTGGCCTTCAAATTCCCTGGATCTCAATCTGGTCATGCATCAGTGGGATCTCCTGATAAAACAACTCTAATCCACTTAGGGACCACCTTGATACTGACAGGACTTAGAGCACATGGTACTGATGTTTTGGTGCTGGATAGCAGAGGACACCTCCACCTTCTTGTGAAGTCCACATTCATGTCAGAGCTGTCTGGTAGCAGAGGGGAATCCACACTACATTAGGGTATTCCTTAGTGTTGGACAGTATACCAGACTGATATACTAGTTGTACTTTCCGATATGGTATAAATTTTTGAGATACTGCCATACTGTCACTTAAGTGAAAAACTGTAATTCTTCACTACGTGGGAAATTGTATAATGTGGTTCACCACCAGAACTATGCCTACCCTTTTTACTCATGAATATAACTATATACAATTAATTACCCACAACAACTAATTTGAACAGAGTAAAACACTGTGGCACAACAGTTTGTGACAACAACTTGTAGCAATAATAATTTTTGCACATTTGCCAGAGTAGATTACAGAAAACAGGAAGATGCACCAGAAGCAGCACAGACACAGTCAGGAAAGACTGTAACAACTACAACACTGGATTGCCAGTATGTCTTACCAGGGTGAAAATAATAATAAACGTAATAACTGTCAATCTGCAATCTGCCTGAAGGATAACATTACAGCACATTAAAATGTCCAATATTACATTAATATTCAATAATGAGGTTAATTGAAATAAATCATGAGCTTCTTACATACTTACTGCACCCATATGTAATAAATATAAAAATAGCAGTAAATGAACATTTCTGTTGAATCTGTAGTGTGAAGTATAGTGTGAATTAAATGTTTGAAGGTAGCAGGGCATTGACAGTGGTGGGCATGAACGTGGGCACATTTTTTTGTCTTGTGTGCGTGTGTGTATCCACTAGGTGATTTGTGAATGAGAACTACAGCTGACAGGCCTTCTGCCTGA
The DNA here is from genome assembly GCA_032353495.1 of Ctenopoma kingsleyae. Classification (NCBI taxonomy): domain Eukaryota; kingdom Metazoa; phylum Chordata; class Actinopteri; order Anabantiformes; family Anabantidae; genus Ctenopoma; species Ctenopoma kingsleyae. The sequence goes on along the minus strand of JAUBNQ010000003.1, from coordinate 18,230,075 downwards.
CAGGCTGCTCTCTCCACAGGGGTCACAGAAAGCAGAGGCCCTTCCACCTCGCAGAGCAAACCAAGCTGGGTCCATACGCTTGCCACCAGGGTCACTGACGGCATCCAAACCCCTTCCAGCAGCGGGCTGCAGCTCGGCCAAGGCCCTAACAACTAACACCGAGCACATACATGCTACGAATCCCTTCAACCTCTACACACACACACACACACACACACACTGCATGTAAACATGACACTTAACACCCAAGCATACGGTGTTCACCAAACACGTGCAAGCTTTTCTGCCAACATGTTTTCCTTTGCACAAACACATGGGCGAACAAATGCGTAGGCATGGATGCAAACACACACACACACACACACACACACGAGCGGGTATATCCTTTCATTAACAAGGATGAGAGTCAATTTCCGCTCCCGTCGTCTTAGGCTGGTTGCCGGCAGGGAGGAAATCTGTTCGTTTACGGTGGTTTTCTTTATTTTGACATTTAAGCTTGTGCCTCTGCAACTGGGGGAATTGGGGGAAGTCCTCCTGATTGATGACCAGTGCACCCAAGGGTGTCCTGCATAGCTGGAACGTTGTCACCCTAAACTAAGTGTGGATGTGTGTGCGTGTGAATCCTGGTCTTGAATCATAAACACAAGGATGTGCAAGTGGAATCTGATGATTTATTACTGCTATAGTCACTTAGGGTAAAAAAAGATGTATTTTCCACATTTGAGGCTAAGGACATGCAGTTTGATGATATATTGCACTGGGACAGGAGCAATTCCAGTAAGAGGAATGCAAGTTCAGCATTATGTACTGTAACCACTAAAGCAAATGGTGAGGTGAAATGAAATGGTAATTTCCCACTTCCTATTTAAACTGTAGTCAGGGGTCAAAATTAACATCATGATATCCTGAACTGGCTTTGTTTTGACAAAGAGGAAAGTTGGACATGTTCAAATTGGCAGTTTATAGATAATATATGAAATTAATATACAAACAAAACTGTAATTGTAAATCTTGGGTTTGTGCATAAATTGGTCATGAAATATGATCACTCACAAACATAAACAAACACAGTATTTCTAAGCTCAAACAGTGATGGTCTTTCTTGAACACACCTATCAAGGATACAGAGCGATAGCGGAAAAAGTAAGAAACACTAAACGCCAGCTGGAGTCTTAGCAAACCTGGAGTCCAACCAATGAAACAAGAAGGGGGCGTGGCTAAGAAGCACCTTGACTTATACAAACACTCAGTCAGTACTCACAAGCAGCATCAGTTGATGTGAGCCATGCGGCACAAAAAAGATCTCAGAAGCCTTATGATCAAGAGTTGTTGATTTGCCACTTTATGTTAAATGCACCATGCATCAATACTTCTTTGGTACTGAAATGATTTGTGTAATTAATCTTTAACCCAGATGACATCATCTGGAGGAGTTTTTCAGTTCAGATTATGTCGTTTGGAGGCACTCGAATATGCAGGTCAACCAGCGTTCCTAGTATGTGAATGTTGCATAATCCAGGCAGATGTTTAGACAAGACATATGGCTGTTTATAAAGTCAGTTTACTCAGTTTTCAGCTTCTCGTTAACCTATACTTTAATTAGCTATATATATCTATATCTATATCTATATATAGATATAGATATATATATATAGGGTTTTGTAGATATTTTGTTTGACACCTTTAAGGCAAAGCAAACAAAGTATTTCTTTTGTTACCATTGAGACTTCAAGTAACACATTTCAGAACTACCTATCTCTAGCCCTAATTTTAACGTATTTAATGTCTGAATAAACCTAATAAATTCTTCTTTCTAAAGTATTTTTAGTCATGTCAGAAAGACTTTATGGATGAAGACTTTCACTGTGATTCAATAAGGTTCAGACTATGTGGTGGCTTGGTATTTTTACCCTTTGAGCAGTGCCTGGAGGAGCGATATGAACAACATCAGAGACACAAGTGCCCTCACATTTCACCTGCTACTAAGGACACTGCAATGACTGACACTTGAGGGATGAGGCGCCCGCTGGTGACTCCATGAGAACAAGCCATATGAATATCAATGTTGTCCTCTCCGGTTCTGCTGCCCTTGCCTGAACAGAGGGACCTTTGACAGGCCTGTGGCAAAAAACACGAGAGTCTGCCAGTTCATAACGCAGCAGCGCACTGTGGGACCTGAGGACACACTGACACCCTGCATGCCGCTCACATGTTTATCGTACCACCACTATATGTGGGCAGGTTTAACTCTGAGATTGGTTCCCTTTTGAGCCTTGTTCAAGGAAGCAGCCACACTATTCTCACTCCAGTGTCAAATACAGTGAAAGCTATTTGGACACCGGGCCTATCAGTGGACCATTATGTTGCCACTTTAGCACCCATGAAACATCAAGCTCGTTAAAAGTAATTCTAACCTACAGGGACCCATAACAAACTAACAGAGTCCATAATGGTGATGATGATGGTTTCCTTTATGTTTGACACTCTGGAAGTCACATCACCAGCCTGGTCAGTTGTTATGGATAAAAGTACTGGGAAATTGTATTACAGCAGTCATCAACAGCATTGTTTTGAAAGAAAATTTTCATTGTTTAAAGGTGAGATTTAATGAGATTAGCATGTTTATTAAAAATTATTTGGGGCTGTGAATAAATTATTTTACTATGTGCATCATAATCTTCCCACAGCTCGGTGTGTTCAGATTCCATCCGTCAGTGAGACGCCCGAAGATATTCTGTACAAGATCAACGAAAGTTAGCAAGCTGAAAGAGCTCAGAGGAGTTGAAGCAAGACTGAAACAGTTGATTGATTATTGATTGTTGGAGAAATAACTTTTGTTGTAAAACCATTGCTTAGCCAAAAAAAAGGAATTCAGAAGTAAAACAGAAAATTAAAAGTTGTATAGTAGCACTTTAGAAAGTTGCACTTGAGTCTCTGACCTCAGGCTGTGATAAGCCAGATGACGTCATCAGGATTGGGTTTTTTTTTCACAGGCTGAGTAGTACTCCTCATGATGAGGGAACTGATCTTGTTGTGTAAAATCTGCAAAGTGCTCTTTTTAAGTGCGCGTCGATCCATGGTTCAACACATGGATTTATTACACAATGAATATATTGTGTTTCATAAATGCCCCCAAGAGGTACATGAGGTCAATGTTTCCCTGACCAGGCGTCCACCAGACAACAAACAACAAAAAAAAGACAGGCGCTGGCCCCCCCGCTCTTCATGTGAGTGAGTGACTGATGCAGGCACACATTACACCTGACTTCTGTAACATACAGTTGTGGACTGTTATGTCCTCTGTACGTCCGTCCTGAGGTGAAGGACAACTCAAGCAGGGAAGAAAATTGCTAACAAACAACCACAGTTGCAGCCACCAGCTTTTTCATGAAGCCTCGGTGGAAAGAAATTCCCTGTCATGGGTCATGGACACGGTCTGACGAAAGAAAAATCTGATTCCTTTACTGCAGAGTGACAAGATAAGAACATGCTGCCAAGACACTGCTGTACGGAGGGATGACAGAGACATCACTTCACGTAGGCCTGAGTCATGATGTGCTTCTGTTTTGCATCTCTGGTGCATTACAACTTGCAACATCAGAACTGTGCAATCAAGTCCATTAATCCGCAAATCAATCGACAGCAAATTAACACAATTTTGACCATCACGTGTTGTGAAATATGTGAAAATTGGTTACATTTGGATAAAATTGGATACATAAACCAGACAATTTATGATCAAAATATGACAGCCAGCAGGTGTCATTTTATTGTGTCCAGAAATGTGCTTTTGTAGAATTCAAAATCTTAAACAACAACTAAAGCTCACGTTGAGAAAATGGAAATATGCCCTGTTATCTGTCAGATGCTCTAGCTGTCCTCGGATGCCCCCTTATCTCCACAACATCATAACAATGAGGAGTGTTTTAAGGTTGATCTGTACAGTAGGTCGCACATCCTCATACATAATGACTGTTTCTTTTATTTGCCCCCCCTCCCCCGGGGTGTTTCTGAAATCCACAGTAACATGGGATGTTGAGGGTTTATCCACTTGGCCACTACACTGACTCCAAATCAAACCACCAGTTTAAGCTGAGTTGTGGTTATGTAATGTTATCGGCGATTTGACTCTGCGGCCACAAAAAACAGAAAAAAACGCCCTGAACGGCACTGTTTCTCACGCATGATGTCATGTTGCATTTTTTCTCGTTTTCTTTCTTTTTTTTTTTTTGTGCAAGCATGTTCTGCAGAAATGTCCCAGCAGCAAGAAGGCGTTATGCAGGCAGTGCTGGGAGTCGCTCTGTTTCGTTTAGACTGAGCTTCTCACATGAGAGAAATACTAATTTTCATCTTCTAAACGTTGAAGGCATTCATGAATTCAGTAAATGTGAACCTTAACCTCTGTTTCACACAAAGATCTTCTACCAAAATAGAATACAGTGACTGGTCACATTAAAAAACAAATGGGTGAGATTACACCGATTGCCAAAATTACAAACAATTTCTAAAACGTCTCCTGTCGTGTTCGTATCGAGCATGCGCGCTTGCACACGAATTAATACATTTTAAAGTGCCCGATTTTTTTGAATGGAGGCTGGTTTTGCCACAAAAGCTGCGCAGAGCGCTGATGCAGCCCAGTGCAACGTAACACGCACACACACCTGTGTAAAATTACATCATTTAGGGGATTTAAAACTGACTAAATGTGAACACATGTTAGCTGCTATTAGTACATATACAAAATTCCTGCACTCCTGCCACACCGACAACAGCATTAAACAGCATCTAGCAACAAAACGCTGAGGTACACGGTGCCACAGAGAGAATCATACACTTGTTCTACTACAATCAGCGTCAAGCTACAAGGAATAACAACGCATTCAAATGAGGAGTTTCAAAATAAAATTGCATCACAAAAGCAACTGACGCTTCTCCGGCCACACTTTCAGCATACTTCCTTTCTGTATTTTAACTATTTCATTTAAATCCGACTTCACTTGTTCTACACGCTTACTTCCTCTTTTTTTTTTTTTTTTTTTACTTCAAAAGACAAATTCTAAATGTTTATTTTGAACTTTAAATCCATACACTTCCTGGCTCGTCATGTCCCACGGTAGCTCACTTGCCGCAGCTCCCCGCCGCCTCCTCCCTCTCAGAGACAATGAATGAAGCCAGTTTAGAGAAGGGACGAGCCCAGGAGCAGATCAGGTGGCTCAGTACCAGTCTGACATCTTAGCTAAAATCACCTAAAAGATAACACTCCCTCTGAGCTCCGGTCAGGAGAATCTCTTTTACGTTAGCGACATTTATCTTACCGTTCTGCCACCAAATAACGACAAGGAAAACATGCCAAATTAAAGAATCTGTCCAGTCACACCACGTACAATGTTACGGTAAAACAAAGCTACGCGTCATATGGTACCGTGTGAAACAACGCCTCGCTGACAGCGCGTTTGAGCTTACGTTACCTGCAGGATGCTCAACTTCACTTCTCTGCGGCGCGGCCACGGCTTCACGAGCTGCGTCAAGTCACACGAGCGTCTCCACGAGCAGGCAGGAAATGTCCACATGTGACGTTCAAAATAAAAGCGTGCTGTAGGGGGCGTTAATGGAGCTCAAATGCTGAAGTTGTATATGTTATTCTCGTCTTTAAGTCGTCTTGCAAAATTAAACGTTTAATTAACCACTGTTTAAATAAAGTCATATCGGTCAGAACGTCGTTTTGTGCGTCCTGATTTGATTTTTGACCGGAAACGATCAATAATTATTTATTCCAGCTAACTTGACACTGGCATCTTCAGCAACACCTCACAGAGCCGTCATTTAACAATAATTATGCTAATTTATCACCGCTCCAAGTGCTGACATCTGTCTCCCTAACCCATCAACACAGGTCCTCCACAGTGATTTTCTCCTTCAAATTAGACTGTTAAAGAGAAGTACCTTAGTTGTTACCGGGTAATAACGTCACTGGCCCAGTCCAGATGCTCCGGTTGTAGCGGGACGAAACGAATCCTCCGGAAAGTTGATGCTGCATTTTGCTACCGCGCTAGCATCACCGCTGTCAAAGGCTCCAAGCAGTAGACATGCAGCATTTCCGGCCGAAGCTTTCTAAACAAAAACCTATGGATTTAGCATAGTTAGCAGTGGAAAAACAAACATTTAAATAAGGTATTAGTATATAAAATGTATTACAAGGTGTCACAAATCCTATGACGGATATTGAAGTCGTAATGGTCAACGTGGCCGTCACCTGTCCGCTCCCTTATTCTGAACATTAATCCCGGTTTGCCCGAGTCTCATTCGTGTTAGCTTGACTGCCGCCACAGCTGGAGCGCGAGACAAACACCAAGCTGCCCCAAACCCACGCGCACTACTGCGAGACACCGCCCCCTTTTTTTTTTTTTTTTTTTTACAGTAACTTGAATACAAAAGAAAATCTAATGGAAGCATTAGCATATTGAAAAACAGCAGCTATTACAGCATCTGCTTTAGAAATTTAGGATATACACACTATTACTACTTTTATTAAGACTTCATACGTCTCATTACTGCTTCAAGACATTAAAAAAATGTTAGACCCAAGCATTTAAAAATTATAGTATCAATACTTAAAGTGTGAACAGTTCTACTGCTTTATAACACCGTCATCATATTCCAGGAATGGGTAACGTGACCTCACACATTAAACCTGTGATAACAAGTGTGACACAAACATCAGCTAATGATGACTACTGGGGCCTTCATGTTCCAGGGCTCAGTTTAGCTTGTTTTTCCACCTGGGTATCCAGGTGCTTCAGATGGGGGGTGGAGGGGGGGGTTAGGGCCCAGAATACCAAACCACAACAGGCAGAGGAGTGTGGTGAGCTCCCCGGTGAGAGAATGAAGCTATAACTGGCTTAAGCAAGTGATCAGAGCCTCGCTGAGGATTATGTAACAGCATTAGGTCAACCTGCTGCTCACAGCTGGGCCAGGGACTACCACTGTAAGAATGCAGGTCAAACCGTAACTTAACCGAGTGTGTGTATAGATGGTGCCAGGGTGAGGCAGAGGTGTCAGCTCCCCTGGACCTAATGTGGTCTGTCAATAGCTGACGTAACCGGGGCCAAATTAACCTGCCTGATGTTCTGGTTGTTTGCTGGTGCGCCCTTTATTTTGGTTCATCTCTGCATAAAACAAAGATACAGGCAGTCTATACTCTGACTAAACTTGTGAACTTTGCCCTTTCAAAAGAAGGGGAAGCACAAAGAAACACGTAATACCAGCATCTCAATATGTAAAACAACATTCTCTTGGAAGTCTCTCTGTAGCTGTATGGAAATCACCGGAGTATCATATAAAACATATAACACTGCTATATATCTCAAGTGCACACAGGAAAGTTCCAGTCACAGCATCGGGGAATTGCCTAGTGCGACTTCAGAGGCCAGTCATTTGTCGTTATTCCTCAACATGAGCCTGGAGTCAATATTGTGCAGTATAATGAAGTTTTGTGTTCAGCCCCCCCCCCCCCAACCCCTACTCATGCTGATCTTGTGATAGTGGAAAAGCACATTCCCTCTACATTACTTGCCAAATTTGTGTGTGTGTGTTGCACCAGGGAATCCTGCATAGGACCAACACAATAAATCACATTTTAGCAGGAGCATGTGATGAAATTGAGGGAGGGCAGTGAAGCATTTGGAAATCCCTGCTGGTCAGACTTGATGACATTGTGTTGGACGTTGCTCAAGAAAACATGGACCAGTTCAAAAGGTGCTACCTAGAAGTAGAACAAGTTATGTAGAAATCTTAGAAAACATGTGTCCAAACTGATCATGCACACTGAAATCCTGTCTGATCTGATGTACAACAGCCCCACCTGCAGGACAGAAACACTACCTACACTCTGAGTAGACAGTAAACACAACGTCAACTTTATTGATTATAATGAAAAGCGAACATATATTTAAGAAGCAACTTCATACAGAAAACTTTAAGCTCTTAAAACAATCCCTTTCCATTAACAACTTTCAAAATAAGGCACTTCTTATATAAAATTAAGCTGTTATAAAAAAAATATATAAGTAGATGAAGTAAATATGGAGACAACCTTTCCATGAAATTAAAATGATTTATAAAATACAAGACTGAACATAGCATATAATGTAGTGAAAAAAAGCTAAATCATCAGTTCCCGACATTCATCATGTAAGATTGATTTGGTCTTGGTCTATAAAGGTATGTAGTGCTCTGAATTGTAATATTTTTTAACAGTAGAGGAACAACCTGAGATCAAAAGTTTCAGCTCATTTTCTGTTTTTTATAAGTATGGAGTTGTCAGAAAAATCAAACATTCAAGCAGAACATAAAAGCTACCTCTCCTCAAGGTGCAAACTGGAAGAGGTTAGTGACTGTAAGTTGAAAGGCTTCACCATTTTTTAGCTGAAGTCTCTGTCGGGGAGCACCAGCGGAGCCACAAGGGTCCAGAGATACAGGGCCAAGCCGAGCCAGCTGGAGCTGATCTTCACCCACACAGCCGGCATGGTGGTCTGCATGAGCTGGTAGTCCGAGTTGGGCCTGAAGAATCGAGAGGAGGAAGTGTCAGTGCTTGGAGGAAAATAGGCCTGAGGAGGAGTCAGGTGAGATGGAGGAGGCGCGGCTACTTACTGGTACCAGTTGGTGAGGGTCATCATGATGTAGAGGGAGGCCAGGAAGAGGCAGAAGTGGAAGAAGGAGTAGCTGTAGGTGACTCTCTCCTCTTCGTTGTCCACGGCCCGTCGCACTCCGTCCTCGCTCGTGTTGGCATCGGTGTCGGCAGTCAGGTCCTGGCCCTCTTCAGTCTGCATCAGCTTGTTCACCTGGGCATTGTTGGAGGAGCGGATGCTGTGGCAGAAACATCAACTGATGCTGTGGCCTCTGACACAGGACAGTACACACACCCCTGTCTTTCTTCTGTCTATATTTTTGCTGGGGTCACAGTAAGATTTCTAGTGCATTTTAATGCCTTCACTTTAAAGTCATGTTATTGACTTCTGATTTCTACTCGGTGTAAAATTCAGTTCTTTCCAGAGCTACTTGAGTGTAAGATGAAACTGAGCAGAAAGGTTTTTCTCTTGCTCTGACAGAACCTGTACCAGCAATGGTTTCACTACAACTGAAGGCAGACTGGCTGCTTTTAAAAATCCTTTAAATCCCAGAGTCCAGTGTGTTCATGTGGGTGCTTCTTTTGCAGCTATTCTTTTGCTATCGTGCAGCACACTAGACTAAGCAGGTCATGACAACATGGAAGGTAAAAACCGCTTGCAATGACAGTAAATACCTGGCGTAAAGAGTACAGAACAAGAAGATGATCAATCCCACAATGCCCTGTGCATCCCACCACTGGACATTACCAGGTGCTGGGGTGGGAGAAGCAGGTCCTGGTGCTGGAGTTGGACTGCTGGGCTGGACCAAACTCAGCAGACTGGGGTTACATTGATGGTCTGAGGTCAGAAACACACAGAAGTCTCAACAGTTGACAACAAGAGATTAATAAATTCACAGGAGCAGGTAGTTAAAAGTTGGATGTGTAGGATCTGAGCACTTTTTAAACCATCTACATATTCTGGTCAAAATCTGATCCTTTCTTTACTAAAGTCAAACGTGTTTTGTCCAACTCATGCTCCTTTCACAGCGCTGCTCTCCTTCACAGTGTGAAGAATGAAAAATTATGTTAATCCGCTGGTGAGTGACTCAGTGTTTAGATACGTATATCCATTATCCTAAGCACTTGTCACTTTAAGGGCCGCGGGAGAACTGGAGTCTATCCCAGCTGTCATTAGGTGAGAGGTGGGTTACACCGTGGACAGGTTGCTAGTCAATGCCGAAATTATATGAAAATTTAAAAATTTTAAAAAGTTTCTGAAACTCAGATCAGATTATAACTGAACACACATTAATGTAAAAGCAGAATTTTGCTACTGTAGTTGTTGAGGAGGATGTTCTGAACCATTTTGCTTCCAACGGCAACTAATGATTCAGTTGCTGTTACACACAGTCCTAACAAATGTCTTCTTTGCTTTCTTTTGCAAAGTCAGTTATGGTTCAAATATTCTATTCATGCAGTATAACATGCAATAGTATTGACTAACTGGACTTACCGGGGTTGTTGGTCATGGCTGACCAGGTGACATACATGGTGTAGAGAGAGATGAGTGAGGCCTGCAGCAGGCCTGAGGCGGGCTGAGCCTCCTGTGGAGATGAGGGAGAGAATGAAGCAGAACAGGAACCACTGTACTGTGAAGCTAAACTCTCTTAGCTGATTCGTCATTGGTTGTTTTGACCCATGTCACAGCTGGGACCACTGATGTGAATCAATTATAGGCTTGACTTCTAGTTCGAAAACTGAGCCTCATTTTTTGCCAATATGCACACTGTTCTATAATCATGCTGTGTCATACAGTAAATGCAAAAGTGAGGGAACAAACATTTGAAATAAGTAGCTAAAGTCCATCAACACCTTTATTAACATTTGTCTTCTGAAATATACATTACCTGGACTTTGGGAAGAATAGCCACAATGGACACAATGATGCAGAATATTAAGTTGAGGCTGATGAAGACCTTGTGCTCCGTGCAGTCGTTGGGCTGGGTGTAAAACACATAGAAGAGCACGATGGCAGCAAAAGCCAAGGCGTAGTGAACAACCGTGAAAGACAACAGAGCTGTGGGGAAAAACACGAGCAAAGAGCAAGTTTCACTTCATTTCTCATCACCCACAATCACATGAAACCTGATGGTGAAATGTTGTTTGTTGATGACACAGCTCAAAAATCTTTTACTTACTGTCAGCTTCTGTCCAATTGTCTAAGGAAATCCTTTATACAAAGCCGACAGTTTAAATCAAGTTCATTAGTAGAAAGTGAGAGTATGATGCCTCTCTACAGTACCTGCATACCAGCACTTCGAGTTTCCGTTCTCCGCCTTCTCCAGCCAGGACTGGTTCCAAGAATGGGCGAAGTCCACCAACAGGACGAGCTGGATAATGATGAAGATGAAAGAACCCACCATGCCGAAGTAATACCACACTGAGCAGATGGAAAAAAATATTAACAAGGTGAACAGCAGAGCTCTGTGTGATTAGCATCAATCCCCAACACTAAGTCAAAGAGCCAGCTTTCAGCATTTAACAGTTCTCAATATTTGATGCACATTGGTATTTACAGGTTAAATACTAAACTGTAATTGCGATCATAAGAGTTTAAAGATGTGAACTTGAACTAGGCAGTGTAGTGGCTAATTTCTGTGAAGGCGCGTTTGGATAAACATGGATTTTGTGATCAAATTCAACAAAGTCCAGTGAAGTTTGTCCAGTCACTGCAACCTTTCCACAAATTTGACCTACAATCTGTACGGTCTCTGAACGGCACGCATATGGTGCAACAGAGCTGCTGATGAGAGCTTGCCAATGCTACAAACCATTTCTTTCTTAACATAAAAGCAAATGATAGGTGCACCTACATCAAGAAGAAAGAAACAAAAGAAGAAAGGAAATCAAATTCTGGCATATTGTAGATCATATGTGTGCATCAAGAAATCACTGTTAATATACAGGAGACACAAGGATCTTCCAGGTGGGATGGTCTACAAAAGTTACTGCTAAATAACGTGTGACACAATTTCCAGATGTCCGTCACAAAAACGGGGTAAACTCATCAATAAAACACAAACTGAAACACACCCAGAGAATGGCTGAACGATTTAAAAACACTTCAGCATGCACTGAAAAACTGATATGAAGTCCGGCATTTAAAGCTGCAGCAAATACCAAAAAACGCCAGTAAAATCGTGGTGGGACTAATCCAGGTTACATACCTGTATTAAAGGTGCCATCTGGGATGAAGAAAGCCCCCACAGTTATGCCAACCAGAATCAGGAACTTAAAGAACCAGAAACTGAGAAGAAAAAGTTACTCCGGGTATGTTCAGAACAAGAATTTCATCTCACCGTTAAACAGTCTTTGAGATGCAGTGCATATGTTTGGTCACCAGGGGGCAGTGGCCCCGCATTGTACAGAGCTGTGGTGCTGAAGCTGCAGTACAAACCCATTTTGGATGGGGGCCCGGGGGTCCTTGCTGCTGCGCACTCGGATCATGATGAAAGAGAAGAGGAAGAAGAAGCAGGCCATGGCGAAGCACATGCGGTACACTGACTTGTAGCCTACGATGATGTCACAGTTCACCGTGCCAGATATGGTCGTGCTGCCCGTGCAGAAACCCGGAATCTGATAACGCAGAAGCACACGAAGAAAATGAGAGAGGCAAGGATTAAACTGGGTCAAATAGAGTGCTTTGGACTATCTTTAAAAGACATGATTGATTCCTCTGGGATTTTTGGTAGAAAAATAACAAACACACAATCCAAGCATCCTGCCATGCTGCTCTACAGCATCACTGTTGCTGGGTTACCACTTTAAGAAACCAATCTGAATTATTTTTCTATTTGTACTCAAATTGGAAATGAAAAGTCAGATGAGAGTGACACTTATGAAATTATTCATAGTAGCCATGGTGTCCATAAGGATCATTAAAATTGATCTAATGTACCTTTTTAAGATTGTCTTCCATGCCTGGGAGAATCATAATGACAGAGACCAGAGTCCCAAGCAGCAGCAGGAAGGAGAAAGCCAGGCGGGTGATGGTGGAGTTGTACGTCGAAGGGCAACATGATGACAGGAGGCAGGAGGCCGAGCCGCACAAACATGATGCCTACAGAAGAGTCAAGGAAGAGAATAAGCAGGGAATTCATACAGATTCATATTTTATGAAGCTCTGGGGTGTGAGGATAATCAGGGTTATGCATGCATGGCTTGAAATCACTGTGGCTAGGAGGACAAAAAAAACCCAAACATAACAAATAGCACTGTGTCTGCTGTCAGGGCAACCACTTTCCTCCTTGTGGACAGTTCCATAAAAGCAGAGACAAAATGATGATTTAGACTGGCAGTAATCAGGCCTACGATTAGTGCTGCCATCACAACAAATGGCTCTCTCTCCGTAGCTTATCCAGCACTGTGAGCAGGCTCACAGAGGATTCCTGCATGATTCAGAGGCAGACTGCTGAGAGGTGTGTGAAGCATTGAAGCAGAGACTGTAGCTGAGATCAGCCATCCTTCACTAAACATGAGAACACACCAGAGTAGCCTTGGGTGTAAACACCGCAGAATTGAGTTTCTGTTGTTCACACTGGTCTACACCATATACTGCTTTGGAAACAAACAAATCTGCCACTGCCCAGCTCCAAAGTCGATGTTAAGTAGTTGAACAGTGTCAAAATGAAAACCATATGTCTACAAATCAATCTAAATGAGATCGGCTTGCTTCAGGCAGGTATACAGCTGTGCTAGTTGTCAGCTTTCTTCCATCTGTTATTAGTGGCCTTACTGTTGTCTTGGAAATGGCAAATAAACAGACTTCGTATTAATCTTCAGCGGCATGATTCAATGTTGTCCACAGGAGTTCGATACAGGAGAAGCAGAATCAAATATAAATTACGACATAAAAGATTGAAATAATTAAACTATAATATCTGCACTCTTTCCAAGAGGACTACGTCAAATCACGAGTAAAACCCGGAAAAGGCGTCTTCTAAGAAAACACCTCACAGGTCTAACAGTGATGTGAGCCACACTACAACTTCTCAAAGATTAATCGACTTATGCTGTAGGATACTGAATTATTCGTCTACAGGCTCATTGTAAATAGATTCAGAGAGAGCACAGAGACTTCGCTACAGTCTCACCAAACCACAGCGAACAAGCTGACAATCCTGCCTTGATTTAGCAACGTTAACGCTTTATTGCATGAAAGAGCATAAATGTGCCAACACATTTTAAGATTGTAGTTCAGGGTGTATATAAATATTTGAAAAGTTGTACAAATGTCTAAAAATGTACGTTAGACGAAACACTGCATTGTGCAGCTTTACACGACGCGATGATTTAACAAAAACAATTCGTAAGAAATTCATGCGTCACTTACCTGGTCTATAAGATATTAGCCGATGTTTAAAAGTGACAAGTTATTAATAATTCAGTACCAATATTATGCCAGTATGCACATTTACATACATTTATCGACAAGAAACCGTAGAATTGATTATTTTACAGCTAGTTTCACCTGACGTTACGTCGTCGATACCAAAACACGTAACTTAAGTTAGCTAAACCTCGCTAACAGCAAAATACTAAAGTCTACATAATATTGTACAATAACAATATGACCGGTAACTGTATACTCACACAACTGGCAAGAGAACCCAGGGCCAAACAAGCACCCATGTTGGTTTAATTAACAATTTCGACAAAAGTCGCAGAAGTTTGAAAAGTTCCGGAAGAAACTACGAACGAAGTCAAGTCAGTTAAAATAAGAACAAACGGAAATCCGTCTAGTTCCTCCATAATAAAAGCTTTAAACCTTGCAGGCACGCACACTACTTATAATGTTAATGATAACAGGGTATGCTGTTACAAATAAGCTGAAATAATAAGATCCTATTATTTTATTTTATTTGTGTTCTCTTTTATTGTATTACATCCATGAGAAGTAAAAAGAATCAGAGTTATATTAGGATAATATGTTTTGTATCGAAAGGCAGAGAGGTCATGCTTCGTCTGCATGTAAAATTAATCTTAAACACCATAAATAAAAAGCAGGCGAATTATGTCATCTCCGGCTTTTGATAGTTGTTCGACATTGCTTGGGTACATTCAGACAAAACACATATGTGAGTTCACTTAGCGCAGGGCGTTGCTGATGACAATCAGGAGCTTTTATTTGTGATTGTGACTGTGATTGGCTCAGTGAGTCGTCACTCCAGTTTGACCAATCAGCTGTTAATGCGCAAACTGGTGTTCGCTGTGTCATTTCCTCTCATGGGGGATTCCTCATGCCCTAGCTACTTTATGTACAGTTACTTTACTGATGCTTTTATCCAAAGCGACTTATAAGGAGTTAGTGCTGAGTGTCTTGCTCAAGGACACACCTGGTATGGGGGATGGGCTAAGAGTCGATCCTGCCACCTTCTGCATCCCAGTCTGATGCTTATCCCAGTGTTACCATAACTGAGACAACACTGAATTGTATGTTGGACATCATAATGATTTTATTTTCAGAACCACAAATAAATTTAAAATTCCTTAAAACTGCTTGTAAGGTATTGACTGATGCACATACAAACATTTCACTGGCACTACACCATCTTGGCCTCTTAAGTAGAATTCTCAAAGCATCATTGTATGCTACCTGCAGTCTCTGCATACTAGCTTTCTTATAGTGAGCCCACAAATGTGCAGTATACAGAGGTGTGCAAAATGTTCGGAACAAGGATATCTTAACATTATAAGAGCACATACCAAACCTGCGTGCTAGGGTGTTTGCTTGCTATAGATATCATTATCATCAGTCAATTTGTCAGTAATAATATGCCCAAGATATTTTACCTTGTTACAAACGTCCAGTACATTACCTGCTAATTTAAAAACTGGGAATTTCAGTGCCTGGTCATCTTTAGTGCGACAAATCAACACCTTCCTTTTTTAACACTATACTTGATGTCGTGCTCCTCCCCATACACAGTACAAAGCTTTAGCAGATGCTGGAGACCAGCACTATTTGGGCTAAAAACTACAAGGTCATCTGCAAACATAAGCTACATACAACATAAACCCAATTCAATGTGTTTTCTTTATTTTCATGACCATGAAACCATTGGTAGATTCTCACTGAAGGCATCAAAACTATG
>JAUBNQ010000003.1:18151743-18172811 GCA_032353495.1 Ctenopoma kingsleyae | reverse complement strand
AAAAAATAATGGCTGAAATTGTGAGAAGAAGAGGATAATTATTACAAAATTCTAAGAACATGGAGAGCTGGAGAGGTGACTTTTGAACGGGAGACTATGATGTGGTTCTTTTTTAGCAATCACTTCAACTGACCAGTAGAGGGTAATGTTGTACTTTACTTTGTCTCTCCATCTCTCTGTGTCTGTATCCAAGTATCTATCGTATGAATTCAAATTAGGCCTGTCTTTAAAATCCATTTTTCTCCAAACACCTACTTTTGCGAGTCACAGCAGGACATTTTCTGAGCTCCTCACTAAACTGTCATATGTATTTTTAGTTGTATCACTTTTAACTTAGTATTATCAACAAAATGTGTATTAATAAACTGCAAACACTCATGCACAGGCCCCTGTACATACTTCATACATGCAATATGGGATTATTATTAAAGATGCACTAATACTAATAAGTATCATTTTACTTTTGTGGCTGCCTGAAAGGTAACAAACGTAACACCCTGTTCACTCACTTGCTTTTTCAACACAGACCACATGGTGGCATTAGATTAAAGAATATATATGTTTATGAATATATATATACTGTATGTATATATACCTATGTTAATTAGGATATATATGTATACATATATATGCATACACACACACACACACACACACATTTTTCTTTCTTAAATCTAGTAAAATGAGTTGGATAAAATGAATATACTTCAAGTTCATATAGTTCCTGAAATAACATTTTAAAAAATGCAGTTTAAATTAGTTCTCTTCCAGCACTGTGGAGAGATAATAACATGACAGTGAATTGAAGAAATGAACCATTCCTCACTGGGTCCATAAACCTCTAGAACACCAACGAGAACCCCTGGGAGTCCCAGCTTGGGAGCTGCTGTCTCAGCTTACATAATAACTGTAAAATACCATTTAAAGCCTGTAGAATTCCTGTCAAACCATATAAACTCATAAAAAAGCCCCGCTTTTGGCTCCTCACAGTGAGTACCTGGCCGAACACACACTGCGTGTAATGCAGGTGATGATCTGGGTGTCACTGTGAAGCCTGCCAGTTGCCTGAGACTTGAAATGACTATTCTTGCTAGCTGGATAACTCATTGTCAACGCTTGATTTGCTGCAGAGAGCAATTAAGAAAAATCTATTTAGTCATGACACTTTTGAAGAAAGAGGGAAATGTGTGGGTTAAAAGTGAAACATGTGCTAAACATCTCTAACTGTGGAGATTTAACATGAGTCTGAGTCCACTCGGTTCATGAATGAGCCGTAATAGGCCACTGTAATACAGTTACCACAGCAGGAGTGACCCGAGACAAACTGCTGCCTGACAGCTCGATAATACTCTGTTTGCACAAGACCTCTGATAATTACTGATACACACAGCATGAAAGGATTGTTCTCAGTGTTAAATACACATACTGTTAACTCCACAAATTTTGACGTACAACTTGCTTTAATTGGCAGCACACTGCAGGCCCACACTTTGACTGATTTTACTGAGCTGAACACTGTTGACAGTATAGACTGGGTGCTCATTATGATTTATTGCTCACTAGCACACAGGCTGCAAGTCTTGTTATCTGGTCATACAGAGCTATACACTCTCTGAAGCAGATCTTTTATTGTAATTTGCTTTTCACACAGTGGCTCTTATTATTTCTAGTATGGGACTCCCTCTCTACAAGGCCACTCAACCCATTTTAGACTTAAAGGTCAGCTTACTAGTCATGTTAGGCTCATTCTTTGATAATGACTTCTGTGGTTGTGGGGGTAGTTTGTCAAATAACCCCTGATGGCACATTAACATATCCATGACCAACAGGACCGTGCTGGATCTGGCTTAAATTCCTCCAGTGGTAACTTGTACTTTTAAGTTCTTCTAACTTTAGTGAAGCGTGCACAGACTTTTTACATGTTTTTACATGTCAGGGGATTATTTACAGTGTGTGTGTGTGTGTTTAGCAAATTTGACATAAAATCCAGCAGTTGTTAGAAGGATTGTGGATTGCCATTGTTATCTATAGAAAATTTCATAGTAATCCATTCACAAATTGTTGATACTTTTAAGTCTGGACCGGTGTGGTGGAACCAATGGAACCAACACTGGGATCCACAGAGTCATTCCATTAGCATGACTAAAACTGTTGGAGGAACACAGTGGGTGAAGAAGTTAGGCTTAAGGCTGGTTGTGGAGGACTCCACAAACCAAAGCTTGCAGAATGGCATTCAAAAGGGTGGATTAGTGGAAATGGATCAATGCGTAGCTGTGGATGCATCTGCCCACACTGCTCCCACGTTATTAGATCAGGAGGATGGTAGAATGAACACATTAGACCCCAACCAAATTCTGCTACAGTACCTACGACCAACTACATAATGGTTCAGTGCAGTTTTTCTGATAGATGCAGTTTGCTCATCATCTCAAATTACACGTGACTATCGGTCCTGCATTCAACATTCTGCATTTAACATTTGCCAAACAGAACAAACAATTCATTCATTCATTTTAACATGACATTGGCATCTACCAATAGATATTGCTAGATGCCTATTAACAAAGGGAAATAGAACATAGCAATCACCTGCCACATGCAAATACAGTGTTTAAAGACTGCCACTCTGAGTCTGATAAACAGCAAAGAAGAAAGACCTTCCAGTCTGCATCTCCTTGAGTAAACATAATGCAGAATAAGTTCAGTCTATCCTGACATCATCTTAATGAAAATGTCTGTGGGGAAATAACAAATAGGGCAAAGCTAATGCAGGGACTATGGGGAGTTTACACAGCTTGCAGATAGAAAGAGGCGTGGAATGATAAGATGAGCGGAGCTGAGCAGGGTCAGTGGACGCGGTGCGAAAGGCACATTAAGGGTGAGAAACACAGATCAACAGGGATGATGAGTAAGACTGGGCGAGATAAAGGATGAGGAGAAGGAAGGATGATCTCGGATGTGAAAACACTATTACAGGCCTGGCTGAGTTTTTAATGTAGCAAAGAGATGCTGTTAATATTAAAAGCAGCAGGTGGTTGAACATGCGTACTGATATGGGAGGAGATGTTAGGCTGCTCTGTGATATCTAACAGGGCTTGACCAAAATTAGGTTGTTAAAGAACATGGTGATATGGACGAGAATCTTTGTACTTCAGTAACTGGTGTTTTCTGCTGCAATTTAATATGTAGGAATTTCTCTGCTTGAATATAACATTTCCGTAAAGTAATTTTTTGGGGGGTCTCAGAATGCTACAGTAGTAGTGTAGCTTTCTTATAACTGGTATAGGAGCCATTAAATAAGGACATTCTGAACACAGGTTTGGCAGATTTGTGCTGAACCCAGGGCTAGGTTAACATGCAGGGGTCCCAGAAGGATAAAGGGTTTGCTGGCTCACTCATAAACCCTTCTTACAAATCTGTCTAGTCAATATGTATTGTTTTGCAGTATTAGAATACCCTAGTCCTAGAACAGCAACCCTGTCTCCTGAAAATGACGTTCCTATGCAAGTAAACTTTTTGTAGAGAATGTAATCTTCATGTTGTGACGAAACGTCTTTTTTTGAATGAATGAAGCCTCACGTTTGTTAACAGAAAGTGAGTCGCAAGGAGGTAGTTGGCTTGAACAGACAGAGCCGGCTCTTGGCATAGGCGAACTAGGCGGTCGCCAGTTGCTGGTGTAGTTATTTATTTGGGATTTTCTCCCTGTATGAAGCCTCATGATTCTCTCCACAATAAAGTGAAACGCAATAGTTGGTCATTTTACAGCCGGGATCCGTCCACAGCCCCGTTTCATCGGTTACTGCGCCCGTCTGAGCCAGCACACATACACACACACACACACACCTCCACCTGACAGAGAGACACAGTGACAATGTGAATGTGAATATGTGAATAATGTGTCTGTTAAAAACAATTTTATTATTAGAATTGTGACAATTATTACTGTCATTATTACTGAGGTAGTTGGGTTGAGCAGGGCTGACTAGCCACAGACCCAAGTTTGAGTCCAGTCTCCTGTGAGGTTAGGTTTAGGCAAGAAAAGTACTTCAGTTAGAGGTAGACAAAAGTTGTGTTAAAGTTAAATATTAAAGGGTTTGGTGTGAAGTAACAGTTAGAGTTTTCTCTATTAAGTCAGCCCACAATGTTTCCCTGACCTTAACCCAGTGCTGTGAGTGCCTGAAAAAAAAAAAACATAAAAAATGTTGGAGTCACATATCTGGATGTTGAACTAGAAGATCGAATATTTTCACTGAAGAGAAAACAGGACATGTTGATGTTTTGGCAGACACACATACGTTTCCTATGTACATTAAAATGATCAGTGTCAACATATTTGTGACTTGTCATTTACATTAATTGTGAAGATATGGTCATTATGTTGACAGAAAATAAAATACAGTTGCAATTACGTTCCTCACAAAAACTTCTTTGTTTGTTTGTTGCAGCAACTGGTTTTCATCCTTTCCTGACTTCAACAACCTTTTTGAGGAGTTGCTCAGAGTTCCTTTGTCTCCATTGTGTAGTTTTTGGCCACGATACTGATTAATTGATACTGGACCTTCCAGATACAGGGGGTATCTGGATGCAGTCCTTGAAACACATTCACTGCACTTGGGTAATCTCCATTTAACTAACTGTGAGACTGGTTATGATTTACACAGGTGAGCTACTTTAAATGGGGTGAATAGTTATGAAATCACAGTTTTACTTTATATTATACTTTTATAATAACCAATCAACTTAATCATGGAATCACGTTTCCTGTCATGTTAGAGGTGAGTCATAGCATACCGTCCACGATAACACTCGTATACATTTTTACATGATAAAAAAGCTTCATTTTGTAATTTTAAGGACATATGATGCATTTATGTTTTGTAACATGCACAATAAAGAGCACTGAAGAGTTTTCATATTCGTTTTTTGAAAGGAGAAGCAAATACAGCACAATCACCTTGTTGTCTCCAGTGTATTTGCTAATTAAAGGCAGTGGCTTAAACATTTGTACTAAAATGCAGATTGAAACCTCAGTAAGTCAGTAACAACTATATGAATGTTGTCTCTTTTACGGAAATGAGTTAACAACAGTGTTTCAAGACCAACAAAAGTGGGTGTTACAAATTTGGAATATGTAAGTCTCTTTGCTCTTTTTGAAGTGGTTGTTTTTTTATTTTGTGTACAAGTACATGTATGTGTATTCCTAGCTGCACTGAACTACATATACTACACTGCTCTGCTTATGTCTGGGTGTTTTATCCTTAGGGTGAACAAGCTTGTGCATCAGCGTGTTGCCGGGTTTGAAATGCACAGGGCCGCTGTGTTTGTTGAAGATTTTCCAGAGTTTTCTCAGATACTCCAGGAATGTACTGCATAGAATGACAATGTTGTTTTCTTTGATGTTCTTTTCGTTTGTAGAGGTGCTCTTGCTGGATCTTTTTGTTGTCTTGACAAAGTCTCATCGCCACAGGATTTAAGTGCTTTCCTGATGTGTTTATGTTCTTTTCCCTTCCACTCCCCTTGACCAGGAAAGGCCAGTGGTTTGAAAGATGAGTGCACAAAACCATTCACAATACACAAAAGTGGAACAACTGTTTACTATGGAGGTAGTCTACAACACCACTAATCATCAAGACAGTTTTGGCATCACTCCCCAGGCAGTTTGATAGTTATTCACTATTAGTACACACAATGACCGGGTAGGACAACAATACATGTGACTTCAACGACTGTTAAAGTGTTAACTTAACAACATTACCGAGGTTAAATACCTAGGACTTCAACCAGTCAGCTCATCTGAGGAAGTCTTTCAGATGAGAGGCAAAACATGTTCAGAAACCAAATGTTGTACACTGTAAAAAAAAAACCAAAATCATAAAAAACGGTAAAAAGTATGGCAGCAAAGTTGTCAAACAGTTACCGTTAAATTACGGTACAATATCAAATTTTACGGTAAGTTTCCATTTAAAATTACAGTTTTTTCCCGTTGTTTATCACAGTTTATCACTGGTAGAATTACAGTTGTGCACCGTTATAAAAACATTTCCAACACATAAAAAAGCAATGAAGCACTCAAGAATAAAGTTTGATTTATAATTTTTTAAAATATGGCTGATTTTAATTAGAGTTCACTGTTGCTGATTTAGTGGTAAGTACTTCTTTTCAGTCAGCATTAGACCACTAACTGCTACTTCATAGCTAATTGCAGTTAACTTGTGAAGAAAATCACCACTTTATTCACTCTACAACAGCATGTTAGCACCTATACAAACAAAACAATCACAATTAATTGTCTTAATTTGAACAAGGAAGAACACCACTAATGGTGCAACCACCTGCATCTAATAACTGCATAAATAACCAAGATGCAATGTGAAATTCAAAACTATGAACATGACAAACAAATAATAGAACTTGTAACTTAAAGAATGTGACATGAAAAGCAGGAAAATTATGTTCATATACTCAAGTACCCAGAAGCCCCCAAGACACGCCCACTTTTTACAGGTCACTAAAATATAGAACAGAGAATCTTAACACCTTAAAGAACAGCGTTACTTCACTGTTTACCTACAGGATGTCCCTGTCGGAACCTTACAGGGTTATTTTGAATAATTTTCTTGCCTTTTCTTTGCATTTTAGAGATGTTTTTATGGAAACTCACTGTAAAATAACAAATAACTTGTTTTTTTATTTGAGTAATGTCTATTTAGAAAAACTGATTTACTGTATTTTAATGGCATATGCTTGTAAAACAAAAAAGATGGCAAATATCTGTATTTTTTCATGGCAAATTTCTGTAAAAAAAACTTTTTTTTTTTCTTTTTTTTTTACAGTGTAGCTCTTTTGGATGTACCATCAACCAGATGACTGAGAGTCTCCACAGATGTTTAAAACATATCTGATTATGATGCAAATAAGAACAATCAATCAATGAAAAACATACTTATGGTGGAACAAGTACATCGAGTCATTTCAAGTGGAATTCTGAAATCCCAAAGTGCTTTTTCAGTTTAATATCTTTAGAGGTAGGACCATTTTTTATGTCAAATGTGTTTACTGTTCCTCCTTCAGTTTTCTTCTTGTCAGGGTTGAAAAATCTTTAAACCACAGTCTGAAATTTCATTGACAGCCAAGCTAATGAAATGGCCAAATCAGCAGCACACAGCAAAGTGTAGCTATACAGTTTCCTGTGGGCTACCACTCTGAAAACCGTTCCACATCAGGCCACACCCTAATCAGTGATGTCATAAGTGGAATTTCTAAACAGCTGCCAAAGGATTAATTTCTGATGTTCAGAGAGGGGTGTGATGGGTAAATGTAGGGTTACAGAGGCTCGCAGAGGAGCCAACATGCACTTCTATCACATAACGCTAAATGCTATGCGTTATGTGCTAATTAGCACATGTTAGCATGCTGACAGGCTGAACTAAGTTTATGATCATGCAAAACCTGCTTAACATCAGCATGGTAGCATTGATAACGTCACAGGGATTTTCTGTTTAAGAAATATGTTACAGATGTCCAGCCCTACCGACTTGTTGAGAAAATCCATTTTGTGGATTGACCCTTTAAAATGTGGTGTTTTCTTTAAACCACTTTTCTACTAGTAATGAGGTGTAAAGCATCGTTGCTATGGTTACTTGCAGTGAATAGTGAGTGAAGTGTTTTTGATAATTGCTGTATGTTTGAAGTGTCCTATCAGCCTTTTATACACTTCAATAAAAATAAAAAAAAATTTATATATATATATATATATATAAAAAAATCGGCCTGATAATATCTGCAAATCACTACAACAACTTGACCCCACCCCCCACCCCCAAAAGCTGTTGTCCATGCTCCATCAGAGCTGCTTGGTAAAGTGTTGATATAACTGTTAAATAAGTGATGTCAAGCGGAGGAGGATGCTTTAGTGTCACGTATGTGTATGCATTGGTTTTTGTGTAGGTGTCAGTGAGCCAAGTATCTCTTCACTTCAAGCTGCATCACACGTATCGATTAACTGCGCCGTGCATGTTTGCAGATGCCCACAGAGTGTGAGTGTACGCTATGACCAAGTCATACTTTTCACATGGAGCAGTCCCACAGTACAACAGTGTAGGAGTAGCTAATCCAAACGCTTCAGCGCTTACACATAGGAGGTGACCCACAGTTAAGAAGCTACAATCTCATCCAGTTTTCAGGTACAGTGCACCGTTGCTGCAATTTGCTTCCAACTATTGTGAAGAATAATAACTGATTGTTGGGTTTTTATCGCAGTTTAACCTCTGGGATGCACCCCCCTCCAACCCCCATCTTCCTTCAGGGATCACTTCCAAAGTTGATTTATGCAAAGCCACTGTAGAAAAGTCAACTAAATCCTGTGACTGGTAAATGTGGAGTTTTTTTTTTTTTTTAAGAGGTGAAGCGCGTTCCTGGAAGCTGTGTCAAGTTGTGGCAACTGTGAGCTGCGATGATAGAGGGAGTCTGTAATGAAGAAGAGATAAACACATAAAGTGTGAATGGGAAGTGGATCTTTACAGGCAGAAACCCTGCCTGATATTTCTGCCTGAAAACTGAGTTGCTTTCAAACAGTGATGAAGTGAGTATGTGTGTTTGTGTCTGGTGTCAGGGTTACTTGATTAAATTGGAAGAATGCCTAATTACATCAAGCACAGTTTGCTTGGATGAATATGTTTGTATCCAAATACACTGAGGCTACATCTGCAAGTTCTAGATAAAGATTTATCTGAAGAAATAAGAAAAGTAAATGTGATTCCAATTAACCACCCGGAAGTGAGAGTCTCACACTCTGCAGCTGGTACTTTTTGGACACTGTTGTGGTGACATCTTGTAATACAGCAGATGAAGTTTAATTTATATCGAGGTCTGAGGGTTCCAGACAGAACCGGTGTTGCACTCCACAGTTTTACGTTTTTAGTCAACAATTTTAGTCTGTTAGTGAACAGAGCAGCAGGATACAGGCTCAGGGTGAGTCAGCTACATCTGAATGTAATTACCTTTATATGAAAGTGTCTGTCCCACAGTTTGAACTACATGCAGTGAAAGGTTTCTCATGTAGTGTGACGTCTCTGTATGTTTGTAGCAAAATATTCTAAGAGTCTCTACTTGATCATGGGTGCTCTGCTTCTGTCCTCTTGTCTTTGCTGGAGTTTGACACAAACACACACACACAAGCTGTTAACATTGACACAATGACCTGCCAAACATCAGTCAGCATTTGGACAAATGATTGTGTGGCCGGTGCTCATCGCCAAGCTAGTCTAACAGAAAACTGGATTTATGTTGTTAACTAAAGATGGTATCTGTGATGCATATTAGCTCTCTTCCTGTTGTAATTGGATCTATCAGCGTTTGTAGACATGTGATCCATGTTTCGGAAATACCTGTGTTGTGAGGTGTTCAGGGACTGTTCAGAATGTAGGTGACCTTCATTTGGAAATTTGAGACAAAGACTTCTTGAGTTGTATTCTGGCTTTACAATGTTAATTCCAATATGAATTAAATGAGTTTTTTTTTTTTTATTATCTATTGATCAATATATCAGAATAATATGACTTAAAGTTTGATCTGTCCTCTTTCATCTGTCTGTTTGTTTCAAACCTAATACTTATTATCACTTATTATCACAATAAGGAAATCAGGCAATTCATTGGTGGGCCAAAAAATTAATTGCAGATCCAGGCACCAATAATCACATAATGAGAATGTTGGAAAGTGAAAGTCTCGGAAAGTATAACCATAGCTCTTTTATCTTTTGTCAAAATATAGATGTAAACACTAGCACTATGGTGTCCCTGTTACAAAGTAATCCACCGCAGTGGTAACTGTATACAGTGGCTAAATTCTTCTTATTCTTTCTGTTTCCCTGATTCGTCCTGTTACCGGTCTAATAGAGGCCACAGTTAAAAATATGTCTTGGGCTAATGAAAGTTCATACATGTAAATCTGTTTAGTTTGCCATGGTACAATAGAAGCATGATAGAAATGCATCAAGGAAATAGCAACTTCACTGGTGAAGGTCAGTCAACCTGCACCTACTTGTGCTCCCAACCTTGAAAACGTACCTTTTACATGAATGTCTCAACCCACAAAGGAGCTTCATGATCAGCTGCTATGACCAGCACTCCTGGCTGTCAATGTCCGATGTGTGACGTGTTTGCTTCCAGGCAGAACAAGAGGCGGAATTTTTTTCTCTGAAAACACCGCTGGCTGGCAATATGCCTGTCCCCTAACCTTGCCAGTGGCAAGTCAA
The DNA here is from genome assembly GCA_032353495.1 of Ctenopoma kingsleyae. NCBI lineage: Eukaryota > Metazoa > Chordata > Actinopteri > Anabantiformes > Anabantidae > Ctenopoma > Ctenopoma kingsleyae. Next base: position 18,162,556 of record JAUBNQ010000003.1, on the reverse strand, counting down.
TGGCCTCAGCTGGCCTAGAACCTTGAGCGAGATGACACTGAAAAAAGTACCAGATAGCGGGTGCTATCTACAACTTAAACCTGATGTAAAACCATAAAAGGTGAGTAGAGTGAAGTCAAGCTGGTACCACACGGGGTACTTTTATAGTTGCTGCTTTTTAGGGCTGCATGATTTGGGGAAAAAAGTCATATTGTATTGCTTATTTAGCTCGCCTGTTCTGATTATGTTGGTAGCGCTGTCAGTTGTGATAGTGACCTGACGCTCCTCACAGAGCACTATGTTGATGAGGAGTCTGAACTGAAAGGCACGTGCTTGCAAATGTCATATTTCACCTTAGAGCACATCGTAGAGAACATAGAACCAGGAGTGAGAGAGGCTCTGTGAGGAGCGTCAGGTCATTATCACAACTGACAGCAGAGCTAAATAAGAGGACATAGGCTTCACTCTTCATTCTAATAGTTCTAGTAGTGTTAGTGTTTAGCTCTTCAACTAGCAACTAATGCGTGTGATCAGAGCTTTAGACAAACAGTTTATTATAAGGTTGTTAAAGAGGAAAAAAAGCCCAAACAGTCCTGTCACTCTGTCGTGTGACATAATATCTAATGTATATTCAAGGTTATATAACCACAATGCTGATCTGTGGCCTCTGTCCAAAAATAAAGAATGATATACAGTCTCACACCTACGTCACTAAATTACATCACCAGTTATTTTAAATAAAGCATGCTGGGAGTGATCGCGCATTATATGTTGTTAGTGCCATCCTTAAAGAAAAATGTGTGGAAGGGATTACTGCAGGGTCCAGGAGAAAACCAAGGGTCACAGCTGCTCCACAGAATGGATTTTCCAGAATATTATCTGTGTTTACATTCATTCATGTAGAGTTTGAAGGTCTTAAATCCCATAAAAGACACAGAATGAGTCCGAGGAAAGAGAGCGCGTCAGAGAGAGAGAGAGAATGTGGGCTTTCATCAGGAAACACTTCAGTCAATTAATGTCTTTGATGTCACATATCATGCCCCTTGTTATGCAAATTGTTCACTGTTAGAATCACAATGAGGAGTATTTATCTGCCAGGATCTGAATGTCTGCAGTGAATATGAGAAATGAGAAGGATTAGGAAGAAAATAAAGAATGAAAGGTGTGAAAGTGAGAGACTGCAGATGGGATAAATTTAGGGGAAATAAGGCAGGATATTCTCTAACGAAATGAAAAGCTGTGAAATGTTCCACAATTTACTGCTGAAATGATTTCCATTCCTCCTGGATATGGTCCCGGTTAGTCATTGATACCTTGTACATGGCAGATCTACAGGGATAAATTGGCAGAAGCAGATACTTTCACTCTTTTTTAGAAAGAGTGGAAATTGAAAATGAAGTCAAGATGGCACAGATTTCCTCGTTCAGCATGATCAGCTGAATGAGCTGTGGCTTGTATAAAAAGTCTGCTAGTTTGTTCAGACAGTCATTTAAAGTCTGCCTATAGCTAGGAAGTAGAGGTGAAGGTATGTAGCATGCAGACTAAGCTTCATATGTCTTTCCCTCGTAACAGTAACATTGTCTTTTTGGAAGACTACACTAAAGCTTCTATTAGAGAAGCAAGTTTTAGGACTTTGCCCATCAAAGTCAGTGGGCGGGTCTAACACTGTTTTCTAGTCACATGATTGGCCTGGTCTAAAGGGATTCTTTCCAAACACGGTGGAGGATCTGAATGAGAGACTTTCTAAACTTGATATTAAATCGAGAGTTGCTGACACAGAACATGTGACCAGTAAAACAGGAATTTATTGAATTTCTTGGAGTTATCAGCCTTGTGGTCTGACAAACAGCAGGAAGTGTGTGTGTAGCTTCTTTGATTTACGTGGCTTAGTGCAGCTAGCCGTCTCATCAAACTCCTTCTCGTCCTGCCTTTAGCAAAAGGAAATGTCACAGCATAACTACTTAAAACAACCAAATCAGACAGATTAATATTATTTGATACAATAAATGTCATAAAACTACTCACTGCAATTCACTGGAAAGTTGCAGCTAATTCGCTTTGCTAAACTTCTGCGTAGTCTGAATTAAATAAATAGTGAAATAAATATATATCCTTTCTTAAAAATGAAATGAATATATTTGGTTACTTATATATTTAATAAATTATATATTTAATACTTTATGTGTGAATTAATTTCTATATATAATAATTTAAATAGTTATTTAAATGCTTATTATTTAATGTATTGTGTAACTCTCCACACTCCATAGAACACAAGCAGTCAGGTAACCAGGTTTCAAGTGAAACCTCAGTTTAGCCAAAACCAAAAAGATTCAAATTTTACCCAAAATGGAGTCAGATACCTTACTTCTGCCATCAACCGTTTTTCTGCAACAGCAGCAATTACTAATAGGGGAATGACAAGATGTGAGGCTCATTCCACCACGCAAAACAGATGAATGATGTCTCCTCTGACTGCAATGCAGGAGACATAGTTTCTCCCAAAGATCTCAATTGCTGCCAGAAAACATAAGACTAGGCTGTGCTGTGTATTGTCCCCATCTCTAGCTCTGTATCATGCATGAATCAAAATTTGGTCAGAGTATTGTGAGAGTACTACTTTGATTATGGTTGCGCTTAGTCTTATGTTTTTAGTGCAAACAATAAGAACAACTTTGTGGAGATGTGTGAAATCATACAGGAGAGAAGTCAGTTGAATTGGTGGTAAAACCTTTTTCAGGGCTTGCACATTGTTTTGTCTTTTACAGCATATGATAACTCAGAGTCAAAAAGGGTGCATGTATGAAAATGGCTGTAATTTCTGAATGGTTAATGTCAAACTTGAATTAAAGCTGAAAGTCTTGATTTTGCACACATCTTTAAGAGTTCCATTTCAAATTCAGTGTGGTGGTGTACAGAGGACAAATAAAAAAAAACTATCTTGGTTCCATTATCCATTTATTTATATACAATACCGAATTGTATTTTGTGTCATAGAATAAAACATGAAAACTTCTTAACCTAATGTAAACCACGGACCCTTTAATGAAAAATCCATTTAAAAAACCCACTGACTTCAGAACAAAGGAACTGGAAATGTTAAAAAGCTAAAATGCTAACTCGTTTCCAGGTTTTACGACTCATTCCTGCAGCACTCTATATTGGTTTGATCATGTGACTGCTCATGCTTCTTGCCATTCCCTGAGACGTTTATTTTCTTCAGTTATTATATGTACTGGTGACTTTAGTGATTTTCAACTTACTTCTTATGGGTCTGGTTTGGAGAGTCTGCCTTCTCTAAATGAAAATCTCTCTCTCCTCTTAGTTTGAAATAAGTTGTCTGGGTACCTGTACTATGAAGATTGTAATTTTGGTTGACCTGCCACTCAAAGTGAGATCAACTGAACTAAAAATCCCTTCCAGAGGTGGTTTCCACTCTCCAGTCCTTTGCTTAACTGAGATTTTTCTGGTTTCAGTATATAAGCTCAGGTAAAACTATGCTTCAAACATCCTGCCAGAAACCTCCGTCTGTAGTTTTCACAGTCCGTGTGCAAAGCTGTGATAATGAAAGCTGCAGGACAGGTGAGAAGGATGTACGGCCACTCATAAATGTTGCAGGGAGGCCTGCCGAGGACAGAAAGACTTGATCTCTTGGGAATATTCCTGCTTCTTTACAGGTACAACACTGACACTGGAAATGAAGAAGTGTCAGCGTGACAGGTTCAAATCTTCTTCCTATAATGTCTACCCCTGTTTCTCTGAGGCACATGCACAAGCTACTACTTGACAAACTGTATAGGTGGAAAAAACTTTTCATTTCCACTAGATGAAATGTCATCTGCTCTGGCTCTTTTCTGAGCTCTCCAAATGTTCCATCCACTGAGTTATCATCCACAGCCATTAGAGTCAATGTTTTATCGGCTAGGCTCTCTGCACGCTAATAAAACAAAATATCCGTTTTACAAGAGCAAGCTGTATGTTATGCCAACACATGCCATGAAACATATGGTGCATCAGGTATTCAGCACCGTCTACTTCACTCTGTGGGCTCTCCTGCTGCACGTCTGACTGTAAATCACCCAGCAGCCCTTCTCCCTATTCCCTTTTTATTCTCTAACTGAACTTTTGGGGTTGTAGTAAATTGATGTGGTTGTGGCAAAAGGCTTTTACAATGCTATAAGTTACAGTGGGTGAAGGCCTTAAAACAATAGGCCATTAGCATACCTCCTCACCACCACCTCCACCATCCCATCCATCAGCAGGCAATGCCAGCCGCTGGCAGCCATTCATCACATCCGTGCCACTGAGCAAGCAGGCCTCAGGCCCTCCCTGCACTGTTTATAAAGAGATGTATGAATACAACATGAACACGGCGGGGCTAAGATAAAGACTAATATAGCCCAATTCAACTGTGACCATGAGGATGAATGTGTTCAAAGAAAAGTGTGACTACATGACTGATAGTTTTAATACAAGCAGTGAATAAGCAGTCGTTGTTCAGGTTTAGCGTGTTTATTTTCATGAACTGTGACTATAATGTGAGCTACTGTAAAGCCACTAAGAGCAGCGCCGTGCCTTCCCCAAGGTATATAGTCTTGGGAGGCTCTTACAGGCTGCTTTAATGCAGATTAAGGTTCTCACGTAGCTGCTTGTTTGTGTCAGAGATCAGTTCAGGAGCTGCTAGAGCTCCTGTCCATTAAGCCAGCTCTAGGGAGAAACTAAAAATTAACCTTAATGGACACTTTTTCTCTTTGAATACTAACTAGGGGCTCTTTACTAAGCACTGCTGTGTCTCTCCACTGTGTGTTTGGCCATTCTTATTTATATCACCATTGAGGAGTTAATGTCTGAGAGTCACAAAGTTGACAGACAGCCTCTATGAGGGTAGTGACTCTGCTGAGGCTGCTCGTTCACAACCTCACCATCCCTCTTTCCTGCTGAGCAGCTCTCCATAAATGCCAATTAGCAAAAATTTAAAACCAATTAGAGCCGCTTTGTGCTCAGTAAATCTGATTATTAAAAGCCATGTACATCTTCCTTGCAATCAGCGCCTGATGCTACCATGACTGCCATGACTCCCATGCCAAACCTATCAGTTTGCTATCCAAACCAGTGACTGCTTCACTCCCCTCGGTCCCCCTCGCCTTCTAATCTGACTATAATGACATTTGTGTAAGGCAATGAACGGTGTTGCAGCGCTTTTCCAAGACTCCACCACCAACCACACACATCACAGACACTTTTATGACTCCTGGGTGTAATATTTCCTTCATTTGCATAATGATGTCCCCTGTTTATTATAAACCTGTGCATCCATCTCACTAAGGCCCATTGAACAAGCAGTGGATTTGTACAAAATTAGAATGCAAATGGAATGTAATGCTATTGCACTACCAGTGATGGGCTAATAAACCACCTGACCCCCCCACCACACCCCCTATCTCAGCACCTAAAAGCAATATGCACCTCAGTCACACGCCTGTGAAACACTTTAAGCAACAGCAAAGAGTCATCAATCAAAGTTGGAATAAAGTTTTCAGCAGAGCAGCTGCAAACTGTAAACTCTATTCTGACATGCTGCTGTGGATGTGACCTGAAGCTGAGGCTGACTTGCTTCAGGGATGGAAAAAAAAAAATTCTGCCATCCTATCCACATCTATGGAAGCCTCTGATAGTTAAATCAATAGATGAATTTATCATGTGAATGAATAATCCATCAGAGTGTTACATCTCTCTCTCAGAGGAATGGTGAAGGCCCTTGACCATGCAAGGACAATCTTTTTGGGCTAAGGATCATACTCAATCCCCTGAACATTTCTAATAGCAGAACAGTAATATATTCACACACTAATTAAAATGCACACTAGAGACATATCGTTTTATGCATGGCAGATACAGTTTTGATAACGCTTTATCAAATGCCACTGCAAAATAAGAAAGACTTTTGATTACACAAAGAAAATGGCACTCCCTCATGAAATATTCATACTGGCGTTCTATCTTTGTCCCTTTAGCTGGGTCTGAATATCAACTTTTTGGCACTCAGGCCATAGTATTGCACCACAGGCCGTACTCGCTCCTCTCACAGCATTTAGATTTGATTACTGGCAAGATAAATTCAACTAAGTCTTTAAGGAATGCACTGTGACAAATGCTGACTCAGGTGGCTGCTAGCAAATCAAGACAAAAATCACCACTGCAGTTCAAACCCAACACTCATTCTTTATTTTATTTTGCTTTCCATGCTTCAGACCCCGAAGCTGGCTTCTTATAGGAATAAAAATGCAGCAGTTATATTACATAGATGACGGGATAGACACTAGTGGGAGCTGGGGATCAAACAATGACCCCACAGCAGGTGGGTGACCTATTTACCTCCTGAATCACAGCTGCCGCTATGTATTCTACAGCAGTGATGTTTTACTTACTGTCAAATGCATCAACTGAGGTTAGAATCTCAAGATTCTCATAATGACAAAGTGCTGTAGGTTCAAGCAGAAGTCATTTGTTCAAATGCACGTAACAAGGTGTGAAATGTCTTTATAGCTGTAGAGTGTGTGGCAAAGCAGCATTAGACACTTTCTAGCCAGGAGGAAAATTAACACCAATGTGCCAGTGTACTGGACAAAGGTCAACGACCTGAGACTATGTCTTCATTAAATTGGGTAAATCTGGAAACACATCCTTCTCTCTCCATTTTAGTCCTCCTTCCAGACTAAAACAAGTTTTCTTTTGTTAAATGGGAGCTTTAAAATGGCTTCTGGAGTGTGTATATCTGAGACTACCTGCCAGGACCAGCATCTATTTTGTGCCATTGTAAGCTTAGTTTACAATGAAACTTTTTCCTGGTTGTGAGTGTTTTAATGTGGAGAGAAGTAAATGCAGAAAAGACCTGAAAGATAACTGTGTTTTAGATCGCACTCAGTTTTCTTATTCTCCAGGGTGGTTGCACCAAACTGCAAACAGCACTAAAACTAAACTGTAGTCACAAATATGTCTTTGTACGGCAGTGTGACTGCATCAGGATTATCTTTTCTATAAACATAATGAGGATATATTCACCATTAAAGTAAATGGCAAGTCGAAAATACACTGATAAAGAACAAATACATTATATGACAGCTGCAGATTTTGTCCACTAAAATATCAAATATAGGACATATAGTTTTTTAGGTAAAACATTTCGGTAAACTTTCAGTAAAGCATTTGTCACGTTTTGTGGCTACAAAAATATTAAAGTTTTTTACGGTTGGGTTCATACACTCACAACATTTAGTTAAAGTCAGGGAAGGATTATGGGCTGGCTTTGTGGAGAAAAATATAACACTAACACTTCACACGCTCTTTAATAGGCAAGACAACAATCTTTCTATAATCATATCCAAAGTGCTTTTCCTGTCTAAACCCTGCGAGTGTGTGTCGAAGACCATATTTAGTTGCCTCTAACTTTTAGTGTCATCACTCATTTTAACTGCCAATATAGGCAAGTATACAGCAGGGATGTTGCCATTAACCTAGATTTATGTTGATTCTGTAACACGACATCCCGAGTATAGAATGAGAGATTCTCTCACCAGTGCAGCAGCTTCAGAATGACTGCTGGTTTACATGTGTTTATGGCCAACAAATTAGATCACTATTTCGTGTTTGTTCAGCTGTCTTGCAACAGAAATACAAAAATATGTAAATGAGAAAACAAATATGGTGACTTTGGCTGCACTGAAACACAGAGAGTAGGAGGACGCTGAATGGAGGTTAAACAGACCAACGCTCAGCTGAAGAACTGCGTGTACACTGGCATCTGTGCAGCAGAAATGTTTGTCCTGTCTCTGTTTTCTGTGATCGCATATTTTAAACGTTGATATACCCAATAATGCAGCACAGATGTTTTCATTAACACATCTTTATGTGGATTTTGTCAGAGAACATGGCAACCATGAAATAATTATTTGGTCTGCTGCCACTTCTTACCAGATGCTGGTTGTGAAGCTGTTTTTATTTTTTGCCAAGTGAAAAGGAGGTGCAGACAAGCTCTTTCATGTTGTTGAGATGTTTCACTTTCTACAAAACTGATCTTGTTATGGTAATGTGAACACAAGTCATGTACACACAAAAACTATATTTTAATATTCACAAGGCTAAATGTACCAACTGTAGTCTTACAAGGTGCTCAACTGATTTAGCATTAACATTATTTACAGAGCCATTTGAGCCTCTGCAGCACAGATGAGAGGAAGGCTACAGAGGTCTGGTGTTTCTAGTCTTCCACCCTAACCAACCAGACACAACCCCAAAGGTGAAACTCAGTAATAGATGAACTTGCTCAAGATTTTTGATGTTTCACTTCTCATTCCAATCAATCAGTTCTGATTACTCAGGATTGGTTAAAGTCACATATGGATTGTTGTCTATCGAAAGTCAAAGAGGCCATAAGTCGTCTCTGTTTTCATGCCATTTGGTGTTTTATGCAGGTTTCAATCTAGTTTAACTGTGCCAGATGGCATTTAGAATTATTTATATTATATATAATATCATTTATGCACACTGGTGGTTTTGTTGCTGTCCAGGATGCTGCTTACATATACGCCCGTCAGCAGCGCCATGTGTCAGCAAGCGTTGTCATCATGTGTTTCATGTCAGTCACATGTTAGATTGTGAAATGCTGTCAAACAGCCTGGGATCAGATGCCAAGACTGTATTAAGTGCTTGATAAGTGGTGTCATATACCATCCCCTCTGTTAAGTGGTCATCATTCCAGTTCGGCTTAGTGACCTTAACTTCTACATGCATTGCTGTCTTCAGAGGTGTGCTGCCTGTCCTTCAGTTACAGATGGAGGTGAAAGACTATTTGTTTCCTGCCAAATGTGCGGTTTTCATTTAATCAGACCATAATTTAAAAAATATATTAAAAAAATAATAAAATATACTGATTTCAGCATCTAAAATATATGGATTTGTTGCTTTTTGTGCTCTCATTATATCACTGAAAATGTGTTCTTAGTTGGGCACTTTTAGAATAAATCTGAATATTTAGTAACAACAAAGATAGTAACATACGTATGTAATCATGTAAGACTTCTTTTTCCACCATCTTGTCCTCTTATTCACATCCTTCTAAACTGTAAAACCAACAACAACAAAAGTGCAGCACAACACAATACAAGAAATCCCTACTCCATGCTGCAGGGGGCAGTGGTTGGACACAGATACACAGCGGAGCACTGTTATTAATCTTCCTTACACTCCGACTGCAGCAGAGTCAAAGCTGGCTCATTGGAAGGTAAGATGAGATCTCATGATTCAAACACAACACATTAATATCCACCACAAACTTGTTATTATGCTGCTTGTCAGACAGACAGACACCATTTAAGACATGGGTATAAGAAGATTCTCGTGTTCCACTGATTGTATTTAGCCTTTTATAACAGTGATGATGAGAATGAAAACTATGATTAGGATGCTGTAGTCACTCTTCCACATTGCCACATCCACTCCTTGGAATCTTTTGAATTCAATTACTCTAGAAATCTGTGTCATTGAGCTCGAGGTCCCACTACAGACGTCTCAAGGACTGAAAGAAGCACTGATTTGATGATTAAATCATTCATACCAAAGCAGGACGGGAGCTGCCTTAAAAAAGGTGCTTTCTTTGACAGGGATAGTTGGAGTAGAAATGAATTCAGCAGGTTTTTAGAAACTAAAAAAATAAATAAAGCGCCATATTAGTATCATATTCTGCTGTGACTCACTGACTGGAATAATCTCATTCTTCACAGACCAGAATCTGTTAGTGACAATCATCATCTGGTCAAAAAATATTACACAAATGACTGTGCGCTGGCTCGAAGGAAAGCATCTCTATTTTCCCTCCAGTTCTCTGTTCATGAGCGCGCTAACATCCAGTGATGGGCTCATTGAAAATCCTTGCTACAGCTTGTTAGAGGACTCCTTCAAGTTTGCAACCAATCAAATGGCATCTGAATGCTCATGGTCCCTCGGCTGTCTTTGAGCTCTGTCGCCACGGCTGCTGCCACATTTTTTTTATTTATTTGCCGCTCTCTGACTTGTCGCCTACATTTATGGTTATCACTTTAAACTTCATGCCTCCGCTCTGTTGTGAGGTATAAATAAAGACAAAAAGTTACAGCACGCCACAGAAGCAGAATAGTGTTGAACTGTCTTTCTATTTCGGGCGTTGTGAGTGCACCTTTTGCACTGAGCTGTAGAGCAAGTGTACCGCTGCCTCCACCAGCAAGTCAACACCACCCACTGAGGTGTAACCTAAGTGCTTCAGGGAGCTCATCCTATCAGTCATCTCGCAACCACAGCCCTGCCATCCCATCATGAGACTCTCAGCTCTGCTCCATGCTTGGCTCCCCCATCAATGCAAAGTTGCCCATGTAGAAAAGACTACTGATAGAGGGGACTTGCAGGGTGACTTCTGATTTATTACCCGATCCTGTAAGAGCTGTGTGAGCTGCTGTCAGAAATACTCCACAGATACAAGCTTCTGTTTCCCCCTCGTCTCTGTGCTCCCATTCCATCTCTTCTCTTCCCCTTATATTTGATCACTTTTCAGCTTATTCTTTTAATCCGCCTATTCTTCTTCTTCTCTCTGTCCCCCGTTTTTTTTCCATTTCATCACACGATGCTCCCTCACTGCTGCCTGATTAGGAAATCTGATCCTGCCATCCTACACAATGTTAAGCGCACATCTCTTGCTAGAAATAAGGCCACACACATACACGCGCACACACACACACAAACTCAGCATAACCCCAGTTTGACAGCACTGTCTGCAGGCTGGAGTAACTTGGACTTAGCCTTGTAA
>JAUBNQ010000003.1:18081611-18091850 GCA_032353495.1 Ctenopoma kingsleyae | reverse complement strand
CATTTTTTCCTTACAGTGATCTAATACTCAGAGTTTAATTCCTGATATAAAGGCAAAGGTGTTATTACGAAACAGCTGTATGTGGCACACTGTATGGTCTCTCTTATATGTGAATGTCTATCAGGAGTCAGCCTACATTAAGTAGGTTCATTATTTTGTTTATTATTTGTGTTGTTTCTGATGAGTGTCCTTAAATCTATTTTAATTGAACTGATTATCACTCAACATAGCAATGCATACTGCTGTTCCCAACGCGATTTCTATGTTGTTACTTTAAACATAATCTGTCATGGTCTCCACCCTGGCCCCTGGTTTGTGCCTTATTTGGGCAATTTCCTGCTCCTCTCTCTCTCTCTCTCTCCATCATCCTCATTACCTCCACCTGTGCATTTATAAGCAGCTCTCCTCACCATCACCTCTTCTTCCTACCTGCTCCAGCCTGAACCCTTATTGGATTGTAAGTTTTGACTGGCTGTCCCCGGTTCTGAACCTTCCTCTCGTCTCTGGTTCTCTGAAGTCTTCCTCTGCCCCCTTCCCTGCATACTGTGATTGTTGTTGTGTGGTTTTCTGGGTCGCTCTGCTTGTGACTGTTTTTAAAGAGGAGGTTCCGTTGGTGCCTACTGATTGTGCTTGTGTGTCTGCTCTCGCCATCCTGGTGATCACATGGCAGAGTAGAGACAGCTATCTTGTCCACACACCTGCTCCACCATTTTGAGCCATCACTCACCTGCTCTTTATCCACTCCACCTTGCTGTACCTTGACCACTGTCTGTGGCTTTTGTTGTTTAGCCCTTAAATAAAACTCTCCCTGTGTTTTTGACTGCTTTTCTGGGTACAATACACCAAAACATTACATAATCAATGTGGCATTACATTATCATTCTCTAAAAAAAACATGTAGGCTTTAACAAACCTGGACAGGATTTACCACCACTGCAGGATGGAGCACTTAGGTAAATAAATAATATAATAACAATAATATAACATTTGGGGCCGCATGAAAGGTCAACAATAGGCAGCTCATACAAAGTCAAGTTAGGGACAAAACTGCGGGGCCATCCACTGCCAACAGACGCTCATCTGCCTGAAATGGGAACGACCAGGCATGTTTGCTGGATCTCTGTTACCAATCTCTGTGCAGCCGACTGTCTGCCAGCCTTATAACCCACTAACCACACTGTGGAAAAAATGTTACCATGGTTACTAAGGTATTAGTGCAGGCATGTCTCTAATTTTACTTGCCACAGAACATATACTGAACCAGAAGTGTCTCTTCTGCTCATCCTCTACACAGATATGTGTGAGAGATGGCCTTAACCCCTTAAGAACGGGATGAAGATGGATGAACGGCCCCTGCACTAACTGACTAGTCCGGTGACTTTTTTGGCCACAGCCTCCTGATAGATGTTAGCTAGCTGAGGCTGCATGTCTCATGGAGCTCCACTTGCACTTTGACAGAAGGCCTCAAACTAAAGAGATGCAGGGTCCCTTACTTGCCTCAGCCAGCTCCAGCCAGCAAAGGTCCCTCAGTTATTGCAGTGATAAATGACATCCATCATGCATAGGGGACCTGGCTTCCTGCACTGCTAACTTTGCCACTTGTCAATTATGATTATTAATCTGTTTTGATCCCCCCTCCCCACATAGTACCATCTCACCTGCCGGCACCACCTATCCCTCTTCTTCTTCGTAGACTCAATACGGTCTGCTTGTCAGTTGCTAAATCAAATTAGCTCTGAATAACTGATGGTGTGTCCAGATCCATCGCTCTGGTCGCCACAACCATGCTCCTAATCTCCCCTGCTGTTGCCTCAGCCAGAAAAAGGGGGGATATTTAAATCGATGAGAGCTCATATTGGTTTTGACAGGCTTGGCTTTTGTTAGGTGGGGCAAGATGACAACTCCTTATTGACTGCAGGGCGTTCTGGGATACACTGAAATGGTATTTCTTTTCAAGCGCCATGTGCTTCCTCCCTGCTGGGAAGCCAATGCACTGCACAGAGTCTGACAGAAAACCAAGCAATTGTTGACAGACTTTCTGCATAAGCTACTAATTTCCTCAGCAAATGCTGTAGATTTTAAGCTTTGCTGCCTTGTAAAAAACAAAAATGCTATGAAAGTCATTTAAAATGATGTCACTATGAGTAAAAAATCTAGGAATCAAATGTTAAGTATAGTTATACTGAGCCTTAGCGGTGTTAATTATCAAAGGTCAGCACAGTAAAGTAAGGTCCTCTTGCACTGCTCGGCGTCTGTCTCCTTCCAGACACATGAATAATGAAGACATTGCTGTAACCTAGATCATAAAGCTTTTTGCTTTGCTCAGTTTGGCCTCTCAGTTTTCCCTCAACCACGCCTCTCCGCCTCCCGAACACGTCCTCTCTCAGATGTACATTTTGTAACACTGTCACTCTGCTAGTTCTCCTTCAAATGCCTGCTTCGTCCCAGGAGCTCTCCATTCCCACATTCCTGTCCCCAGCCGCCTCATTAATAAACTGTAAATACTCTTTGCTATGCAGCAAAATTGACTGACTGGTGAGTTGATGACACTGGGAGGCTAGAAGAAAGTAGGGTAACGAGATGTATGTGCTGGGAAAGTTGTTTATGTTTAATTTACGACTGTCTTTGCAGTGCAGAACACAGGCATCAGGAGCATAAATATCTTTGTCCTCTATGTCAGTATTCTTAACATACTCTGTATACGGTAACCTGCTTGTCCGGTATTAGCTTTCCTCTGTCGCCTTGTCCCAGCACACCCAGACTGCAAATCCAATTAATCGAACAAAAAACTTGTGTCTGCATATGTATGACAACGTGTCATATTCACAATGGGCAGACAGTCTGAAGCTTGATGTCTCCCCAGCTACGTCAAAGCCAGCCAAGTCACTGTCAGGCATATATTATTAGTGCTATGCACTACTGTATTTAAAAGGAGAGTTCAGGTGCAGGTCTCCTTAAACATGTTCATTTTAGCATTAATGAACTGGCAACACTGATAAACCTGTGGCAATATGTTTATTAATCGTTTTTGATACTGTGCAGGAGATGTCTTACTCAAAATAAGTTAACCTTTCCATCTCTTGTGGAGCAAGACCTTGCAATATTTTCTTTCAGTCAGTGACAATATTGAACAAAGAAATTGAATCAGAGTGTGTTTCTCCACAGATTGTTTTATCTTCTCTGCTGAGGTCTTATATCTCCCCTGTTATAAAGACATACAGTATTTCTCTGATGGCTACATGGCTGCTGCTTTGAACCACTGTACAAGCTGGGTGAGCATCTCATTTGAATATGGGAGATTTCGAGCTAAAGCTAATCATTTTCATTACAAATAAATCAACCAAATTTCTTCTCAATTTATCTTTTTTTGGTTTATAAAATATATCTTGTTTTAAAATTAAGCAACTTACTGGTTCAGTTGTAACTGTTAATTACTATAAATGTGTCATTTACATCAACAACTTTCTTTATTAAGATCGGCATTAGCTACTGTGTTACTGTGTAACTACTCTCCCTGGGGTAAGAGTGAGAAATGTATTATGTTATAACGAGAAAAGCATCACGTTATAACGAGATACTGAGCTTTAATTTTTCTTCCTGGTGGCAGTAATACGCTGCTGTACTGGGGTCCACATTAATATATTATATAATACAGTATATATTAAATATATATATACTTCAGTCACCAAACGTTACCATAAGTTAACTCTATATAATAATTTTACATATTATGCTATATCAGTATCTCTAAAGTATAAGTATACAAAACACTTCATATTACTTTCTGAAATTAAAAGACCATTAATTCAATACCATGATTGTGCAATAATTGACCTAATCTTGCCCGTTTCATGTATCTAATACCAGTAATCCTTTAAAACTGAGTGCATCACCTCCCATGAAACTAGAAATCTACTTTGTTTCTGTAGCCTCTGGAGCCAGTGGAAGAACAGGGTGGTGCTCAGTCACTGCGTGTTTGAGCCATAACTCTGCCCACCTGCATAAGGAGCAGCAGCAAAAACAAACTGTTCCACACAGAGAGTCAGAAAAGGGGAATAAGCAGTTTGGAATTGTAAATTGTTCAAAACTATTTCAGTGAAGCCTCAGAATAAAAATCTATATAATATAACAAAACATTATGCATAACATGGCTTCTTTCACTTCACAGGTTTTTAGCCTCTTTCAGCTCACTGTGTGGATTTTACACCCAACAACTACACTGATTTTCAGTCTGACCAGTCTCATTAACCTTGTTTTTAGATGTAGCATGTAGCTGTTCTCAACAAAATGTCTCCAGCTGTACACTACCTGCCAGCCAAACATAGCATTTGGTCTGCTTTACAGCAGAACATACTTTTCTCAGGAACTGGTGTAAACCAAAGCACACATAAGAATAGCCTGAATATTGGACTCATGGACGTAAACAAAACAATTGTCAAGGCTGGACTAGGATTACAAATCTGCCATGGCCCTATGCCCAGACAGGCCCACCATTGTTGGCTACTGGGCACCAACCACTCTTTGCAGTCTGCTGTAGCTACCAGACAGCAGAGCAATCTCCCACACATAATACCAAAAAAATGTAAAATTATATTATATACTGACACAGTTTGTCAGAGAAAAATGTTTGTCTTTTTACAAGCACTAATTTAATTTCCCCAGAGTTAACACACATTTGCAAGCACAACACTCAATGCCAAATGTTTTGGCAAGAGTGATTTAGCCTAAAAAATATGTTTTATTTTTCTGTACTGTAAAAACACTACCTGATTTAATTTGTTACCGAGAAAACCTGAAGCTCATCTGTGACACAACACAACCATACTGCCATACTGTCAACCCTAAAAATAAATACGGGGCTAACTAATTATGCTGCGTATTCTATTTTTCAGTGATTGATAGTAGTAGTTTACTCTAAAACAAGTGAAAAAGTCCATAATGACACTGTGGAAACATGTTTTCTACCCCCGATGCACATCCATCCTTAAATGTTTGTACCTTCAGTTTTATCCCACACACCGTACTGCTCATATCTCAGACTTTTATATATTTAAAACGGTAGCTAGTAGCTCGTGTACAGATGATTCACCCTGAAGCGTTTCGAGTCAATGGGAGATTTGAAGTGAACTTCCAGCCACATAACAAGGTCTATGCACAAAATAAATGAAAATGAATGAATGAAATGTAGAAACAACTACAAAACAAAAGAATAAGAATCAATTGAATAAGTGCCATTGTGTTATCAACAGTCATAGCTAATCCTAATAATTAGCTAATCCATTAACTGTACATTTGTAGAGTGTAACCTTTTCAGCTTTTAGAACTAAATGAGCTTGAAGTCTTAGTCGTCACAGTGCCGTGCCACAGTAATCAACGCACACTGTAAAAACGTAATATGAACTTCAGCCACTAATGCTGTTTCCACACTGGTGTTCTGAGTAGAAAATGGACTGAGATCCTTTAGCATTAGCTGACTGATAGATTGACCCAAATGAGCTGAAACATGCCAACTTCATTGGGTTTCTAATGGACTGCAACAGGAGAGAGATGTAGCGGTATAAGTTTGCATTAATGGTCATTTTAATTGCTGCCTGGTGAGGTATTATACCATTGCTTAATGATGCTGTGGCACTACTCTCCACTGCAGTTAATGCCTTTTATAAGTTTACTGCCTTCAGCTGCTGCTGATATTTTATTTTTTCTTGACATGTGCTTTCTTCCACGTGCTGTAGTATGTCACCCCTGAAAGTCTCACTTGCACACACACTATTTGCAATTGACTCTTTCATCACATAACCCTAAAAACTGTAGTGGAGGAGAGTAATAATTGAATCCAGCTTCAGAGGATTTATGTTGGTACATCTCTGGGCTATACAGGACAGCTCAGGTTGTTTCTACAGAGATTTCTAAGGTTTAAGTAAAACATGATTTGTTTCAGACTTCATCACAGTGTACCACAGTCTGAATCTGCGACAGTAGTCCATGCTGCAGTTTGCTAACAATGTGTAGTGGGAATGTAAAGTAAAAAAATAGACAGAGAGGCGGTGAAGATGTGTATGAATCTGAAATACAGTACAAGCTGTAAGAGCAGACTGTGGGGAAATCGTCAGTGAGAGAACGCTTTAGTGTGCTCTCAGCCGCACTAACAGATTGTCACCATAGCTTCAAACTGCATGTTGGGAGGAGGAGTGAAGGGGAGAGGGCCCCGCTAACGTTCTAGTTCATGTAGTATCAAACAGAACACGTCAGACTGTATGCTGCTTTTTAAGTGTAAAATAGGAACAGCAACATTTTTTATTCTAAAACAAATTGCTGGAAACACAAAACCTGCCCCCAGAACACGATATCAGGCAGAAAATCATCTGAACAATACCATTTGGACTGTGTAATATGGATCAAATCCCAATTCAAAGGGAGTTTCTAGACACTGGTACAGATCACAGTTAGTGGTGGAATAATTTATGAGGAGGGAAATAATGCATTTTGGGAGATATAACTGAATGTAAACATGACTTGTCTTTGTTTACAAGAAATCTCCACAGGCCATAAGCACCACTAACAGTAAAATCTGAGTACAGCAGCTTATCAGGGCTCACACTACAGCAAATAGCAAAAACCTCGGAGAAAAGACTGAATGAACACTAGAAATAAACCAGCTATTAGTTAAGAAAACAGGGAACAAGTCAAAGGTCAATGACCAGGAGATAGTGGGCACCTGGGGAAGTTTTCCATCGTTTCGTCACGGCTGAATCATATTCCACACTTAACATAATTCTAACAACAATTTCTAACTGTACTTAGAGTAAACCACTCTGTGGCAAAAATCATGCACCCATATGTATACTGTCTATAAAAAGTATTCACTTTTACTTTTACAACATAGAACACACTGACGAACAGAATACAATATGAGAAGTAAGAACAGATCTCAGATCTCTACAAAGTAATATAAATTCATTAAAAATATGCAACAGATAATAAGTAGTGACGTATGAAATATTCACCCACTTCAAGTCAGCATTTAGCAGAGGCACAGTAGTTTTAGTTAATGTCTGTACTACTTTATATATCTGTGCTCTGCCGATTGGATAGGGATCAATGGGGATCATAAGCAAGCAGCCCTTTTCAAATCACAAATTCTCAATTGACCCGCCCACTCCACATCTTTATCATGTTTTTGAAAGCATTAGTGTAGTGCTGTGTATGCTTGAGCTCATTCAGCGCATTTATATGCACTCAAGTAACACTCAAAGTTACTCACAGAAACCAGGTTTCTCGGGTAAGTGTACATGCACTAAAGAGATCTGGCTACTGGAAATCTATGTATGCAGCAGACGAAAGAGGATGATGTAAAAATAAAGACATAGTTTTTCTTTAACCAGTTCAATTTTATCACATTAAATTATAATTATGTAGCCTAACTGAGAATGCAGCTGACTGACAGAATATGAAGACATTATCTTTGTGTCATTTAGCATCACATACACAACTGGAGCTAAGTGTTTTGGACATCTGAATGGGACAAACCACCCTGTAAGCCCTATGTAGCCCATATACAGTCTACTACCTGCATGAGATTTAAAATGAGTGACTACGCTGATCAGCCACAGCAACACCACCTGGTGGTTTTAATATTGGGGTGGACAGGGATTAGCATGAGAAATAATGTAATTCAGGCCATGACACAACAACAAATGTCAAAACACAGCTTGTGTATCAAAGCTTGCTGTGTATGAGGCCATATAGCTGCAGACTGGTCTGATTGCTTATGCTGACCCCTGTTCACCACATTAACAACCAGGTGATGTTGATGTAGTAGGTGTTTAACTAGGTTACAGGTCAGACTGGGCATGGATTTCCTTTAGAGAGAAGTGCAGATAAGTTGCGGCATCGCCCCAATGATCTCACTTTTCATCTAGCCACTCATCTCTGTTAAAAGTATTAGAGTGGCGAGAGTCTCTAGCCTTTGTTCTGCACATGCTCTCTTGTAAAAGCCAATTAGAAACCTGGTTAGATGTATACATGGCAAAGAAATCAAGCTCACAGGGAGAAATCTACCTGGAGATTAGGTTTCTCTATTCCCTACCTACGTTCACATGATAGTTGAGCATATTTCCCAGTACTATTTCTGTAACTTGTGAAGGCACAATTGCATTTTGTGGTATAAAAATCACAGCAGGTTTTAGAACTTTTTTAGTGAAGGAATTGAAGCCAACCTTCTCGTGAAGTAATGAAAGTGCAGTTCATATTGAGCTTTATCTGACAGAACACACAATGGTGCGTCACATTATTCTATTAATGTTCAAGCAAAGGTGCTTTTACTGATGCCTCATACACTAGATTTACACTGGCCTTTAATTTTCCTTTCTGTAACACATTGTTCGTACCTGTTATAATTTACCACTGTTTTGATGATATATTCACAAATTCTTTGGCTCTCCCATAATTCAATATAAAACATCAGTAATGCTGGGATTATCAATACAGTTTGGTTGATTTGTAGCCAATGACTTGTTTACTGGAAAAAACAAGCATCTCGAAGGATTTTAATGCACACACAGGATATCTAGCTTTATCATAGTTTATGTTACTGGTCTAAATTTATTTTAGTGTTTATTCAATTAATCAACAGAAAACTTTGTAAATATGGGCCAGAGTTTTTCATGATCATTTTCATTTGCAAAACAAACACTGTCACCAACTGTGCTGCCTCTGCAACTCTGTTTTATTTTAAGGCTGAATAAATGCATGAAGAAAGATTTCAGCGACTTCTGCTGTTATGTAAAGCTGTTTAATGTATCACGACTCTCTGCAACTGTAAGCTGTTTATGAAGGGGATTTTCATACTGCTTTGATTTGTTCAGCACATCACAATAATAAACTTTCCCTTTTGAATTCAGGAAAGTTCATTTCAATTTGACATGATAACACTGATCTTCATTAGGTTTGCTTTAGCCCTTTACTGAGTGTCTTTTAATCTTGGTGCAGTGTCTTTATTATCGCAGCAGTTTTCATCAGTGACTCAGTAGAAAAGTCCACTTTCACTGTGTACTTTGTAACTTACACTGGTGCATTTATGGGCAATCTAAGCAACGTCTGTGCCTCACGTTTAAAGAGCAGAAAGAAAATCAATCGCTGAAAGGTTCTGCACAGCAGGTAACAACACAATTGCAATCAAGTCTGTGGAAGAATTTTGTCAGCTTCCAAATTTTGCACTGCTACTTTGACACAATTCCACTAAATTACACCGTAAATGGCTTTTAATGGCAAAGAGCCAGCCTCTGCAAAGAAAGGGGGGAAATTGAGCATTGAATGAATGCTGGATATGATGCATTGAATTTATTGAGGTAACAGGAAGAGAGCAGGACTAACGAGTGTAGTCTTGCTATAATGTTCAGGAATGTCACCCTGAGAAGTTTTGGATGGTACTTGTCTGTAAAAGATGGTGTCATGACATTAGCAGCGTTGACTGTTCGAGGTCGCCATCATGATGACTGAGAGACAGACAGAAGGGTCACTAATAAATCACTAAGCATTACACCATCTACTGCAGCAGCACTCAAAGATTTCTTTTTGGTTCTGAGGTTCAGGTTCTACACGTGCATGGCATACATACAAAAAAAAATAAGAATAGACTTGTGAGCAACAAGAACAGTTGAATGTTCACAATGCAAGACAACAAATAACTACAATCATTTCCTGATCTTAACCAGGCAATTATGTCTGTCACCAGCTTAAAGAACAAAGTAGTTAGTGCAACTAAAAACAATGGTGTCTCTCCACTACCTTGACAAAGTAGCTATTATATGCTAAACTGCATGATACTTCCCTTTACATAACCAAGATACTTTTCTGACAAACTGTAACCAATCAAAAAAAGGATTTGTAACTTGTCTGTTTGGTACAGATACATTATGCTATCATGCTGATTGGGGTGTCAGAAAGTGCTTGTGTGTAGCTCTAAACACAGCAATTAGTTGTTTAATTTGGAAGACAATTACAATTTTTGCCCTGTATTTTTATCAGTGTTGTATAAAGTACCCGAAGGTCACACAGTACAAGTACAGATACCCTCCCAAAAAAAATTACTTTGGTAAAAGTTCAAGTCACTGACTAGAAGTCTTAAAGTATCTAGTATTTACTGTACTTAAGTATGACAAGCATT
Organism: Ctenopoma kingsleyae; assembly: GCA_032353495.1. NCBI lineage: Eukaryota > Metazoa > Chordata > Actinopteri > Anabantiformes > Anabantidae > Ctenopoma > Ctenopoma kingsleyae. The sequence goes on along the minus strand of JAUBNQ010000003.1, from coordinate 18,081,685 downwards.
CTATAACTAACTGTACTTGAGTAATGAAAGTACAAGTACAAGTAAATGTTAATAACAACAGAATGCTGTCTAAC
>JAUBNQ010000003.1:18069422-18081511 GCA_032353495.1 Ctenopoma kingsleyae | reverse complement strand
AAATGGAGAAAAGTTGACTCAACCTTTCTGTTGTGTGTCTGTGTGACACACTAAGCATGGAGAACAGAAAGAAAAGCAGAGAATTGTCTGATGACTTGAGAGCAACAATTGTAGAAAAATATCAACAATCCCAAGTATACAAGTCTATCTCTAGAGATCTTCATGTTCCTTTGTCCATTGTTCACAAGATTATCAAGAAGTTTACAACACATGGCACTATAGCTAATCTCTCTGGACGTGGACAGAAGAGAAAAACTGATAAAAGATGAAATGAATTAACTGAAATGCTATGGAAGGAGACCCAGGAGGACCCCATTGCTGACATAAAAACATAAAAAAGCCAGACTGGAGTTTGCCTAAATGTACTTGAGGAAACCAAAATCCTTCTGGGAGAATGTCTTATTGACAGATGAGACCAAGGTTTTGGTGAAGCACATCATTCTACTGTTCACAGAAAATGGAATGAGGCCTACAAAGAAAAGAACACGGTACCTACAGTCAAACATGGTGGAGGTTCAAAGATTATAGATTATAGGAAGCGACTGGTTTCAGTTATTGTTTCCAAAGGGTGTGCAACCAAATATTACGTTGAGGGTGCCAATAATTTTGTCTGGCCCATTTCTGGGGTTCTGTGTAAAATGATGTCAAATCTGGCTTTTTTCTCTGATTTTTTTGTGTTGATCCATGCACATAAAGGGAATAAACACGTGTATACCAAAACATTTGTAATTGCAACCATTATCTGGAAGAAATGGTGCATTTTCTGGAAAAATTCCAGGGGTGCCGATAATTTTGGCCATGGCCACGTATATGGTGATCACAAAGCAGCCATAAAGCAGTCATCATTTTGATCTAGGCTCTTCTGGGCCTTTTCCTGAATTTGGCATTTAGACTTGGTCTTTGCTTTTCAACTGCAGCTATGTCTCCTGTAATAATATCTCGGTGTCTCAGATCTGTTTTCATTACAGAACACACTCTACATGACGGACTGAAGACATAAGAGCAATTATACCATGCCATGCATATTCTTTTGTACTTCTTCCGGTCACTTCACTTGAAATCATTAAAGCACCTGGGAAGAAATATTTCATCTCTTCAAAGCGTTCTTGCTTCATTAAATCAGAAATGGAGAACAAGAGGTTTCTCATACAGATCACATCAAAATAATGAGTTCTTTAAATTGTCTATCACAAACTTCAACTATTACAGTTATTTGCACAGCGGCACTTCACTGTGGTTCTATCAGACAAACTGACTTATTAATTGCATCTGTCTCTGCTCTTATAATACTGCACTGAGAGAAAGTACAATATGGGTCTTTACTTGTAGGAACTGCAGGAACTTAATCAAATTGTAACCTTGAGCTGGAACTGGAGGTTGGAACTTCCCATAACCTGAACTTGTAGGGTAAAAGTAGTCACTTCTGGTTTGCTTTTCCACTGAGTTTCCCTCTTCTCCTGTGTTGGTTACTGTTTAAACCTATGAGTGTGTGATTTCACACCATGCTTCTTTCGCAAATGCATGAGAGGAGACAGCTCTTAACTCTAATTAATCACAGGTGACAACTCCACATTTACCTGCTGCACTTGAAAGTTCCAGGAACTCTGCTCAAATTTGTTTTTTAAAACCTGTCTCCAAAGCAGGCTGAGGGCAGTGGAAACATTAGCAGAACGTGAACCAAGCTTGTAAACCTTAGTGCAAGTTCACTAAGTTTCTGTGGTTGGAAGCTTCATTAGCTACCAAGTATGCAGTTATACTTTACTACAAGCTGGTAGTTTGGGTCATTTCATCTGGACAAGAAGAAAAAACACACAATGTGCAGTATGTTTTTTTCCTGTCCAGTTGCTGTTTACACTGATTTTCTACAAACAAACCAAGAGCACAATTGAACAAAGTTGAAATTAATTGCAGTTGATGAGTGTGAGAGTGCCCCTCATAACACAGAGTTCAGTAAATAACTCAAACAGTCAAGGATATTCCACCTCTGAACACTGAGAGACTTTTGGGTTGCTTTGGCTGTATGTTTAGGGACACTGGACCTCACTCACAGAGCACTCTTAAGAACATATTTCTTCTGAAATCTCACTTACGCAGTTCTTGCAAAGATTCTAACTTTCATCAACATTTTCTTATTTGGGATCTATGCACACTGAAGGCCACTCCTGAGTGACTTTCTCATTATCAGATGCTTTACTATTATATTGTTTTTACTTCATCAGTTGTGTGTGTGCTATTTTATACTCACAGCTGATGCTGCTAAATATGAGGCTTGTTTGCTGTTCACTTCGTGCAGCGTTGTCTCTGCTTCAGAACTCTGGGTAGTCCAGTGATCCACCGTCTTTCACTACAAGGACAACGGGATTCAACAACATAAGGACAAAGGTACGAGCAAAATCAGCAGTTTAAGAAGACATCCTGAATCCCACATAGATTTTTCTTAGGAGTTTTCTGAAGAACAAATTTAAGAAAAAACTTAGGAAAATACTGGTGAATGAGGCCCATTGTCCTTGTCCAAATGTTGTCTTAATGAGTTTTGATGCATTCGACCAAGCACGTAATCTCCACGGAGGACCAGATGATGTGTCGTCCCCCATAAGACGAAAACTGGAAGTGTGCACCCTCACAGTATTGTGGTGACCAGTCAATGTTTGTTTTTAAACAAACATTTGGACAAATGGACATTCTCCTCCCAAAAACATTAAACAGCTTCCAAATGTACTGAACTCCTGCTTCTACTGGTGATCCATGTCAACCAGCAACAGTGAACAGTTCTGTCAGAACCTCATTGCTCCTGAGCTTGTGCCAAAGTATCCGCCATGCAGATAAAACACTAGTGAAATTTCAGCATCACATGTTAGATAGCTATCATTTATGTTACTGCTTGATCTCACACACATGCTCACAGGTGGAAAATTTTAGCCAATTTAAATAAATACATCCTTTTTAATTTTACCATAATCTCCTTAATTCTGCCTTATTTTCAGTCCAAAGCATACATGGTTCAAGTATGCTTTCTCAGTGCAGCAACAACTGCTTTATCTGAATAAACTCCACACCTGTTTGTTTCCTTCTACCTGTGTCCAGACAGGCAAAGCAAATGTCAGGTTCAGGGAACAGTTGGAACACTGTGCTGGTAGTTGATGATAAACAAAGGATTAATTTCTCTCTCTCCCCTCCTCATCTCTCAGGTTTCTCTCTCTACTTTTTCTTCAAAATATTGCCTAAAAATATCAGCCAGCAGAGCCAGGTAATTCACAGAAGGTTTTAGCATACATGGCTATTTTGGAGAGGCTCAGCCGAGCCAATAGCTCAGACACAGAAACAACTGCATCCTACCTAATCTGACAAACCTTATTTTTCAGGAACCTCTTCCAAATCCCCAAGGTCCTGGTTCAAAAACACAGTTTATCAGCTTAAATTATTGATATCATACAAATGAAAGATCTTGTTTCCTTTTTTCCTCCACACTTTTTTCTTTCCATTATTTTGACAGTTGTTTTTCATCAGTGCTGAAGCATAGAGTCAGTAGAACAAGAGATATGTTACTGTACAAACACAGTCTGTGTTTATAAGAATTATTAGTATGATTAGGCTTCAAAATCAATAGCACTTTATGAAAAATGTCAAACCAGTGAGGACTAGATAAAAAGGATTTCACTAATATACATAGGTTACAACTACAATATGACAGGTTACCAAACGATTTACATAATGCATAGGTACATGGGTTGCACAGATTGATTAAGATCAAAATCCACAAATATCTAATGGATTTATTAGTATATTTACTCTCACAAAACCTTGTGGTTGGTTTGTCAGTGCACAAGCAAACTGTTTTAAACTGTGGCTGCATCTTTTGTCTCACAGTCTTGAACTGTGTGGTCTCGCTCGTCATGGTGCATGGGTAACATGAGTAAACAGCCTTTTTAGCTTTAACAACAAATATCTGGACTTCTGGACTCAAAAAAGGACTTGGTCACTCTAGCACATTAACAGTGTTTTGTTTTTTGCTTCACTGTCGCTGACTGGAAAACAAATCTTCTCCCAAGTTGCAGGTTTCTTGCATCAGGTGTTCTGGGAGGAATTCTGTGGATTTTGCTGCAGTCATTTCAGCATCCACCCTTACAAGTCTTCCAGGGCCTGCGGCATCCCCACAGCATGATGCTACCACCACCACCAACTGATAAAGTGTAGCTGTTATATTGAGCACAGTTTTTCCCAATCTGAAACTTGTAACTAGTGCTGGCAAAAAAATTCTTCCTAAACTAAAGGCAGGTTTATGCCATTATGGGATTACACATTAATTGAAGTTGTATGGTTTTCTTAGATCACGCTTGACAGACATTTCATTTAGGCTCATTCATCCATGGGGATTCACTGTGAAATGATTCACTGTACACTTCAAATAAATACATCCAGCAAAAATGATTCTTTTGAGCATACCTCATTATTATACATTATTATTATATATTATTATATTCTCAACACAAGCTTTCTGTCATCAACAACAGATGTTGGCAGAGGGACAAACTTAAAGTCACACATTTAGATACTTTCAAACAAACAGGAAGATGAATTCTGTGTCCTGTACTTTCATTTGAGACAGAGTTTTCCCTGGCTTCCTGTGTCCTTAAATAAACTTTTCCAACTAAGATACCTGTATCCATGGAAACAGTTGTTCTATAAGTTTTTTTTCCACTGCTTGTAGTTTAGGAATTTTTCATTTTATGTTTTCATGAAACAGGATTACTGTGCAGTGTGCCGTTAAGAAAAAGGCACTTTTAGGTAGAAGATTATCTCAGCAAATGTAAAGAAGGGACATGACTTTACATGTGTTTACTGCTGAGATAAATATTTGTGTGCTTGCAAACATTAATTCTCTTTCCTGCTTCACCTTGTGACTGACAACCTGTGTGAACAGTTAAGTAGCTCAGATCTCGCTACATTAACATCAGTGTAAACACTTAAATCTACTCTTAAAAAACTATGTGTGTAGGTTTTCACAAGCATTCCTCTAATCTTTACACAATCAATAACAGTTCCTTCCTGACGTTTTTACCTTCACATGGCAATTTAGAGCTCTCGCTCCTTACCTGAAAATAATTCATTTTTGTTCATTTGATGTCAATTCCTGCAGTCTGGTGCTGCCAGCTCCTTGTAAGGCTGCCAAGTCCTTGTTTGGGAAGTCAAGACTTTTCATCCTGACAGGAAAACAGAACGTACTGTATCTAAATGATCCTTTTCTAACAGCAACACTAACTCTAACATAACTAACAAAGGGGAGAACTTTCTTTCCTTTGAAAAATTTCAAGTCAATATTTTCATTAAAATATTTCTGGATAAGCTGCAGAAAATGGACAGCTGGTATTATGTACTGCTCCACAGTCAGTGGCCACACAGCTATTTAGTGTATTGCTTCAGTTATTAGGATATTCACCTATCACCTTTTAAACTGGCAGGGCAAACGTGTTGGCAAATGTTTGCTTATTTTCAAAGCCATGATTTACAATGCAACACCATCATTAAATCATACTTTGACTGCTTTTGCTCACCTGGAGGATACAAGTCCAAACTTTCCAAACTTCACCCTCTTTTAGCTCTATTTTTGTTCTCTGCCAACTGCTGTGTGGTACTGAGCAGGTAATGTATAAGGGATTACAATAAAGGTAAGCCAAAAGAGTCGTGGTCCACACACTAAAACACTTAGCTGAAACTAAAGCTCTGTAAACCTGAGGGGAGCTGCAGTTTGAGATGATATTTTCTGTAGTTTGGGAATAAGGGACTCTTTTCAGCCGCACCGTTTTCATATCAGCATGACATATTATTACTATTAAAATAACAATTATTGATTCATATACAGAGGGTATACAAAGAAAACTCAGGGGTCTAAGTTGAAGTAATAATTGCTCATTAAATAACAGTAGGAGTAATAATCTACTCAGGAATATCTAGGACATGGTTAGCATAACCTGCTTTCACCTCACACCAAGAGACTTTGGTGCCTTTTTCCTCAAACACATTTAAAACACAGTATTCTCAAATGCCCATCCAGTCTCATCTTGGGTTAGTTTTAGTGCCTTGCTAGAGCGTACCGCACATGAAACAAGATAAACAAAACTATTTTACTAAACTGATTTCCATTTGAATAATGTCAGCCTAGGTACCTGCATAATTACCTACATCACAGGCTGAGGATAATTATTTTGCAAACATGGTTCAAAACACAAATTTCTCTTGCATCTCTTCCTCATTTTTGAATCTCACGTATGGTAGATTTTCAAATCCCACTTGGGAACATTTGACAGTCAGTGCACAGCCAGAAATTACCCAGACGCTTTCTGACAGTGTCAGGATGGCGACGCAGAGATTCTTCACTCGTCCTGCTGCCGTTATCAGGATTCCTGCACAAAGACAGTATGCTAAAGCTGTGGAATCTGTGACTGTGTTCACCTGCTCGCATGGTCGATGCTGGCTACAGGATTAAGCTCTTAAATGATGTCGATTCATGTACAGTACAAACACAAATACGTGTCATGTGTGTCATGAACAGGCATCTTTTCCTGCAAAGTAGTTTGCATTTTGTGCATAGAACGTGATAAAAAGTCTATGAATAATGACAGGAAAAACCCAAGAATCCCAGTTCATGCCAGTCATCACATGTCTGAGTCATTTCTTCAAATGTTATTATAAAGTTATTATGCTGTCTTGAATTTGTCTTAAAATTAATTCAAAGCAGCATTATAACCATTTTCCGTGTTGATAATTAGTCACTGAGGTCTCCTCTATAAAAATGATTTTTTTAAATTTGCATTATTGCACTTCTGACACGTAGGCAGTTCAGTTTGTCAGTTCAAGGGTTAGAACAAACAAATGCTGCACTGGAGTATTTCATGTCTCATCTTTGGCTGCAATTTGTTTAAGAAAGCTGGTACAGCCTTGTTCTGTTCGTTTTTGGCAAGGCTGCCTCATTTATCTGTTGAGGAAGAGTATTATTTCACCTTGATCATGCCATTTTGTAAACATGAAAAGCAGTCACAACTGTTTGATGATGCACATCTCTGAAGGACATTGTCAGGGAGAGACAGACGGTGCTATGGAGGTAAAGTACACCAACATTTTGCTTCCTTCTTTCCTTATCTGTGTCTTCTATTCCACGAGGGAATGAGATCTTTCTCTATAGAAGCCCAAAGTGTTCAACAATAAATCATTAAGATATATATTCACTTTCTTCTTCATAATGTCACTTTCCATAGAAATAGTGCCGTCAACACTGTCACTACTCAATAGTACTGTAACATAAAGTGAAGTACAATTTTGAGATACTTCTATTTTACCTTGTTGTAATGTTAATTTTACGCTGCTACAACTCAGAGGGAAATTTTGCACTTTGTTGTCCACTAAATTTGACAGCTTGATTTTGTGAAATGTAACAGAACTAATAAACTGACAGTATTTAAAATGGTAAAAAATATTTTTAAAAAGCCGTATTTCTTGTTATTAACTATGGGTCAGAGAGGTCACAGTTTAGCATGACTACATTTACATCTACACTGCTAGTGAAACAGACATAGTTAAATTTTTTAAGGAAAAAATGGGCAGGTTGTGAAATGTTGTGAACAGATGGAGTAAGGCTGCTTCTGTCCCAAATCAACATGTTGTCATATATTTTCTTCTTTCGGAAAAGAAAACAATTTTTTTTTTGTAAAAAATACTGAAAAGCATTGCTTAATAGATGATTGTGCTGAGTTGAATGTTCTGCACTTATATGGCACTTTTTTTTTTTTTTTTTACCTCATTCAACCATTCACTCTCACACCAGTGGTGGAGCTGTCCTAATTCTCAAATCCCCTGTGATTGGTTGATGGGCAGCAGTTGAGTAGTGACTGATTTCTGTTTCCTTTCCTTACTCATTCCATATGTTCACTTCCTCCAAATCAGAGATGGAGGAAGTGAAGAAACAACAGGAAAGACAAACTGATCCTGAAGTGTTGTTTTAAATATTTAGTATTCCACTTTTCAACCACCACTCCTCCTTCTTCCTTTCAACCAGTGAAGCGTCAAAAATCGGGCTGCAGAATTCACTTACATAGAAATTGCTAAATCGCCTGCTGAAATAACACCCCCACATTGTGGTGTTAGATATGTTAAACACATCCTCCTCCAAAGCGGCTCCTCGCATATCAGTTATGAGACACTGCTGGGGGAAGGTGGTTTAATAAACTGACACCCAAATAGCACACAGGATGCTCCACACAAGAAACAGGTCTTTTAAAAAATATTTACAGTTCTAACAAGAGCACAGGAGAACTTACAGTAAGTCTCCTTCAAAGAGAAATTTAATTTCAACTCAATTTGCTATGCAAGTCAGATGATTTATAATGTATAAACCTCTTAAAAAAGTTAAACCCTAGTGTCTGAAAATAGATAAAACAGTTATGAAAAGTATTTGCTGTCAGCATGCTATACTGAATATGGAACAAACTGACAATAACTTACACTTTTATCTTGTCTCTCTCTTTCACTAGCTTCATCGTTATACATTTTCATCAATAAATCCTTTGTAACTGATAGACTTTGATCACCATCAGGTGTATAAATCTCTTTTGTCAGCTGGTGTATGATTTGCTTGACTTGCAGCGCCTCAATTACACTCCCACACATGGAGCTCAGGCGACTGACATTACAAGGAACTGATTCTGGGTACTGCAATCAGAAAAAGCCGAGACCTATTAAGATAAGACATAGATAGAAGATAATACAAAACCTAAATGATCCCCATCGGGAAATTAGGTCGGATAACAGGGGACGTTATGTGGGGGTATAAGACTGAAAAGCTTGATGAAATGTGTAAAATGATGGCTTTATAGCGGCAGTAGCATAAAATACCCCAAAATTTACAAAGATACATAAAACTACTGAATGTGCATGTTGTTCATATTTTCTCATGAAACACTAAGATCAGATGATTCTTATATTTAAGATGGTTTGGCTTCATGAAACCTCGACATCTCTGCTAGAAATAACCCACAAATAAGGAATGACAAATAAGACAAGAAAAACAACCACTGGTTTTCAAATGATCACAGTAAAAAAGCACATGATAATCCATAACACAGTAAAAGAAACTGTTTTCTGTACAGAGAAAGCCCTGCTGTCACACAAACACTGCAACATTTTAAAGCATTGCACCCATTTACAAAACTTCTAGTATTGCAGAGAACGTGGAAACATGGATGTTTACAGTGAAATCCAATCCTAGTTTTATATTTTCACCATCTGTTGACTTCTTATTTTGTTTGACCTCTCATTGTGCAAGCTTGAGCCCATAACAATAACAAAACACAAAGCACACCAAGGTCTACCTACAAATTGAGTCATGATTTCCAGTGTGAAACATGGTCTCTATGGATTCTTTGCTGAGGTTTAATGTTAAAGGGGAATTCCATGAGTTTAACACATTAAAGGCTGTTTATAGTGGAGTTCTGCAGCATACAGTATGTGAAAAAAGTTGTATAAAGGCTTTTCTGAAGTGAAGTGAAGTCTGAGATATATCCTCGAGTAATGTCACACTCAGCATTGTTTGGGTCTGAAGAAGCAAAAAAAATCTGCTGGTGTAGAGAAGTCGATTTACAGACCTTGTAGTCCTGCTGGAGGTCAAGTTGCATTATGGGTAAAGCAGGCACCAACATTGACAAGAAAGAAAGATTCATCCATACTTTATTTATGCTTTATATATATTAAAGTGTTGCTTTGTACTAAACATGAAACATTTGCTTATCACTTTCTTCCTAACACTGCATGTAGCTAACAAGAAAGCCTCCCTGAATTGCCAAAGAGATGATCTACAAGTGGCAAAAGTGGTGGGGCATGGTTTTTACTGTTTGTTTACCATTGTTTTCACAATTAGGCTTTAACACTAAACCTACTTTTTAGTTAGCAAATTTAGTGCAAATTTAGCACAGAGTCTTTTTAAAAAATGTACTGATTCTGGTATCATTCTGCACTCTAGAGTCAAAAACAGTGAAAATGTATAATGTCTAGGCATTAAAATGCTTAAAATGCTCAACTGTGAGTAGAAAATCAGGTGAAATTATACAGTGTAGTATAGTACTGGGTAAGGTAAATTGTGAGGGTCTAATTTAAAATGCATTTTATGGAAAGAGTACTAGTTCAAATTAAAACATGTATATGTGATTCAGCTCATTAGTAAGTCTACATAAGGTTTTACATCACCATTTCTGCCTAAATCAGATTTCTGGGCCAGAACTAGTGCATATTCAGTCCTCTGGTGTCAGAAGAACAGCTCTGACAATTCAAACAGTACCTGGACAGTTTTTGTTATATGACAAGAGCATAACAATCAGGACGTTGCTTATCTTTATCTTCTTGTGTCTTGTTATACTGTCATGCTCAGTCAGCTACTTTTTGATTAATCTCTCCCAACTGCTAATTAATTAGGAAAATTGCTTTTCTTTCATGAGCTGTAAGAGTTGAGTTTGTAGGTCTCCTTGGATTTGATTTGCTAAAAATATATGGCATGAAATAGTGACAATGGCATCTCATCCCGTCTGCTGTCTTCAAGGTTATTCCCCTCATTCATCGTGATCAGATGCCATTTCATATTGACCGTGTCACTCGCGACATGGAAATCAGATGAGAGCGACTAACTTCAGACTTGAGACTGGCGGTATGAGGTATTGAGGGCACCCTCAGATACTCACTCGTTCCCTCCATCTCCTTTTGACTCTTGCTGGTAATTTAGTCAGGAAATTGTTTCGTGTTTGTTTATGAACCATGCAGTCCCAGGTGAGATTAATCCAGAAGGAGGCACAACACAAAAGAAGGTCATACGCTTGCAGTGATGACTGTTGTTACAGTCTTGCACTAGTTGTAGAGTATTTCCCCCTCCCTCCATTTCCTCTTCAGAAAACTCAGACAAGGCATACTAATCAGTCTGTTTTGCAGCACAGGAGTGAGTGACCGGCTCTCAATAATACAAATTACTCTTCACCTTTAAAGAACGTCCAGTGCTAAAGGTCGTAACATCATCCCAGCCTTTCTATTATATAGATGATAATCCCTCGTCAGCTCGGAGATCTGCAGAGTGGCTTATATGCCTGTAATGCAAGCAAATGAAAAGGTGATCACTGCACCTAATCTTCCTGGGATTTCCTCTTGCTCTCCATGTCTGTCAGTTATGTTCTGATTCATCAGGTTGACCTTTCAGTTGTTGGGCTGAGTGGTTATGGAGGTATTCACCCTTTACATCCACTGCATAAATCCATGCTTTTTTAGCAGCTCATGCCGTTGACTGGAATAGAATTTGCACTGCACTTTGTAAAACAACACTTAATATATTATATAATTATATAACACAAAATATAATCAACTAATAAATAATGACGTATTATTGTGGATTAATCACATTTCAGTACATGAACCTGTTAAATTAGCTCCACCTTTACAAGCTGCAACATTAACAATGTTTGCACTGGGGTGCATCAATACTTATATTCTATTAAAATAATACATAAACTTACTGGCCAATTTATTATGTACACCTGTACAGTCTAATGCATTGCAATACAGCAACTCTGCCATCAATTCTACTTTTACAAATTTAGAATTTCTCAGTTATTAAGGTGAAACTGTCAGAAAGATAATTGTACTGTATGTTTATTTTTAAGGTCACAGTGTGTGGGGGAGTTGTACTGGAGTGGATTATTAACAGATGCTCCTAATGTTTTCAACACCCTATTCATATAAATGTTTTGCCAGAGGCCTGAACACATGAAGAAACAACAAGAAACTTGCAAAAGATCGGCTAATATTTACACTAGATATAGCGCCATGTTGATTGTAAATGGTAAATGGTAAATCATCTGCACTTACATAGCGCTTTTCTACCTTAATGGTACTCAAAGCGCTGTACAATGCTTCTCATTCACCTCCACACACACACACTGATGGCAAAGCTGACCCGACACACCGAGGGCAACTTCCGGGGGTTCAGTATCTTGCCCAAGGACACTTCGACATATGACAGGGAATGGAACCACTGATCCTATGATTAGTAGGCAACTGCTTTA
>JAUBNQ010000003.1:18054847-18069322 GCA_032353495.1 Ctenopoma kingsleyae | reverse complement strand
GTATCTTGCCCAAGGACACTTCGACATATGACAGGGAATGGAACCACTGATCCTATGATTAGTAGGCAACTGCTTTATCTGCTGAGCCACAGCCTCCCCCACGGTTGTGGCTGAGCAACCATACAGACTGAGGTAGAAAATAATTTTTTTCAGAGACTTTAAAATGAGAAAACATTGGTACAGTAAAACACTGTGAATAAGACACTTAAAAACTGAAAAAAGAAAGAGAGCCTTTGAACTAAGTGAAGAATTCACGATACAGGTGCATCTATCAGAGATCTGTATCATTTCTACGTGGCTTCTGCTGAACCAGCAGCATTCTGACGGACAACACACCCATGCTATCTCTTCACCTGAAGGGCCAGGGCTATAAAAACCCATATCTCACAACTCAGACACTGGTAGCTACTAGCTGATATACCAGAACCAGCAGTAAGCTGAACGCTGCCAAGTACACATCACCAAACTCAATTGTCTTCTCTTCTCTCTCTACAGTCACTGCCAAATCACTTTGTGCAATAACTGTACACACAATACTCAGTATTAACAATGAATATATGCACAATACTGATAGTAAAGCTTTTCTAAAGGACCATGTGTAGTAACGTGCAGAATAATGACTGTAAGACTCATTATCATAGTTCACAAGTGTAACTTGTATAATTTTTTTACATTCTTTTGTTTGTTTTTTTTCTCCATAAAACTTTCTGCAATGACAGTAAACGTGTCCTAATGTTTTCTATTCTATTCCAATATATTTGCATAAATCAACATTTTCATAGCATGACAGAGGACAAAATAACTACATGTAAGATACATAGAGTATGTATTATAAAAAGGAAGTTGCTGGCTTTGACTAACTCATGTTGTAGGTAGGGCTGGAGCCAAATATCCGGATATTTGTCCATTAGACAGATAGATTTCAATTATGATATTTAGTTATTCTTTTTACTAAATGTACAATATCAGTAATAATTTAACTGTTCATAGTCTATTTCTCAGCTTGTGAGCCTGACATGCCTCTCACTCACTGCACTAAACCAACACAAGACAAAAGCTGATACATACCATTAGAAACTGGTCTGCTGGTCTACAACTAGCATGAATGCAAGTGGAGCAATTGACTGAGAGACACAACAAAAATCCCACTGGAAGCAAAACAGCAACTTCTATCGTAAACACTGCTTTTGCATACTGGTGTTATCCGGTCATTTAAACCACTCTGGAGAGTTTAGAGTTATGTCTCCAAATTTTGGTAGTCAAAGGTCAAAGGTCAAACATCTGCATCGCTGAATGCCTTGGGTGGAATTTTGGCAAATTTGGCACAAACATCCACTTGGAATCAAGGATGAACTGATGATTAGATTTTGTTGGTGAAAATTCAAAGGTCACAGTCAATGTGTAATATTTGAATATAATTAGTCATGGAAGTGATATTATTTAGCCTGTGATTTTTAAAAAGATGACAGCAACGACTAGCAGCTGATCAAATAAAGAGAGATAAATGGATGAATGTGGTTCAGTTCTAAGGGCAATGTTTTCCACTTAACAGCAACAGAATAATCACTCTCCTTTTAACTGTTTTTAGGTAACTCCAAAGAAAATATCTGGATCTTCAGATGCAAAATGCTCCATCATGTTCAGTAACTGTATCTGCAGTTGGATTATGTAGTACTTGGATTATCTCAGGTGTTGTTGTTTTAAAAAAAAAGAGCAGAAATGATTAGAGAGGTGAGAGTGATGGCAGAGTAGTGTCAGCTCAAACAAGTAAAACACTGACTTCAATAAAGCTTTAAAGCTTTGTACAGCTGTGCAGAGCAAGGTGGTGATAAATGTCTGCATTTCTATTCATCATTTGCTGATTTAAAAACAAGAATTAGTCCAACATACGAAGCTACAGTCCTTGAACACTTGATCTGAGAGCTGTCCCTCTCAAAAACCAGTACACACACACAGTGGAGGAGCAAGCTTTTAAAAGTGATCCAGACGAAAAACAAGTCAGGGGCAAGACAGAGATTTACAATGTTTCTTACAACATGGCGCTGATCAAATTCATCATCAATTTGTTTTGCCACGAGTGCCTCCCGACATCACATGGAAACTACTCTGAAAGCTCTCTGTCTGATAAGTTCTGTGAGCATGCTGTGTTTGTGCTGGTCATGGCAACGGTCCCATCAGTGCATACTGTACACCCACACACTGAGCCTGCTCAATTCCATTCAATTCCAGGTACTCATCTGAAATTCAATACATGCATTTTCCCCTGGCTCTACCTTTGAGTGCTTTGCAAAACAGCACTTCCTCTGCAAAGTTCTCCTCATTCACAAAGCAAAGTGTAAACAATTGTGCAGGATTGGATGGAAGAAAAAGTACAGTCTGTGCTAATCCAGCTCAAATGCAAAACACACCTGCACCAGAAGCTGAGAAAATGTCCCCGGGTCATCACACTTAATAAGAAACTTTACTAATTATCACAGCTTCCACCAGAAGAGGGAAAGAAGCCATGAAATAACTGGCTGTGATGTTGGCTCAGATTTTTTTTTTTAAACTGCAAAATCCTGAGCCTTTAAGACACACGTCTGCCTTCATGATACTAATTAGCTCCTGGTATCTAATTCCAGCTTTATAGTACAACTTAACTATGCTGGCAAGAAGTATAACTCTGTTTTAAAGGACGATTTTCACCGGCCAACATGAGTGCGTGAATGTGAAGACAAGACAGTGTAACAGGAAACTAAGCCACACGTGGTGAACAAACACTGTAGCAGAGATCAGCACAAGCACTTTGGCTTATTATGAAAGGCACAACCCATCACTGGAGGCATGGACCTTATCCATCCACTATTCAAACCTCTTGTCCTCTTAACGGTTATAGAGTGCTGGAGCCTAACACAGGTGTCACTAGGTGAAAGGTGGGGTACACCCTGGACTGGATGCCAGTTGACATATACTGTATATGGGCAATATAGAGTTACATTCTCCACCAAAATGTGATCACATGGAGAAATGATTTTATTTAACAATCAAGAACTGGAACTTTAAATGCTTTTACTTGTTTGTTCTTAAATTTTTCTTGTATTTGTTGTGTCTACAGTCCTTTGTTCCTCACAAGAATGGTTAACAGAACTGGCCACCAAGGCTCCACAATGAAAAGACACAATCACCAATGAAAAACTCACCAACATGTCTGACACTGTCAAAGTATAATAGACTGCAATCATATATTCCATGAAAACAAAATATAGACTGCTCAGTAAGAAGAGTGTCAGGTAATAGAGGGGCATCATATTAGGAACGTTGCATGGCAAAAACACAAACAACACATAAAAGCAGACAAATAACCAGGAAAAACACTCAGCTGATTGGTTCTATTTTGTAGATGGGCATCTAGCCTTTTAAATCTTCCTCCTCACAGTTCCTCACATCCACGTAAACATCGCGCACTAACACAGCCTCTACACAAAATCAACAATATGAGTCTGTATTGACTCTTTGGCAACATAAGATGTCTCAAACACAGCTGCTAGTTTTAATACTTTAACTAATTGATGACTGTTCTGATGCAGTAGAATAAAAAAAAAGCTGTACTCATCTACCCTCAGCTGCAGAAAGAGGTTTTTTTTGACTGAAAAGCTGGAAGAGGTGGATTTAGATGACCCTTAGCATGGCTATCTAAGCTACAAGTATATTTAATATCCTTAGGTGAGCTGAGGGGATACAATGCACTTTACTACCAGACTGAGCTGGAAGTTAGGAGAAATATTCTAAGTATATAAGATAAGAACATTAAATAGTTAAAAACTCACTTTGTGGTAAAATGTAGTTTGAGCAGCGCAGGTGGCGGCTAAATTCCACATTTTCTCCTCTCTGCTTACCATGGTTGTACAGTATGTGACACCAGAATCGTCACCTTGTGTGCATGCTGAACTGCACCGCTGTACCCCGATGAATGCCAAACAGCCACTTCAGAGTTCCCCCAGCTTTAGCCTCAGATTTATCTATGTACTGTACCACAGACAGCAAACACAGAGTTTGTCTATGAATAATTATTCCTGGCTTAATGTGGAGTTTGGCAAGATTTGTTGCTGCAGTTTGGTAGATAGAATACTGATGTGCTTGTTAGTGTAAGTAATGTGATGAACAAAAACACTTATTCAACAAATCAACCATGTCTGCCAGGTCACTACAGTTTACAAAATGCAGGGTGGGGTTGTTATTTCAGACAATATAAAACATGTATGCCAGCACATAAAGAAAGAAACTATATTTTTAAATGTACCACAGATACATTTAAAAACAATGGTTATACAGTATTAATGTATAGTTCTTCATAAAATATGTGGTGAATGAGAGAACCGATTTTTTATTGGTCTGTTTTTGTCCTCGGGGCTTACTGTACTGATACTAGTGCTCATCAGTACTGACTGAGGATTCTGTCTACTAGGTGTACAAACTCAAAGGTTTCATTAATTTAGCAGCCCGGGGTCCTAAAATTTCTACAAAACCAAATCCTCTTCCGTAGGAAACTGCAGCCTGATAATATTTTCTATAAACATAACAATTATGACTGATATTATGAGTATCAGCGTAAATGGCAACGTTGTAAATTCACTGACAACATTCAGTTTAGAGACTACAGCATTATTACAGGTTATATAAATTATTATTTGAATACATTTTTTATATTAAATACTTTCAAGTTTGCAGCTTAAGCAGCTTGTAATTTAAGCCGACACAAAGTTACAACTAACTTTACTTGTGTACTTCATGGATGACGGATGACATGAATTATCCAGATGTTGAAACGAGCTGTGGTCACAATTTAAACACTGTTTGCCAAACTGACTATAATGTACAGAGTTTGTCACCATCAGCCTTTCAAGGCTTTCCATTCAAACACTCACACAAAAAGAGTCACACACAGATACACACACACACACTGGTGCAAATCAGAAATGTGTTCTCTATGGTTAAGGGAATGTATTAAAAAAATCTGTGTCCAGATTTATTATTATATTATCATATTACCATTACACATGCAAACCACATTTCTGTCCTTTTTTCTAAAATGCATTAAAAACTAAAATCTATGATTTGTTAATTCCCTTGAACCTTTATTTATCACATTATTTTTCACTGATCAACTTCATTGTACTTTGTAAATATAAGCAAATTTATAATTTGATGCCTTCAACACTCAAAAAGTTCAGACAGAAGCCAAACAAGACTACAAAGTTGATAAAATACACGAAAACACCATTTTGGATGATTGCATAATTAGCAGGTTAATTAGTTAACAGGTAACAGTATCACGATAGGGTATAAAAAGGAGCACACACCAAAGGCAAACAAAGATGGCTCATGCTTTACCTCATTACTGTGTTTGACACAATGCAAGATTAGTTCTCAATGCAACACTGCAAAGAATGTAACAATTTAAACCATCTACAGTTCATAACATTGTGAAAGGATTCAAGGACTCAGGGGAAATCTCAGTGCGTAAAGACCAAGGTCAAAAACCACTGTTGAATGTTTGTGACCTCCCAGCCCTCAGTATGAGAAACAGTCATGCTACCATGATGAATATAGAATATATATAGCAATATGGGAATGAGAGTATACTGGAAAACTGCTGCATCCAGAAAGGAGGAAGCCTTACATCAATTTCTGTGCAGAAATGTCACCAAGTCCTCTGGGCCCAAGCGCACATCAACAGAAACATGTTCTGCGGTAACATGAGTCCACATTTCAGCTTGTATTCAAGACAAACTGACGATGTGTTCTCTGAGCCAAAGATGAAAAAATGCAGTTGAGTGAAAGGTGTATATGCGTGAAGGCATCATGGATGCAGAGGAGCATACTGGGATTTTAGAGACATAAAATCAAAGCTTTTCCAAGGTGCAAATATTCTACTTGCAAAACTGCAACAATCAGTGTCCTTATGATCCATCATTAAAAAGTGTAAACGAAAGGTAAGGTGATGTAACTCAGCAGTAAACACGACTCTGTCCCAGCTTCTTTTAAATGTGTTGCAGCATCAAACTTTAAATTTGCTACATTTACAAAATACAATTAAGTCATTCAGTGAAAACACAGAAAATCTTAAAATGTTAATCTTAAATAAAAGGTTCGAGCAAAGTCCCAACTTTTCTGGAAATGTTTTTTTTTTAAATGATAACAGAATGAACGGATGGAAAAATACATCTGAGAGTAACACATACAAAAGCTGTAGACCTGCTCCTCAGAGCATTGTTTCACTTGCCAACATTTAATAAGCAATGCAGAAGCACAATTAATATTTGATACAAATGTCTGGGAAGAAATAAAATGCACACTGGATGACTGGTCACAACACACCATCTACTCCAGCTCATCCATCTAATTTTGTGCTGAATTGTAATTATATTTCTCAGATTTCTTTCAGTGGATGGACAAATATCAGACAGTACAGTAGTGACCGATCTAAAACTACTGATAAATTCACTACACAAAGAAAAAAAGCAAAGAAGAGGAATGTCAAATATTCAATTCAAATATGAGTCTGACCTCTAATCTTTCTTCAGCTAAATATGACCATGTGAAAATATCCTTATTATACCAAAGTTTACAATAAGTTAACTGTTCATTTTATTCCACCTCTAAAAGCATGTTTTACTTGATACCATTCCTGCGGTGAGGTCACATTTAGAGACGCGCTTCCTGAGCACGACATTCTTGTCATGATTAATTGTCCTGGAACAAATCAATATCGCCTGCAGCTAGGGGAAAAAATATGACGGAGGAGAGAGATGCAAGAATGTGTCTGAAATTCTGTGACCTTCAAATCAATGGATTGCTCATGCCATGTGACAGGTATCAATTTATATAGATGAGAGTTGACGAGGATGGAGGTTTGTGCCTCAAACGGGGGAAAGAAAAATGTTTGAAATGGTTACCTGGAAGCTGTGTTTGCTCAAAACTGTCATTTCAATCTGTCAAAACGGAGTGCCTTTCACACAAACTCGTAACAAAGAGTTTTCCCCACAGGTGTATCTACACATTTTATTGTCATATCTAAGTATGACTTGTCTTTGTTCAGTGATAGGCAGAGTATTGCAGTAAATTGCAAAATTGCAGTAACACATAGGGCTTCAACTGTTTCTTTTTTCCTATTCATGCTGAAAAAAGACAGAACACATTCAGGTACTGTAGGAACAACAATACGAGGTTGCTCCATGATAACCTGAAACAGAAAACATTGCATTGGTGCATGAGCACCAAACCAGCTACCACCAAATGTGAATGTGTGCATACGTCATGTATACATAGAGCCAGAAACAACTATTATGAGGTGAAAATAAAAGAGGAAAAGAGAGAATCTACATAATACATCATATATTAAGGTTGTCTTCACAACAATTTGTAGAATGTCAAACAAAAGTGCATACACACCTAATTTGACTCAATTACTGATAAGCTATGGTAAATCAACAAAATAAGTTAGCAAGTTGAAATTACTCCATTAAACCATGGTACTCACATAATCAGGGAACAAGTTTACATACACTTAAACTACAATCCGACGTGAGCTAGCTTTGCACGGCTCAGCCATCTCTCTCTATGCTCTTTTATTGTCTGCTATACACTGCGTAGCTCTTCACGTATTAGTCAGTAACAAATGAATGAACAAGAAGCTACAAAGTTACTAATAGAAGAGCAAATATATTTTATATTTATCCTCTAACCTGAACTTATTTTGGAAGCATGGCTCACAGATTTTAACTGTACAGGGACAGAAGTTGCTGTCTGCTTGCTTCCTTTCTTTCCTTGCCTAGTGTATGTTGTAGCACACACAGCGCAGTGAAACAACAACAGAAGAACAAAGCTATTCTTCATCTACAGGCCACTTTGTGTTAGTTTCATTTTTAGTCTAACTTTGAGAGTCTTGACATTGCTCCATGTTATGGTCTCTCCTTCAACCTGCAACCTCAGCTTCACTCCCATCAGTTTCCCTGTCTGCAGTGTACTTTGATTCCCTGCTCTCTCACAAATAGTGGAGAGTTGAGAAACACTAAGAAAATACTGTGTGCTGTACTGTATGGGATGTCCTGGAATTCATACTGACAAAAGTGTCTTTATGCTACAGAACTTTCTTTAGTTTGGTAAAACTGTGTTGATCAGTGACGTCTGGGAATGTAATTAATGTGAAGGAGTTGAACTGCTGACACTGTGAGGATATATGGACTCACTGCTCAGTGCACCCTGTGATCACAATGATGAATGACTGAGCAGCTTCTACAAAACCCAGTCAAAGTCAAGGAGGTGGGGGGTATGTGTCAACTTTCTCTCTTCAGGATATTTCAGTTGATCAACATAGGTTTTTATCGTTCTTTTTTTTTTCAACAATAGCAGCTGGCTTTGCTCCGCAATTGATTGTGGAAAAAACGATTTGTCTCGTCTGTGAATCACTTTGTGGCTCATCACCCACATTTTACCGCCTCTGAATAGGAGTGTAGAAAGTCAATTTATTTCCCCAAGATTGCAATTTCTCTTGTTTATAGTATGAAAATGAGTTTGTATCGAGATGAAAAGGAATCACATTCTAATTTGTTTGGAGCTTGCTTGAATGTGATAATGAGATTCTGTTGTACATCAGTAATTTTAATATATCTCCGGTGACAACGATGGAAAAAGCCAGTACAATAAATACCAGCGTTGATATCATCTCATTGCGTCATGCACAAAGTCCCAGATGTCTTAGTTCCTTTTGGCACAGAGTTGAACTACGAGATCAATATGTAACCACAGCCTTCTGGCACAGCTGAGCACTTGCGTAAGTATGAGTAAATCTGTAAATATTCAAGAATGTAACAGATGGTTTCTAATTGGGAAGGACATGTTTTTTTTTGTTGTTGTTTTGTTTTTTTTAATTTAATTGCATGTGGGACCCAATTAAAGAAAGCAATATAAACTGTATCATGGATTAGTTAGATTTTTTAGTTTGATTAAGGACATTCATTTGAAATGTAAATTTCTTATAAATATGAACATCAAGTATTTGAAGAATAAACGTATGACAGACTGAGATTCAATGGCTCCGAAAACTGAAGTTTCTTTGGGACATTAGTATACATAGTTTAAGGAGAAAATGTTAAAAGGCATCAACACACAAAAAAAAGAAAAAAAAAAAGGGATGACATATCTAACTTCTTCTAAGAACACAAGGTATAACAATAATAAGACATACAGTAGCCTTTTAATAGGAGTGATACACATTAATGGATGTTTGGGAAAAAAAGTGGCTATTAAATATTTATTTTTATACAGAATGGCATGTGTTACAAAATTAAAAGGGCATATTTATTTAGTGCTTTGAAGCAAAGAGGGCTTAAATTAAATTTAGTTAAATTTATAAAAGCAAACCTTATACTCAAATGTATTTTTCACCACGACCCATCTTCTGCGGTCTATTCATCATCTATTCCAACAACAACTTTATCCTTGTTTTCATCTAGCTGCACTCATTTCTCTACTATCAACAGAACATCTTTTCCTTTACTATCCGATTTTTTGGAGGAAGTTATATCAAGCTGTTATCAACACCAATACCAAAAACCACAATCATATTACAAAGCCTAGTTTATGGTACAATCAAATCACATTAATTGAAGGTTTCATGAAATGAGCCTCTTCAGCAGTTAGAAATATGTCCCTGGAGTCCTAAAAACAGTTCTGTGGCATAATTTGGTTAAATATGGACAAGGATCATGCCTCACAGTCCACTCCTTACCCTACCAGTAGTATGGGATCCACAAATAATGTCCCATCTGCCAAGGGGTGCTCCAAGACTTGTGTGCTACCATAGTAACAACAGAAATTTTTCTGGAAGACATGGCTACCGGTGGCACAACAGTGTCACCAACACTATGATGAGCTGCACGCAGAAGACACTGCTAACGTTACTGGTGCAACCACAGAGTCGCACACTATTAGTAAACAGGGCTACTGAGTAATAAAAAAATGAATCTGGCATAATGGGAGCAAACAGCAATACAGCAGCATAAATAAGAGAGGCTTTCTTACACTACGTAGCATCAATAGAGATGTAATATCAAACCACTACTCTCGGTACATCCAGAGGGATGCTTTGGGATGCCTTACCAGCATGGCACTGTAGAAAAATAATAAAACAGCACTTTATGCAGGTTTCAGCAAATTCTAAAAAGTTTGTAAACTTACTTTACACAGCTACGAGTTTTACTTTTTCAAATATGGCTTGGTGGGTAAGAACACTTTTTCCTGTAGTGTGACAAACTCAGAACACATTACTGCTTTGCCAGGACTTTAGAGATCAGGTACTATTTTTTGACTCAGAATATTGTTGGTTAATGATATTTTGGACAGCAATAGTAGGATTATGTCTTATGATACAATTAAGCTTGTGCATGACAATGTCTGTAATGCTCTGGCGTAAACATTACCATACCACAGCTATGGAAAAGGAAACTGTCAACTTCAGGGAAAATGATTTTAAAAATAGTTTTCAGTATTGTGGTTTATGCAGCTTCAGCTGTCAGAAAAATCCATATGCCATAGCACATTGGGGTTGAGGTAGCGCCTGCATCTCAGATGCCATGCTCGCCTGAGTCACCACACGTTCATGTTCACACAACTTGATCAATCAGTACCACAAAGCAAATGGCTCACTCATAACTATGTGTAGTGTATAGGTGAACACAGTGACAGATAAAATCAGCACATGAGCTATAATAAACAGAGTACCCCCAGACAGAATGGTCAAAACACAAAGAATGATTGTGCTCCGGTAATTCCCCATCTCTGATGTAAGAGGGAGAATACAGAGTTCTAATCGACCAGTCTTCTGTGTGTAGAGCTGTGTGCTGTTATTGTGGAGCAGACTTACTGGACAGTGCTGTCCCTTCCTGATTTAAAAATATTTTCTTTTGCATATGTCACACTTAAATTATTCAGATTCTTCCAATTAATTTTAATATCACACAAAGATAATCTAAATAAATAGAAAATGTAGCTTTTAAATGATGATTTTATTTATTAAGGGAACAAGCTGCCACATTGGAGGGTTTTCGAGCATGAACAGCCTGTTTAAGGTCAGTCACAGCATCTCACTCTGATATAAGTCCTGTCTTTGACTAGGCCACTTCAAAACCTTAATTTAGTTTATCTGAGCCAGCACTGTATGTCACTGCTTGTGATTTAGCCAAGGTGAACAATGTATGGTTGCACATAAGGACACTGAAACTGGTGAAGGGTGGAGTAATTAAATAGTCAGCCTACTGTGTCCGGCCTATAAAAACTAAACTTTTTTTTATATATTCCTTTTAATATTTCCTTTCTTATAGGATTCCTCCTTTTGCTTCAATTCATGATTTGGTATTTTCTTTTTTAAATTATTTATTTATTTTAAAAAAGAACAAGTTAAAACAATGTTACAAGATCACATTCTCTCTTTAAAGGTCGCCACACAGCATACATGGTCTGCTTAAATGACATGAAGTTAAAATAATAAATATGTTACTTCAAATGTTTGGATTCACTTTTTAATGCATGTTGTTTCTAAATATTGTGTATGGTAAAATGGGTTTGAGGCCAGAGGACTATTTGGACAAACAATAGACACAGAGCAACATTAGTAGTCATTTGGAATTGCGTTTCTTCAGATGTTGCAGGAAATGCAATTTGTTGAAAGTAAACATATTCAGGTCAATGCACACAGTGTATGTTCCAGCTGATATTATGTTCCATACAGAACAAATTTGCCAGTACACATTAGCTGAATATGAACAGAAACACCAAAATATTTGATGTATTAATATCATTGATATGGATATGGATATGAATAGATATGGATATTAACCAGGTAGAAAAACCAGGACGTGGAGATGGTATTCGGGGCTTGAGGGGAATCCTGGTTTATACAGAGTTAATTGGTACTTTGACAGACTATTCTTTCAGAGCATAATCTTCCACTGGATTCAAATCACTGCTTGGTGGACAAGCTGTCGTGTCACAGCCTAATGTGTTTATGGTGTTTGCCTTAAGTCAGAATACTAGTGATTCTGCTGGAATTTTTCCAGCAAATTTGTCCATCAAATTACTCAGACAAAATGAAACTAGGATTACTGGCTTGTGCTTGTATTCTTCCACCAACCAGTCACATTGTAGTTTGAAATATCAGTGTGGACAGACTTTCATATCATCAGTTTATCCAAGTGGATGTTTGTGCCAGATGAAATGATAGATGTGAGATCACACTTTTAATCAGTTCATCTCTAAGTGGAATGGACGGTCAACCCAAAAACAATCATTGGTGCAGTGGCTAGCCTTTCTCCACCCATCTCCACCCAAGTTCTACACCATTGAGAGCATTTGACCAGATGACCACCTGCATCATTGGTATGGAAAGCAGCAGAAAAAACAACACCTTTCTCCACCCAATACAACAAACTCCTTCCACCGCAGACACAGCCTCTTCAGGCTTTGACTATTCAGTCAGGGGTGACAAAGTATCAGTGCCTCCTCTGTCAGACCATACAGAAGCTTCTTAGTCAAGCTGACAGAGGGAAGAATTCTGAGGATGAGTGTTTTTCAGGATTTTATCTGTATGCCAAGTTTTCCAGAAGAGGAGAAAATACACTAGACCTTATTTACTACAAGATGTTGCTGCTAATTTAAGAGTCCTCACTGATAGACTGTGTAGGGTTTGTACGTCTTTGCACCTACTTATTATTATTATTATTATTATTATTATTATTATTATGCACTCGTCCTTATGCCTAGGTCTATTAGAAGCAACATTTTGCTTCCCTGTATGTACAGTGTGTCATGTACAGGTGGAAATGATTATAAACCTGCACCTGGCTATGAGCAAGCATGGCTATGCTCAGAGCTACACCAGCCGCAGCATACTGACAAGCTTATGGTTATAATCCTACCTTATGGATTTTTAGTGGGTACTCTATTAATAATTACCATATCATACCATCATACTATATTAGTTGTCAACAATTTCCAGTTTCAATCCACTACTGTTGGGCACACTGGGATAAACAGCTGGTGCTGCAGTACTAACACTCCAGTTGGCTGCTATTAAATGATTAGGCATGAAATTATGGAAATTGCAGAAATATGGTATTTATGTTTTATTCATGTAGTTACTTTGAGGAAGGTTACAGTCCCATCACTCAGCAGATGTTTTCTGCTATCACTGTTAACTTCTTGAGTAACAATTGATGTTTAATTAACATGCCTCATGTATGTGATGATTTAATCTCAAAGTGGGATTCTGTGATTGTACTATGCCTTCTGTTACTTTTTATGTCCACATACAAAAACTGATCTTTCTTATGTTACTTTAAAAAACTTCTCTTCTCACTTGTTTGATTCTAGTGCCACAGTTGCAGTAACACATATTAGCTAGGTGGGTAAAGTATATGCTAAATCAGTGACATGTTGAGAATCAAGTTTTATTATGCTTTTCTGAGAAGGGGAACCATTCTATCGTAAAGCCCAGCTACTAACAAATAACTTGTATCCACCAAAATGTTAATGACATTTATTCTTTTGCAAACAAACACATAGAAAAACAATGGGAAATATTGAGTTCAGCAAAAATGAAGTCATGTCCATGTATATCGTAGGTCAGTAATGTATTTATTGTGACTGACCTACTTAGTAAATGGTGTGATTAGGGGGGCTTTGGTGTCTTTATATAAACAGTACAAAAGATTATGTGGCATTCCACCAAACTCCCACTTCTGCAGGACACACTGGATCAGAGACACGCTAGCTGTACACAGGACAATGTGAAATTCCATCAAAACCTGCCCTCCCTTCTGCAGGATGCCGTGACCGTCAAAGGTGCGCTGGCAGTCAGCCAATGAGTATAGTTGAGCAGAGTATGATGTCCACATGCACCTCGACAGTTTCAAGGTGTCCTCAATTGCTGAATCACTGTTTTCCACCGTATACAACACATAGTATACCCGCAGGTCTCATAGCGGAGGATGCTACGATAAGTTTCAAGAGACCCTTAAATGCCAATGAAATTCACACCTTCCACAGCCAATCATTTTCATCCCGTACCTGTACATCGGGGACAATTAATAGTCATGAATAATTAATAGAATTAGCACCGTGGACGCCTGCAGATGTTCATGTAGAACCTTTTACTCAGTGTCTCCAAATGCACAAGAAATAATTCTACATACAGCTGAAAGGTTCCAGACCGTAGAAATGTTATTTAATGCTAGAAACATAACAACAACATAACAAGAAAAATGCACTAAAAACATATAAACCGATGGTTTTGCTTGCTTAATATCAGCTGTACAGTGGGAATATGAATGGGAAAAAAATGCACTGCTCCCAGTGTGTGTTATGCGCATCGCGCCGTGCTGGGGCTGGTGTGTGTGTAACTTTTGGCCTTTATGGTTTAAAAGTCATATTTCCCGACGC
>JAUBNQ010000003.1:18009033-18021456 GCA_032353495.1 Ctenopoma kingsleyae | reverse complement strand
ATGGGTGAATGAGAAGCAGTGTAAAGCGCTTTGAGTACCAGTATAGGTAGAAAAGCGCTATATAAGTGCAGACCATTACCATTTACATAAGTCAGCCATAAGTTAAAGAACCCAGGGCCCCGCCCATAGTACTACAACACCCTTTATACTGTACCTAATCAATAGCTACATGGGTCAGGTGCTACACAATTATCAGCTGTTGGCTGAAGATAAAATTTTAATATTTGTCTACAGGCCGAGCAAATCAGCAACAGCATTTAACACAAACAACGGAAACTTTAATTATCTGTTATCAGCTGTTAATTGCACTATGAAGTTGTGTTGGAGCCACTCTGCAGTCAGGAGATATTGCACAGCCAAGGAAATTAGACTTTTACAAAAGCAGGCCAGGGATGTTGAAGCTTGCAGCGACATGGTAATACACTTTGATATCTGATCAAAAGATGATAAAATGTGAGCTAGAGCATGATAAAGCCACGATGATAAACACGACTTAATCAACTTGCATTTGATTGAAAAGGAAACCAAACACATTATGATTAGTAGACAAAGGATAAAGGTAAGTAACTTTGCTTTGAGTCTACAGCAAGAAAACTGCATATTTATTTTTGTGTTGTGCAAATAAACAAAGAAAAACAACAGCACACTGAAGTCAGACATTTACGTTCAGTAGAAAAGGCAGAAGGAGTTGATGCCTTTATACCACAAACAGCTTCGAGATAAGAGAGTGGGTGGGTAACTGACAATCAGCATCAGTTCCAGTTCGCCATAACTAAAATTTTCCTACTAAATTAAAAACTCTGTGGAAAACTTCTCTGGAGCGCTGAAAGGCTGACAGTGTTTCCTGGTTATTTATCTCTTCTTTAAAACAGAACTGCAAGGAGATAATTCAGACTAAATCTAGTTTCTCTAATTCAGCCACCAGTAAAAGCAACAATAGTTTTGTGACCAAAAAATATGCTGGGTTTCATCAAACATGCTGGTTTTAGATGCTGGTTCTTCTGGTCAAAATGCACACAGGGTTTCTGAAGTTGTTCTAGGGCCCTAGATTCTAGGCAGAATAGAGCCAGTGGTTTCATTGCTATGAACTGTACAAATTACACAAAAAGGATATACTCTTACATAATCTTCCTGTCATTTCCGTGGTACAATCCTCATGAAAAATATTTAATTTCCAACTATTCCAATATTTGGTTTCTTTTATGTCTGCACACTTTAAGAGTTTGAATAGGTGGTGGTTCTTAAACATCTGATGTCTTTTGATTTGAATCAGATTTTTATATTATATACATACATACACACATAAGAACTGGGACGACAGGTCAGATATGAACTCCACACTCTGAGATTGGGTACCAAGTCCCAAGAACAACAACCAATTGTAAGCTGAATACAAGAGCAGCTGACCTGAGTGAGAAGATAATGGCTAAGATGGAAACTTGGACTCTCTCTGATTACGAAGACCAAGTAAAGTACCTTCTGAAAGTCTACTAGAAGATAGGAATGCCAGCCATAAGGAGCAGTATCCCCCATGGAGAATGGTAGAGGCCAAGATCCAGGCAGCACAGAGGGAAGTTAGGCAGCTGTCTGAACATCAGGAAGGTGTGATGAAGAAAGTGGTATCTAAGAACAACAGATGAGTACATCAAGTTGTCCATAGCTGAGGTCTTAGCAACTGCCAAGCAAAGACTCTCGCCTGAAGTCATACAACAAAGATATAGAAGCCAGGAGAATAAAACAGATGTTCTCCACTGCCATCCAAGGTGTACTCTTAGTGGCAGGGTAACAGCATGAAAACAGACCCACTAAGGCTGAAGACGGAGCAATACTGGAGGAGCATATGGGACAAAGAGGCATCACATAACAACAATGCATGGCTAGTGGACCTGAGAGCAGACCACAGCAACCTCCCTGAAAAGGACAGAGTAACCATTACAAATGCAGACTTCTAAGAAAGAGACTCAAGTATTAAGAGCTAGACAGCACCAGGCCCTGGTATAATCCACACCTACTGACTAAAGACGCTAACTGTACTCCATCAGCGCATGGCAGCACAAATGAACCAGCTGCTAATGGGCAGGACCAATCTCGAATGGTTATCTGAAGGCTAAACAGTCTGGATCCTGAAGGATGATTAATGATTTAATTTTTTTAAAAACATCACATAAAATATTAATTATACTGCTCCATGCTCTTCGATCAGTTCATCAATATGTATGAAAGACACAGTAAAACATATTTTTTCTTTTCACTTTCTCTGATTTAGTCTATAACCAAAATAGGACTCTCTTTCCCTTTTGTCCCTTGTAAAGGAGAATAATGAATATTTATGAAGGTCATATATCTGAGCTGTGGTCACAGAGCGTGTAACCATGAAGTACAGATATGCCTACTATATACAGAATGTGTATAACAAAGTAAGTAATGAATATTAACTATGCACTTGGTATTGAGGTCAGCGAATCTGAAGAATGGCAAACATCACTGAGCAATAACAGCCACTTGATTTAGTTGGAGCTGGAGTCTCCTCCTGGCCCCGTCACCTCTGCTCACCACCATCTCTCTAAGCTGCCGTCAACCTTCACTAAGCTTACATTCACTCTTCTCAGCAGTTATTTAAAGCAGGTTAGCTATGCTAGCAGTGGCATCCAATTTAATTAAGAATCGAGGATATAAAATGTGTAAAGATCATTTGCGAGAGCTATTAGGTTTCCCGCCTGAAAATTAAGTTCAATTTTTGACCCGTGGAGCCTTGAGGGCAGATTCCCTCTTGTGCTAAATCGCAACGCGTCAATTAACAGAGGAGACATCCATCAAACGCAGTCCTCCCAAGCTGTGGCACAGCACCAGCAAACATTAATGAAAACCTGCATTATGAACATCAAGACAGAAGCAATATAAGTCTATAAACATACAAAGAGATGGAGTGTACAAGCCATGTATAGAATGTCAACAGTGTTATTTTGTGCTATTAATGCCCAGAGTGCTGAAATTAATTCATGAAATTGCCCCAGGAAAAAGCCAAGTGGAAAATTGATATATTTCCTACAGCTGGCAGGAAATGTGGAGCTGTAGTGCTATCATCTCTGCTTCATATCCGAGATATCCAAAAGCGTGCACGTGTGCACGCTAGCCATGCATGTGGAAAATTATTTCCAAGCTCCTACTGACATTGTGCAGTGGCCATAAAAAAAAAAAATTTTCTTTGTTTTGTTCATATTTATTCTCCGTTTATGGCAGAGTGTGATCTTTCCTTAATCTGTGACATTTAAGAGCTTGATCTGTCCACTGAAAATCATACATTTACACCCTTTAGCAGTCTAGGGCAGTTAAAGGAGGTATACAAATTGTTGGTATGAAATAGCAACTGAGGGCACTTGATGCCATTCCACTGAAATCCCAAGAAACCAAGTGGATTCGGTGTCTGAATAAATGTCAAAAAATAACTTTGTTCTGACATTTTGAGAGCTCACTATTTCAGTCACCCATTGTTTTGCTGTCTGAACCTCTTTTTTTTTTTTACAGTGACATGCAATTTTTGTTTCTTCCTCTTAAGGGACATTCGTTTATGTCCTTGTTCAAAACAGTGCACATGAGACAGACCACAGATAGCATAAATACACAGGAATGAAATTTGCCATAAAAGACTTCCCACACTTCTTGTAATATATTAAAAAAAAAACAGTGGAGTGTCTCAAATGACAATTCAATGACAGCTCTGCATCTGCTGTCCCATCTTTAGAATAACAGTGGTCTACCAACACTCCTTCCTGTCTTCCGAGTTGTCATCCAGGACCTTCAATTAAGTTAATAAATTAATTGTTTCTTGTTGCTCTGTTCACCCAGACATCACATCAGCCAAAATGGTGGCTCATAATTTAAATATGCTCAGTGGAGTTTTTGAGCTTCACTAGAAAGGCAAGAGACGTTTAGGTGAAGTTCTACTGAGCAATGACACACTGAAGTCCTTAAAGTTGGTAGCTGAGATAACGGCTGTCATTAAATGGATAGGTAGGCTTTTGAGGGTCTTAACATACTGCCAGACAAATGTTCATAGTCTTATGTGCTATGTGAATGTACTTTATGTTGGCTGATAACACTACCAAACATCTGTTGGATCACTGATTTTTCAGGGTTCCTAATCTTTTTGACTACATGACACATGGGATATTTTACACACTGGAGAAGTACAGCACAGTGACATGATAATTAGGGCTGCAACGATTAGTCGACGTAATCAACGACGTTGACTACAAAAAATCGTCGACACAGATTTTCTATTGTTAACTAGGGGTGTTTGATATTGACAAAATATTACATCACAATATTTTTTGCCATTTTCCCAATAACGATAATTTGACAATATTCTAATATTCTAATAAACAGGTCATTAATTATTCATGATTAGTCAAGATCAGTCAGAACAGTAAATTATATTTATAGGGATGTCTGCATATTTACATTTGCTCAATAACCGCAGCAAATGTACAAAAACAAGTTTCATTAATAAGAGAAGTAGTAAAAGTGCGCTGGGCATTTCAGTCCAGAAAGGGGGTGCCAGACCCACGAAGCTTTTCATATTCCAAGTGCTGAGTCCGGTGGACTTTCTGAGACAGAAACTTTCTAAAGTGTGGGAGCACTTCACCGAAAAAGTGAAAAAAAAAAGTTGAATGCAGTTTTCTTTTCACGGCAGCACCACCGCGATGCATAAGCATCTGAAACGCAAAGATCCTGGAGCTGTGATGCCACAGTCTCTTGTGAGGCAAGTGTTAGCAAGCAAAGTTAGTGTCACATGATCAGAACAGGATGTGCAACCACAGGTCACAAGCATCACAATAAGGTTTGATTTTGATGAACTGTGCCTGGAAAAAAGACGAACAAGCGGCCAGAGCAGTAGTGTCTGAAATTCCGCTATGAAGTCGGACAGTTTCTAACTTTTCTAGCAGCCTTCAAGCTCCCGTTTGTATCAAATGCTCACATATATAATAATAATACACATAATAATAATAATAAACTTTATTTATAGAGCACTTTTCTAAACTTGTTTTACAAAGTGCTTCACATACACAGAAAAATTAAAATAAAATACTAAGAACAGTAGAAACAATGGAACAGTAAAACAAAAAATAAAAGCAATGCAGAAGATAATGCAATTGCTGTTTAAATGCTCTACAGAAGGTGTGTATATGGTTTAATCTCCATTTGACTCGTCTTTCATATGAAACGAGGTAAAATTGTGATGAAACGCTGTCATCATGTCAGTTTCCTGATTAAACTATAAATGCAAACAATCAGGCATTTGATTATTGATCTGTCACATATTTAGACTGTCAGGACTGAAACATCTGTGCAGATGTTATTTTAGTAATCTGAGAGTTATCTGTGATTTAAGTCTAGCTTAAGTCTACAATCAGCTTTTTCTGATCAATCACAGCATTTATTCCGTAAAAAAAACTGATCTTCACAGTGAAAACTCAGACTAATGAATCAAAATATTTCAAAGTAAATAAAAGAGGAAATGTTTCTACTAAGCGTTCTGTTGTGGATCCAACACCTGAACCAATCAGATCTTAGATCAGGTGAGAGCAGGTGTTTCCCATCATCCCATTTTGCAGTCATTGGAGACCAACTGCAGCGCCTTGCTCAAGATCTGCAGCCGCCTTGATCTCACAAGGTTATTGTTGTCTATGTAGGCATGATGCCAGAGCAAGTCGGCATCAAGTCAGTCATAAAACTAACCAGCATGCACTGCGCACCGATCACCGGTGATCAAATCTGCGCAGAGCTTGCTCATCTCAAACGAGCCTATAGTCAGGCATGAAATAATCGTGACTAATCGATAAAAAAATTTTTAAAATTAGTCAACTACCAAAATAATCATTAGTTGCAACCCTAATGATAAACTGACACCTGTATGCTCTGGATCCAGGAGCAGCAGGAATAATATAAGAGTCACAGGTCACAAGGTCATTGATAATGCAATGAAACAACACTGAGCTCCATTTTCTGGACACCCATGAGGGACATGTCTGCACTGGGTGCATATGCTTTCATTAGGCTCTCTCATTAGTTGAACATCTTCTGCCTCGACTGAGCAGATTCTGTCCTTTGGGTTGCAGGTTGAATGCTTTCTTTCAGGTTTACAATTATTACTTCTTGGGGATCATATCACTCATTTTCCCAGAAAACATGATTTCTCACCATGACACAAATTTGGTTTTACAAAGCCACAGATGATTAATCCATTCGTAAAGATTATTTGGTCATTTCTGTATTAAGATAATACAAACTAAAGATGGATTCTGGTATCCAAATACAAAATAACTGGAGCAGCCACTGTTTCCCTCACAGCAAGGGGATTGGTTACATGTCATACCGTACTATAGTGCTTGCAATCTGGGAGCACAGATTTGGTATTCTGTATACTGGTGATGGTAATGTTACATATTCAGTTGGTGCAAACAGATGGGTATCGTTAAGCTACTTTATTGAAATTGCTTTCTTAAGAGGAAAAAAAGAATGACATTAATAACAGAGTTAATGTTTCTTTACACCCTGAATTGTCATTAGCAGAGTAGCAGCTGTATTTGGCTTGGGTCAGTGATAGCAGAGAGAGAAGTGGGTTGGATCACTGTTGTATGTTTAACTAAAAATCTGAAAAATCTTTAAATGGGTGTGTGTGGATTCACTCATTATTTTAATGCTCTGTCAATCAGTGCATTTACCTGAACCAGGTTACAATCAGCTTTCTCGAGTAAGCCGATTTCTTAACCATGATGTAAATTGGAAACCTTGTTACTGTAACTGAGGTAGGAGATTAGAGAAACATGTTGTCCCCAGGTAGAATTCTCCCAGAACTGTGATTACTCTGCCATGTATACATGTAACGCGCAGTGGCGAATGGTGAAATTATTTTTTGGGGGAACGCACTTTTGCAAGTCAAGTCACTAGTATAAACCAAAGCACAATTCTCTCATTACACTTCAAAATTAGTTAACGTAAAAATATATATATTAAAATTGTATTGGAGCTCATTCTGCACCGTCTCAAATGTCCCCTTAAACACAGTAACAGTCGCAGCTACTGCTGCATGCAGGGATCCAACAAAGTCCACCAGCCCTCTGAAAATGCCAGCATGGCCACACAAGCAGCGTCCTCTATTAACGGGTTGACACTGGTTGACACTGGCTCCGCTCTGATGCACATAGCGAACACACTCAGACGCAAAGAGAGTGCACGGCAGAGCGCCATTCTGATGCGCATAGCAAAGACACAGACATACACAGACACACAGAGCACACGTCGCAAAATCGTTCACGTCAACCAACCTGAAAAGCGATTTTTAAACACAGTTGTTAATTTGACCACTGTCATTAAAAGAAACACATGAGCGCCATGATTCCTTTAAGTGTTGGATGATTTGCTGCATCAACGTGTGTACTGTATTTATACGTCAGACTCCAAGTTCTCCGGTAACAGAAAAATTAAACTTTGCAGTGGTTACAAATAACTGTGGTTCTATCATCTCCGCCGTGTGGAAGAGATTTAAAATGAAAATGTCCCTTTTCTGTTGCAGAAAGCTGTAGCAGTCTTAGGCCCTCCCCCAAATGCTCTCATTGGTTGAGACGCACACCGCTGCCAATACAAAGCCAGTACTGATCAACATCCCACCCCTCCTGTGACCCATTGTTTGTCTGTATGTGTATTCAGACCCAGTGAGCAACGGACTTTCTACGTCCTAATAATAATAATAATAAAACTGCATTAATGCACGATAAAATATTTATCGCCGTTAATGAATTACCACGTTAAAGCGTTAACGTGCCCAGGCCTAATATTATATATATACACACACACACACACATATATATATACACACACACACACACACACACACACACACACATATATATACATACACACACACACACACACACACACACACACACACACACACACACGTGTTTCCCATACCACTATACAAGGGGGGCGCACCCCCCAGGCCAGTCAAGTTACTTTTATTTAATTAAATATTCAGATTGCATTAGAAGTCATTTCAGGTTTCCTTTCCTATAGAACAGGTCTGTACCTTGTCCTTTTATTAAACTAACTAAACAGCCTCATGTTATTTATTGTATTTACATGATGCCGTCATTTCTGTCTCAACTTGGTCACGTTTACATTTCTACTCTGATCTCTGTATCACGTGCAGCGGAGTTCTGCCCTAATGCGCGCACACAGAGAGAGAGAGACACACACACACACAGGTGAAGACACCAGCAGACAGGGAGCGAAAGCGTAAAGGCCAAAACAGACACAGACCGGAACAGGCACAGAGCGATGCGCGCCGGGAGAGGCGCAATTCTCCATATTTCCACTGTACAGCTGATATTTAGCAAGCAAAACCATATATTTATGACTTTAATGCATTTTCATTGTTATGTATCTAGCATTAAATAACAAATTTCTACAGTCTGGAACCTTCCAACTCTATGTACAATTATTTCCTGTGCGTTTGGAAACATCACGTATAAGGTTCCATATAAACATCTCCACAGTGAGAACATCTATGCGCATTAATGCAGGTGTCCACAGAGCTAACTCTATTAATTATTCATGATTATTAATTGTCCCAACACAGATTCAGAATCGGTCAGAGACAGTAAAATATTTGGTGAACTCTTCCACATG
Organism: Ctenopoma kingsleyae; assembly: GCA_032353495.1. Classification (NCBI taxonomy): domain Eukaryota; kingdom Metazoa; phylum Chordata; class Actinopteri; order Anabantiformes; family Anabantidae; genus Ctenopoma; species Ctenopoma kingsleyae. Next base: position 18,012,765 of record JAUBNQ010000003.1, on the reverse strand, counting down.
GAACAGAATCATAACAAAAACAGAATCATAACCGAGAGAAGTAGTGAAAGTATGGTGGCCAAGACGTTTCAATCCAGTAAGTGAATGAAGGTTTCAAGGTGTCAACGCTGGAGAAACAGAACAGGGGCTAATCCCGCGAATGATTTCAAACAACAAACTGATTTGTACTTTGATTTTGCCTTGAGATTGTTATTTTTCTACAATTGTCCTCAGACAATTCTCTGCTTTTCTTTCTGCTCTCCATGCTTAGTGTGGCACACACAGACACACAACAGAAAGCATAACTGTCAAGACTCCCGTTTTGGCCGGGAAACTAGCGTATTTTACCCCTCTTTCTCGCCGTGTCTCCTGTATTATAATATCTTTTTTTTATTATTATTTCTCTGCCTCTCCAAACTGAACTCTGTCAGTAGCCTCGCGAGAACTGCCACCTGCATTAGCCTGGGTGGTAGTTGTCGCCAATAAAACAAGGAAGTCATGTCGAAAAATGAGAGAGTGAATTAACTTTCCTAAAGAGGAGCAGGATGGGGCACAGTCACTCGTTCTGTAAGATTTGTAACTGCGATTTTGTGTCTCCCACGGGGGAAGGAACGATGTCCGTCAGCATGAAAAATCCACCAAGCCCAAACACTGGCTAGAGGCACAGAAACATTCTCCACAGTAATGTCAGTTCTTAAAGGGTGTTTAGTATGGTGAGAAAGATTGTTACAGAGAATAGGATGTCATTAGACAACAGCACTGTTTGTGCTTTACTGTCATGTAAAATCAACCACTCTGGCCCAGCCCACAAATACACTCCTTCCAAAAAAGTGTTAAAGGACGCAAAGTCTGCAACAAATCTGTATAAGTCATTAGTGAATGCCAGAGAGCCACATGAGTGAACATGAGAAATTAAAAGAAAAAGCGTAATAAAAATAAAATGTAAATGATAAGTGGTTATTTTAGATTTCTTGTACACCTGTCTTAAAATGTAAGGGAAACTGGAGCTTGGTGCCGATAATTTCAGCCATGACTGTAGACAACATTCTATGCAAAACTTATTTTATTCCGATATCCTTAACCCTATGGTTAATTTAATAATTTAATTATCTACGGTGTGCTCTTCGGTCAAATATGACATTTCTTTATATCTCTGTGTAGACTTGTCATATGGCGTGACCAGTGGTGTAGTGTTGCCTGGAGAAATGGGTATACTGTAAATGTATTATACTTTTTGTTGTCAAGTGCCTCGTTCTAGAGTCACATTGGTGAGGAAAAAACATCTTGCGTTATAAACAGTGACATGTATAACGAGTAGTATATTTATTAATACCAGTCACACTGCACACGTTTAACACATTTCTTGTAATATTTTAATTACATGCAGTCCAGAATTGTTTTTTTAATCATATCTGCAAGGCATACCACAAAATTATTATAGGTGCATGCAACCAGTCAGTGCCACTTCATTTGATAGCCCATTGGACACGATTATCTTGTGCATTGTGTATATCTGCTGCAATAACTGTGTTTCTAACACTTGCACAAATCACAGATTGATTAGAAAAACATGCTGTGGATAAATGAGTGAAAAAGTTGTGGACTAATAGTGTGCAGAAAATGAGATTTTAAATTGCCTGCATATAAATACTTCAAGTGCCACTAAGTGATTTAAAGTTGATTGAAAGTGTCTCTGCTGTGATAAATGATGTCGGGTAAAGAATTGATCTCTGTCCTGGGACCAAAATAAGTGCAGCACTAGGTGTAGGCAACAGTTGGGCGTAAGCAGTCCAAGCATAGTCCCACACTGTCTGTGCATCCATCTGATAAAGTGTAAATTGATTGGTTACCCTGTGCATTGCTGTCCCATCAATCATGACTAGGTCAAGTGTTTGAGGCTGCAAAGTGTAAACCTGAGTGTGTCTGCAGAGGTATTAATGTGAAACAACGCAAGGCGCTGTTAGAAAGTGGGAACACCAAGCATAGTGAGAGCCTCCTTTTCCCCTCTGAGCTACTGTCACTGCAGGTGCATCATGGACCTCTCAGCGTGAGCTAACAACAGTGTTTGTTTGTGATGTACTTTTTTCCCCACCCCTTTCTCAAATCTTCCCAAAAAAGGTAAAAGACATAAAAACACACGCACACAAAATGAAATCTGCCGCGGGTCATTATTTGAAGCTTGTAGCTGACTGGGAATAAATGGAAGGTCACTTGAGTGGCTACACTTATGATGAAAAATGAAATTTTAGTTCAGCCGTGACAAATGTTGAGATCTGACCTGTTTGTCACATCAACATCACCCTCTTTATGTTTGTGTACCTACAGTGACCCACTGTGGTCTGGTGTCAGCAGTCTCTTCAGTACCTTCATATCGAACCTGTCATTTCACATCAGTCACTTAGGGAGGCATGAAGAATACAGGTTTTGAAGACCTATACCCATCGTTTTAAACTGAAGAAATACAATATATTTTAGTCATGTGAGATTATCAATCTGACATTAACACACATTAATACAAACCATTTATATATGCACACAATGATGTGATGTGCGACTATGATTTAATCGAGTGTAACACTGTATTTTACAGTTGCACATCTGAAAAGTACACTATTATATATTTGTTCATGAAAGGGATAATAGAGGAATATTAGCAATTTTCACTTGCACAGTGCATTCAGAAAGTCTTCACAGGCTCTTCACTTTTTTCTAGTGTTACAGGACGGCTTTCTCTACCAACTGAGCTACAGCCACCCCTGTGTTGAATCTTTTGGACAGCATTAGCACTACAGCAGTTAGAGTGCACTAGAGCAGTTAAGAGAGCTGTGTACCTGAAAGGTGATCTTTTAGTAACGAACCCACAGACAACCTGTAGTTTCACAGATTTTTTCTTTAACCAGTCACTTGTTTTGATACTCTCTCTCTCTCTCTCTCTCACTCTCTCTCTCAATCATGGGCAGAAGTGCAAACTGAAAGGGCTCCAAAAAGGTGACATTTTGTTCTTGCCTGAAACAAACAAAAAGAACAATAAGCAGTGCATGACAGCCAGGCACCTTAGAAGAATTTAAATAGATTGGTTTGCCATCAATTGAAGCATAGCTTAAGATGAAGTAATTTATTGAGAAAAAAAGTTAGAAAATGAGGTGAGGGTTCTATAGTGCATTTATTTTTTGTGGTATTGGTGTACTGAATTCAGTATTGAATTTCTTTATTTGTTCTGAGGTCTTGCAGTATGTAGTAGTAGTATGTTGTAGTCAGTAGGGCTGCAACTATTCCTCAAATTATTCGAATAATTCGATTTTAAAAAATGATCAAGGCATTTTTCTAGAATTGAGGCTTCGTTTACGTCATATAACTCGCATTAAACAGCATGTTCCTTTTGTGTTTCACACGGACTGTTATAATTGACGAGCATTCAAAGGGGGCACGATCAGAGGCGTCTAGTCTTCCAAAGATGTTTAAGGAGGACAACGTGGTACAGTGTTTACACTGTAAAACTGACCTAGCGTACCAAAAACATGCAGACTTGACAAGATTACTCATGCTTTGTGAAAGCATCCGCATGTTAACCAAGCGGAGCCTCTGCAAGGTAACGTAAGAAAGAGTGAACGTAGGTTTGACACTGGGGAAACAGAACAGGGGCTAATCTCCCCCCCCCACACACAGCAAAACGAGAGGAAACACTGTTTAAGACTGGTAACTAATTTAAACACTAGCACTAGTTAGAATGCACGGTATTTGTGATTATTGGTT
>JAUBNQ010000003.1:17975029-17994503 GCA_032353495.1 Ctenopoma kingsleyae | reverse complement strand
CAATTCAATTCAATTCAATTCAATTTTATTTATATAGCGCCAATTCACAACAAAGTCATCTCAGGGCACTTTACAGTAAAAGACAGACCTCAGCATGTCAGGCAATCCAGTTGCTCCAACTGTTTATGTTAATCCTTCGACTGCCAACCGAGAGATGTAAGTCATTACATTGGACTGTTGAGAGGATCTTGCAGAGAGAAGTGAGTGCTAGTTAACGATGTCAAAAGAGGGCACAATAACAGTTATGAAAGGACAGAAGGGACGTGACCACGACTTGACAGACCACTGTAGACATGTTTCATTAAAAACATGTAGTTGTTCCCTTTAGATTTTGCTGTCAGATCCTTGAGCACAGAACGGGTCACAACTGGTGGCTTTTTACAAGATTAGTATCCAGCAGTTTTGTATCCCATTTGTCCACAGTGCTGTCTAGAAGTAGTAAACTGGAGCAATTTGCTCCACCTCTCTTAAAAGAGGTCAGAGCTGCTAAATGATTCCCTTCCAATTGACTTTTCTTGGCATTTGCTTTTCAGGGAAACACAAAAGAGTCCTTCCAATTTCAAGAAATCTCACGTTCAGCTGTTGACTACTACTGCGACATGTTTGACTGGTGGCTCATCTTCTGTGTCACTGAGCAAAGTCTGGGACCAATTGTTACACTTCAGGAGGCTTTCACTTTCATTTCAACATCTCCTCACACCACCTCAGTTACCACAGCCAATATTCTGCCTATATGGATCAGGAGGCACTAGAAACAAAACAACAGATGACAAAATGACCAAAAAAAATTTTTTTTTTTATTTACATAAACTGACACTTATATAGACACAAGTCTGGTATTTAGTTTGTCCACAATACAAAGACCTAACATGTCTAATGATGGAAAAGTTATTTGTGTGCCCTACAATCAGGTCAAAGCGATGTCGGTGGGTCTGGTTATCTGATGATCTGTTTGTCCATCAGTCCAACACTTTGGCCCAGTGCAAGACAACAACTATATTTATCATCTTCTGACGTTGAATAGATGCATTAGTAAAATTGTCAGAGGGTTTCCATTCTGATTAACCAAGACAGACAAAACACAGATTTCCAATTACAAATCAAATTGTGCACTTATTTGTTTGTTTATTAACTAATAAATTCTACATCAATTGCAGATACTTGGCAGCCATGCCAACTGTAGTAGCAATAATAGAGAGGAACAGCTGAGAAGAGTAGGAAGCTGGGCTACTCAAAGAGGGAAGTGGATGACTAGGAACATAGCTTTGGTTATGTGTTTAGATTGGCCCGTTGTTCACACACTGGTGGTTTGAACCTCCAACTCTTAAACCATTCCAAATGCATCTCCGTGATTGCGTACTAAAAATATACAGCATGATGCGGTGCTGAGCCAATTCATTTTGATTCAGTTTAAATGAAAATTTAATTTAGCTTCTATTCAAAGTACAGTGGTGTGAAAAATTGCCCCAGCCCTGATTTCCTATTTTGTTTGTCACACTTGAATGTTTCAGATCATCAAACAAATTTAAATATTAGACAAAGATGACACAATGCAGTTTCTAAATGAAGGTGTTTAAGGGGAAAAAAATCCAAACCTACATGGCCCTGTGTGAAAACGTGATTGCCCCCTAAACCTAATAAATGATTTTAAGTGATGATTTTATTTATTAATGAAAAAAACTATCCAAACCTAAATTAGCCCTATGTCACAAAGTAATTGCCCCCTATTTAAAACATGATGTGACTGTGGTTAATTGTGTTTTTTAGACACCTGAGTTTAATTTTACTAGCCACACCCAGGCCTGATTACTGCCAGACCTGTTGAAAGCCATTATCCACAAATGGAGAAAACTTGAAATAGTGGTGAATCTTCCCAGAAGTGGCCAGCCTACAAAAATTACCCCAAGAGCGCAACAAGGATTCATCCAAGAGGTCACAAAAGAACCCAGAAGAACATCTAAAGAACTGCAGGCCTCACTTTCCTCAGCTGAGGTCAGTGTTTGTGACTCAATGATAAGATAGAGACTGGGCAAAAATGGCATCCATGAGTTCCAAGGCAAAAACCACTGCTGACCAAAAAGAACGCAAAGGCTCATCTCACTTCTGCCAAAAAACATCTTGATGATCCCCAAGACTTTCGGAAACATGTTCTGTGGGCTGACAAAAAACAAAAAGTTGAACTTTTTGAAAGGTGTGAAACCTGTTACATCTGGCGTAAAACTACCACAGCATTTCATAAAAAGAACATCATACCAACAGTCAAGCATGGTGCTGGTAGTGTGATGGTCTGGGGCTGATTTGCAGCTTCAGGACCTAGACAACTTGCGATTGATGGTACCATGAATTCTGTTCTCTACCTAAAAATCCTGAAGGAGAATGTCCAGCCATCAGTTTGTGACCTCAAGCTGAAGTGCACTTGGGTTCTGCAGCAGGACAACGATCCAAAACAGTCCACTTCTGTCTTAAACAAAAACAAAATTAAGGTTTTGTAGTGGCCTAGTCAAAGTCCAGACTTGAATCCACTTGAGATGCTGTGTCATGACCTTAAAAAGGTGGTTCATGCACAGAAACTAAGGATGCTCCGATCAATCGGCCACCGTTCAGTATCGGCCGATTTCCGTGAAAAAGTATGTGATCGGCGATCAATGCCTTTCATTGCCGATCACAAAAGCCAATCACCTGTAGCTCATATTTTGCAGCCTGCAGAGGTCCTATGTGCAGTGTAGCGTCCCCCACCCCCTTTCCTTCACACTGTGCAGGCGCACGGCGGTCTGCCGTGTGGGACTTTTACACCGTCTGTGAGAGTGATGTAAAGTTTGCATCCTGCAACACATGCAACGAAAAAATACCTTGCGGGGGAAGCTCGTTAAAATGCTTCAACACAACGAGTAAACTACAGGTAAATTAGTAGTAGTTTGTTTTTCTTAAGCACTATAGATCCAGAGAACATCCCATGCATGCTTATTTTTTTGTCATACAATCAGAAAGCTTTTCCTTGACTTTAGTGCATTTTCCTTGTTATGTTTCTAGCATTAAATAACTATTCATGATTGTTAATTGTCCCCGACACAGATTCAGGATCGGTCAGAGTGTGACAGTAAATTATTTTGTGAACTTTTCCACACGCTGTGCTCAGGTGCTGCATCAGTAAAGTCTGCATATTTAAAATACACAATAACCACTGCAAAACTCCAAAAACTGAATCATAACTGGGAGTCATCCCCCACCTCCCCTCCAAAAAAAACGTTGTGGGCGGTATAACAGTATACCTGTTTACACCGATATATTTTTACACGCGGTATAGAATTTTTTAATACCGTTTATACCATGTTCGCGTTTAGATCTTTACAACCGAGAGCAGAGTCTTTCATCAGGCTTCATTCATCTCTTACTCACGCACACACAAACTTCAGTCTGTCGCTAACGTGTCAGACACACACCTGCACCATTTACCTGTGGTGTGTCCTATAAAAAGAGAAGTGATAACTAAATAACAAACGCAGTAAGCTACCATATCGCTAAAGACCTGGTCCCCATAACAATGCAAACATGGCAAAAATGGTTTTAAAAAGCTGCTAAAAACACTTGATCGGTACCAGTTGCTCACTCGCCAGTAGTTTGCAGGACAGGTGCTATCAGACATGTTCATGAATGTCTGGAAGGTTAGTGATCGACTGTAATGTGAAACATTTCAGAGACATATGGTCAAGTCACACGTGTGAGTTGTGAACATTATATAGAAGACTCAAACGAGCTATTTCTGTAAGTATCAGCCAATTTATTTCATTTTTTAAATTTACATCATAGTGACTTTCTTTGTTTTCTTTCAAGAGAAACATGTCTCAGTTATAAATTCAGACGGCCGTCTGTTGTAATAACATTTTTATAATATCACACATGCCTTTGACTTTGAATTGAACCTGAAACGTTTTGTACAAGAAAATGCCGGGATATAAAAGTTATATCATGACAGAGCCAAAATATACCGGGATATAAATTTTTGTTCATGTCGCCCAGCCCTACTGGTACTCAAAGCGCTTTACACTGCTCCTCATTCATCCATTCATACACATAAGCACACACACACACACACACACACACACACACACACTCATACACCGATGGCAGACCCCGGGGCAACTTGGGGTTCAGTGTCTTGCCCAAGGACACTTCGACATATGTCAGGAGGAGGTGGGAATCGATTGGCTGATCCTACGATTGGCAGGTGACTGCTCTACCTCCTGAGCCACAGCCATTACAGTCATTTAAAAAGATAATCTCAGAATAAAGCATTTTATCAAACTTTGTAATATCTACAGGTGTGAATTCTCAAACACACACACACACACACACACAGTCACATTTACAGTAATATTTAGTATGTTACTGCCCAAAATGTAACATTATCAAATCCATTCATATTGAGCCTACAAGTTGAAAAGAGCCCTGATGGAAGCTCATGAAATACATGTTGATAGGCTCCGGGGAGCCTTTTTTTAAACTCTTCAAAACAACACAAGACACCCTCAGCAGAAAGAAATGATAAGGGACAGATGAGTGGGTAGGAGCTGGGGGTGGCATAAAATGATTCACCATGGCCTAATTCACTTCTTGGTCACTCTCAGTCCTAACATTTCAGAGCAATTTTACACCAGCCCTTGATATGCTGGCATTCAGCCTCAGCTTCACTCTTGGGAGTCAAAAAGGCAAAGGCGCCTCTCTCGGAGCACACGCTGCAGCACAGCATTTCCACAGAGATGCCTCGCCATCACTGCAGGCTCTGACAAACGTGCCCAGCAGAATCTGTACAACAGATGAGTCTGAAATCATGCCGCAAGGCCAGCTTTCATCTACTAAGTCAACCCTAGTCTTGCCAGATGACTACAGGCTGCTCTAGCCGAGAGTCAGTGCATTGATAAAGAGATGCAGAGCTGAGGGATGTCTGCAGATATGGGTACTGCAACCTGATAAATATTAAAGGTAAGGGTTCAGCTTCATTCACTGCTCAATGGTGATGGCTGGTTTGAAAACAGGTTCGTTTGGCCAAGAGAAGTCTATAACTTAATAGCCAAATAACTCTGGTTTAATATAGTGAACTTCTACTTCGATACCTGTTTCCACAGAAACAGATACAGCATTTATCTATCATGGTTCTCAATTTATTGATCAGTCTATCTGATATGAGCTCTGCTTTTCTCACACTCTACAATACCATATTACAACACAATGAGATGAACCGCTGGAGCTTCTGTGGGAAATTTTTTAAAAACTCACTTAACTCCTCCATCATTTCACTGTGACCAAATTGCCAAACGCTGTTTGACAGAATGAGGCTGAAGAGTTGCCTACAGCACCACTGAGAGATGTCAAAAGGCTGTAGAGGGAGATTTTCATTTGACAGTCACCAGAGACAGACTTGAATTCTCCTTGACTTCTTTTCAATGTGTGGCTCAAACAGCACATTAAAAGCAGGTCACAGGACAGGTGGACTGTTCAATATGTCCAATCAGGATAAAAAAACTAGTCAGTTGAGAGAGCTGCTGCTCTGCACAGACCCTTAGCTTTACAATCAAAGAGTTATCCTGTTGGGCTTTGTTTGCAGAAGGCCACAAGTCCAATGGAAAACAGCAGAAAGTAACAAAGCTTAAAAGTGAAAATGAAGTCCCTTAGGTTAAATGGGTTCTGTGCTCTTAAGGAGAGAGGAAACTGTGATGCTGAAACTCTTCCACCCACAATAACCTAAGTCTTGGGTGATCAGACTGTAATTGGATGAAGGAAGAATGTAAAACAATTATGGTGTAAATGCAACAAAGATGGTCCAAAATTCAGACTGATCATCCAAAACCCTATATCATTGGCCAAAGGTTTAGGTATTTTGTCCACAAACTATAAATGAGATTTTGTCAGCCTCTCCGGGGTTTTGCCAACTGATATTGCAACAAAAAATGCAATAAAATTGCAGGAGCAATATTATTGCCTAGTTATAATAATAGTCTTTCTTCCTGCGAGAGTAAACCTCACAACGTTAAAGGCAGTAACAACTAGAAAGTGACTATAACCAAAAAAAAATTTTTTTTAATCTGTGTAATGTAATACTACCAGTACCTACTCAAAAAAAGATACCCTTTGATTTTAAAAACAAGGTTTTGATGTTGATGACAAGGAACAGCAGCAATAATGGAAATAAGAAAAATGCTCTTCAGAACCTAAGAAATAAATATTTTCACTATATGTCGACATCATTTCTGGAAGGTATTTACATTTTCACAAACGTGGTACAAATGTTAGATATTGTATCTCAAGGCTACACTGTGTTGCATGAACAAACAACAGTCTTGCTACCAGTTGTAACTTAGTGACACTTCACAAGGGGAAAAAAATAACCAACGGCAGCACCATTCAAAGAGTCCAATCAACCCACAAGGTGTTTACTGTCAGTTTGAAGCATGTAAATTGACATAACAGATTTAATAACCAATACTTTAATCTCCAGACAAGTATGGAGATTCTTTTGGTCCGCACCAACTCTATTAAGCATTATTCAGGTTCTAGTTGGAACTGTGAATGTACTGATACTAGTGAGATTAGTGATAGAATGTAAAATTGGTAGCTGATAGTGAAAGCTATATGGTTACATTATTTGTTGAAATCATCACACCAGACAGAATCACAGAAGCACAACAGACAGAAACCTTGAAGTAATACGTATGAAAGAAACAAACATAAAATCTGCATTACACACTTTGACCTTTGGGTTTAAATGAAGTGGGAATTAAAGAAACAATATGTAACACTGACACAAACTCTCAGCTAGGGGTAGTGCAGTCCAAATTAAAAATACTGGACAAAGCTAACCCACACCCTAGCTCACTAAACACAAAGCTCACCTGAGTTTCCAGATAGAGGAGACTGCGTACTCAAGTGAAGATATACGAGATGAGTGAATGATTAAACTTTGAAACTATGAAGAGTCCTACTCCTACACTAAGTTAAATTCATCAGCTAATGAAACAAACATTTGCAGTGGTTGCTGTCTACAAATTCTTATATATTCTTATATTCTTCTTATATTATTCTGTCAGTGATCTTCCAGCTTGATGCATGGCTGGTTACAAGTGCCAAAGCTAAGTCCATTATCTTCAAAACAAACACCTGCTGAGACGATACACACTCTGGAGTTAGAATGACTATTTCCAAGCCTCCGAAAACATACTGCTCAATGTGACAGGTAAGAATTTCATATTTGCCCTCACTGGCATCACATGATGCTGTTGAGAGCTGGTCAGCTGGTTCTCCAGTGTGAGTGATGCATTCAGTGTTAGCATGTTGGCGCTAGCCAGCACTATTCAGGATCACTTGACTGGCTGAGTGTCAAATATTCATTGCTCTGATAAAGTGGCTACACATGGACAACACAGTATTTAAACTTTTTCATTATATAACAATCCCTACTAGTAGTTATGGCAAGTTAAAGTTAGCTAACCTTAGCTAAAGCTCAATGCTTAGGTTGACCTTTTTAGAAGAAAACTTGCCAAGTCAATGATTGTCTTAAAATATCCCTGGGCTCTAAGCTGTTTCCTGTTTGACAACCTGTGTTGTCCAAATGTCCAATATTAATTTACAAATTTAATGGCCACTTTATTATTTAGTATAGTAAATATATTGCATATCGTTACCTTAAAGATATTATAAAGTTGCAATATAGTAAGTGGAGAATCAGGTATCTTTGGAACTTGTTTAGGGACTTTTTTTCCAACCTGTCTAATCTTGTAATGTTGTAATTTCAATGACGACTTGATAATAGAATGAGCTGGAGTTACCATGTAGCCTACATCTCAAAAAACAAAACCTTGTTTTGAGATAATTAAATTGATTCAAGATAAATTCTGATAAGATGTATGTCTGTTAATTGCAATGTATGGAATAATTGTATTGTGGGCTGGTAATGTGAAAAAAAGAGACAATAAGAAGCTCAATAAAATACCTTCTAAAATCTAATGTGTTTCAGGCTGTTTAAAAAGACAAACATCATCCTTTACATTACAACACAATATCTAAAATTATGTTATAATACATAATGGAAGACTAAGGCTCCTAGCCTGAAAAACCGAACATTATTTTCTCTTCTTTGTGCCAAAAGGAATCAGACAATATAATTTTGATGTTTATGATGATGTTGAATTCATTTTTATACTTCCACACATCTGTGAGTTCCATTTGCAAACTTCCATTAGTGACATTGAAAATTTTTAGATATTTATGCATATGAAATAATAATAACCTGCTCATTTTCATCAATGTAGAAAAAAAAAAAAAATTATTTTACTTAAAAATAAACACTCCTGTGAGATTATTTTGATGAGACAGGACCAGAGAGAGTTTGTAGCCAATTGGAATTTGAATCTAGATTTAAAATGTATGTTAATTCTCAGCATAGAGGGGTTTAGATGTCTGATTAGTTCACACACTTAATGTTGAAGAAGAAATAATAACTCCAGCATAAAAAGCAGAATAAAACAGTGCTGGGTTTGTCCTTCTGTCTAACTTATGTTTGTTGCTCTATTGTGACTGTACCTAAGATCTTTGCTAATAGCCTCAGGTCCTTCAGGAAGGCTGCAACTAGCCAAAACAGAAACTAATTGGTGTTGCTGAGGGCAAGTCTGTAGTGTATGACTCATTAAGTTCAGTTTTAATGAACAAGTGTACTGCATGATTAGGAGTGCAGGACAGAGACTGTATGCCCTGGCACATAAGTGTGCTTTATAGTCTGACAAATTGGGTTCTGGAGAGTCAGCTGAGTTGGTAAATGCTTTTTAACACACATTTATTTTTGGAGAATCAGTAATGAATTTATCAAGGTGAGGAGAGGGCAACTTTTACTTCAGGATATGATAATGTATTGCAACCAAGTGTCAAACTCAGTACCCAGAATGCTTCAAATACATCAATAGCTGTGGGTAACCAAATAATGATGCACTTTATAAAGGATTTATTGAAGAAACCATTGGCAAAACGTAAGGGGGAGGTTACAAAACACTGGAGAACTATTCATCTACCAATATGCCGCCTGGGATGTCTGGGAGTTGTATGTTTGGTGAGCTCTGCTATTATTACTCTGACATGCATGGTTTCACTCAGCTGACTTGTGCACATCAACATTTTACTTTGCTGCAGTGCGATTACTGAGGCACAGCACTGAGGGGCTTTGATCCCAATAAGAAAACCAAGCTCCACTGCCAATTAGTTTGAAATGAACATGGTGGAATTGATTTTCCTCCCAAATCTACCTTAATTACTGAAGGGTAGGTTAACCTTACAGATCTCTTAAACGATACAGTGGGACTGATCCCCCAGAGCACTGTCAGTGCATGCTGAAGGCACTTTCATTAGTGGTTCCACTCTGAAACCTCAACCAGGCAAATTAAAGCACTCTGATGTTGGAGAATATTGTTGGAAACACTTGCTAAACTAGATCACCAATGGCAGCCTAGGATCAACTCAAGTTCAACATTCAAGTTGGAGATTCACAAGCCCCTGATGAGAAAACCTCTTAATCTCCAACTCTGTGCCTGTGCCTGTGTCTTCCTCCCTATCTGTCTAATCTGTCTGTTCTTCTGCAAGGAGGAGAAGGCTTTGAGCTACTTAATCAGGTAATGTAGGTTGTAGTTTCTGAATGCAGCCCTGCTTTATTAAAAAGATAAAAACAGCACAGCAAATTCCATTAAAATGTCAAACCAGTGGTAAACTTCAGAGTAAAACAGCAAAGCTTGTTGCACTGGAGATCACACTTAAAAAAAATAGTATTGTTCTTCCCAACACAAAAAAAAAATCATTTTAAAAAGTTAGTTTAGAAGTTTCATAAACTAAATTGTCTCTCAGAAGCAGAGGCAGATGTGTCACATAAAACATCCTAGTTTGCCAGTGTCAAAATGTCAACTACGTATGTCCAAAAATGATAATCACAGTTTTCCAGGTAATGTCTTCAAATGTCTCCTAAAGAAGTCCAAAATATTCATTTTGGTCAATGGCAAACAAACAAACAAACAAACAAACATCATTCAGACTCAAAACAGAGTCATTTGGCATTTAGCTTTAAATATTTGCAGATTAATTTTCTGTTGATCTTGAACCAGAAATATGACTTTGAGCAAACGTGTAAAGAGGTGAAACCAAGAGTTCTAATTACCTAACCTCAATTACAGCTAGTAAGCTGGATGGAACATTTTAGGATGCTTCAACTTTTGTCTTGTCCCAAAAAAGGCACAAGAGATCTGTTATAATGGTATGATATGGTACAGAACAGGTTGGGTAGACCCATTTCACTTGATACAGCCAGACAGCTGCAGTAGGTACCATGCTCAGTGAGGATAACAATAGTTCCTGTACAAGCAGGCTTTTGTTTTTTCTTCCCTCCTTTTATCTTCATGCTAACCCAAGTCCACAGTTTCAAAGTGAGGCCCACAGCAGTAAGGAGCCGTGTGCTTTCATACAGCTGACAAAAGGAAAAGAAACCATTGATCATAGTCCTGTGTGTTCACAGAGCCTAGCTATTATTCACTGCCATTCCCTCAGGTGCATCTCGTGGGTACTGCAATTTCTTTGAAACTGTGCATGACAAGACAGAGTAAACTCTTAAACGTAGATAATAGTAAAAACATCTCTCTGCTAAATGCATTTTTGGAGGCTTAATCTGAATGGAAACATTTGTCCTGGGGGTTAACTATGGAAGTACACTAGTTCAGGTCTTTTCTAGGTGATTGGCTATTGATTTCCTATCTGTGTAGTAGATTGGTTAGGACATTTTGCCCAGCAGCGATAGGAGAGAACTATTGTGTTTTACCATTTCATTTCCAGTGCCATTAGTGCTGAGGAATTAATCAAGTGTTGCTCATGGACTATGTACTATGTATAATGTTCATACATGACGTTGCTGTATTGTGTAGTCCATGAAACAGCCTTAGTTTTGATCAATTTAGGGCTGAGTGGTTTGTAGCACATTATTATAGAGGTAGTTATATGCTAGTCCAGCTTTCTTCCTACATACACTGACTCAGCTTTATGCTTTTACCTTGACTATTCAGCCACACCAAACATACTAAAGCAGGAAAAGACTGGAGCCCGATGTGCTTAATGAATAGTAATGTGGTATTAGTATTCACCATGTGCAGACAAACTGAATTCTTTGCAGACTCTCTCCCCTTTCCATCTGAATGACACGGTGAAATCAAAAGAGCAGCAAAGAGACACAGAGGCCTTTCATCTGCCACCAAGCAAACGTAAGTGAGAGAAAAGGGCAGGGAGTTAGAGGAAGAGAGTCTGTAGATTGTCTCTTTTTGCTCTGTGTGCCATCCAAAAGTCCTCTCTGACTTCTTGTGTTTTCTGGCTGTGGCCATCCTCTCCTCTCTGCTCATGCTAAGAATGGATGGACTGTCTCCAGGGGTGGAAGATATTAATCTGAATTAGAGCTGGCCGGTATAATGATATACCTGTATACCTGATATACCAATATTATATTTAAACCTGTGAACATGAAACATGAGAATGAACATTATATAGAAGACAAGTAAAAACAGTGTCTCCAAACAAGCTATTTTCCTCAGTATCAGGGAATTTATTTCATTTTTTTTACATTTAAATAATAGTGACTTTCTTTACTTCAGTCATTGTTTGAAAACAAGAAAAAAACATGACTCAGTTGTGCCTTTTAATTTAACCTGAACGTTTTGTACAAGAAACGTTTGTACAGGGATATAAAAGGTATATCGTGACAGAGCCAAACTCTACCAGGGTACAAACTCTTGTTCATATTGCCCAGCCCTCATCTGAATGTACATTTACTTTTGACATTTCAATAAATACAATACCATCCACATTCCATCAGTAAGAAGAAAATCATGTACACCTTAAAATTAAGTTTCATTTTGGCATCTTGTGGACCCTTTGTATATAACTTAAATGATCTTTTCAATTTAATAGATTATGGAATCACTGGCTACCACAACAAACCGAAATTATTTCAAATTAAAAGTTCTATGTGACCTTGCTATGAAGCAGTGTTTCTATAGTGGTCTCTTTTAGAGATCAAACAGTATAAAAATTTTATATCATGATTATAGTGACCAAAATTATCATGGTTATCAATATCAGTGTATTATTATAGTTCTAAATGATTCTGAAAATGTTCAAAAAGTACTGATACACATTCATCTGTGGTTATTATTGCAATTACTATAAATTTTTTCTCTCATACCTGTAAAATGTATTACTACATTAAGGTTTGTTTTTTTTAAAGCAACAAGAGTACATGTCACACTAACATGATATGAATGTATCAAGTGGAAATTAGACCATACAGAAAGCTAATAATATACAAAATCAATTAGTCTTAATAACTTGTGACAATTGTAGGGCCCTGTGATTTCCACGATGCGGAAAACCTGGACAGAATCGCGGAATTCAACAAATAAAATGGAATCCAGTGTTAAACTCAGAATTCGGTAATATATCGGTGTGTGCGCAAAGCAAAGCAATTGTTTGTAATGAGTTTTGACTGCTGCAGCCCCCTGTACATGTCACCTGTTTAAACGGGACGCTTTCCACACACACAAACGCACAGACACAGAGGGGAAAAAAAAGTCAGTGGTCAGCTATGGCGAAGAGACTCACTGAAACAAGTCATTCAAAGCTTAGTGCTAAGTTTAGAGCAGAACAATGCAAACAATTTTTTTTTTAAACTCAGGAGAACAACTCTTGTGTGAGTTTTACCAGCAATAGCCTGGACCCGCAAGAACGCATGTGACGACCACTAACAGTCAAAGACTTGCATCAGAAACAGAGCCTAGAAGCAAACTAGCATGAGCTGCTCACTCCAGCAAAGTCTTGGTCATACAAACAAATCAGCTGATTTGTATTTCAGATGTTCCCTCTGTTTATTTATTTGATAAATTTTTTGTTGACTTCAAATGTGAATCATTTTTATTTGATTCTATTTGTTTCTTTATTTTAATGTGAAATACATAAGGTTCTTTATTTTGCATGAAAAATGAATGGGTTTTTTTTGTTTACAGGTAAATATTGAAATACATTATCAAAGCAGTAAATGTTCTGCTGAACCCCAGCACTGTATTGAAGTTGAATAACTGATTTTTTTCCCATCCACTACATAGACACTTTTTTAGACACATAGAGACACACACTTTTTAGGTGAATAAATATGATTATAACGTAAAACACGGAATTCAGAAGAATAAAAATGGAAAAAACTGAATTTAGGAAAAAACAGAATGGATTTCATAGGGCACTACAACTGTGTTGACACTTTGTGTGTATTTTTACAGAAAATAAAAATTAACTAACTTGTGTGTATGTTGTGCTGACAGTAGCTGATACAAAGAGGGACTATAACTATTTAAAGAAGATTGCAAAACAAACACTGCCAGGCACTACAAGCTATGACCACCTCAAACAAACTGCAACACCAGCAGCAAGTCTCTCCAAAGTCCACGGGTAGCAGAAATCACACATAAAGCTATTATCAAGAAGCTAACATGTTAATAATCTAACAGGCTAACAAGCACCATTTTTCGACATACAGGCTACAGCTCAGTATCTATGGAAAGTGTTGTGGGAGAGCAAGGCTAGTGTGAAACCATGAGTTTGTGTTGATGTAAATACCTTAGCACAGTCTGCATCCATCACAAACAGCTCAGTATGTAGTTAAGTAAGGAGGGAGAGCAGATCTGTAGTGTGTGCATCTGGGAGACTGTGGCTAATCTTTGGTTGATGCTGGACTGTAATACACCTTTTTGCAGGGGGGGGGGTTTCAAAATGCAGTAATCTGTTTTAATGATGATTAAAATGTGTAACAGAAATACTAACTGCTGGAAATGTTACCATAGTTTACTGTTAAACCAATTATCATTTCATACCCAGTCCCTTATTTGTTTAGCTTGATTAGTACGTGGGCAATATACTTTCCCAAATCTAAAAAAGTTGGGTCGCTGTGTAAAACTGACAGAATGCAATGATTTGTGAATCTCATAAACCCATATTTTATTCAAAGAAAACATTAAATGTTTCAACTGAGAAAATGGACAATAAAATATATATACAGTGTTTCCCCTACCATTATACAAGGGGGCGCATTTCTGCAGGTGACCACAGCGCTAACTTTATTAATTGTCCCAGACACAGATTCAGGATTGTTCAGTGTCACAGTAAATTATTCTGTGAACTTTTCCAAACACTGTCCTTGTGTGCTGTATCAGGAATGTCTGCATACAGTATTTAAAATATACAATAACCGCTGCAAAAACTACAAAAACAGTTGAAGTGAATAAAGGTTTGACACGCGTCAACCCATGGGGCCCAAAAAAGAGGACAAAGACGACCCAGGACTGTTGAGCAGTTAGAGTCCTTTATCAGGCAAGAACAGGGAAACATTTTTCTCAAAACTCCTGCAACTGGTCTCCTCTGTGGGTGAGTGTCAACACGTAGCCACAGCCCTGCTTTATCGTAGTTAACTGTTTGACTGTAAAACACTGAATACCACAAAGTTATTAGTGAGAGTGTGTGAGATGTGTGCTCTGTTTACCACTTGTTTTTTGGCTCTTATCTGGTTTATTAATACATGAGAGGCCATAGTTAGCTAGTGCTCTAGTTCTTACTCTCAGAGGTATAAGGTGGCCAGAGTACAAAATAGAATTATTTTCTGCATTGATTGGCCATAAAATGTGTTCTGATGTTCATGTAAGGGGCAAGTATGGACAAACACAAAGCGCTTCAGCTAACAACATGCAAACAATTGTTCTAATCTTTATGTCATCATCACACAAATTGAGAGAATACAGAGAGTACTGTTGGCAAAGGGAATTGAGGCCTTGAATTTAATATTTAACATCAACCTCAAACAAACAAACACTTCCAGTAGCTGTGGATGTGTTCAGGAGGAATTCTGGATCATTCTTACTAGGGCTGGGCGGTATATCAGTATACCTGTTTATACCGAAATATTTTTGCACATGGTATAGAATTTTATACCATTTATAGAGCAGAGTCTTTCATCAGGCTCTCTCTGTCTCTCACTCACATGCACAACTGCCCCCCTCTCCCACTGTGCATGCAGCCACAACCAGTCGGCTATTCTATTGTTCCAGTCAGCAGCATGGAAGAACGACAGACCCTGGTCAACACAATTGAGATTGGCAACCTGGTTGGTAAAAAAAAACAAAAAAACCCTGTGGTTCAGTAGTTTGGAGGTGGTTTGGATTCAAGAGAAATTATGTCCAGCAGAAAAACATAATTTGTTGACTATGCCACAAAGAGGTTGCTTCCAAATGTCAAAGCATGTCAAACCTGTATCACCATTTACAACAGCCTCACAAAATCCAGTACGAAAAGTGTGTGCC
Source organism: Ctenopoma kingsleyae (assembly GCA_032353495.1). Lineage (NCBI taxonomy): Eukaryota > Metazoa > Chordata > Actinopteri > Anabantiformes > Anabantidae > Ctenopoma > Ctenopoma kingsleyae. Next base: position 17,979,096 of record JAUBNQ010000003.1, on the reverse strand, counting down.
TCTAAAGTCTCTGGCACACAGCCTGCACAGACCTCCTTTCCTTCTACCTTGACACAAGTCTCGCTGCAGGCCACCTTTACCTGTGGTGTGCCTTATGAAAAGAGTAGGGTAACACAGGAAGTGGGCTACCACATTGCTAAAGACCTGGTCCCCATAGCAATAGTGGACAAAGACAGCTTTAAAAAGCTGCTAAAAACTCTTGATCCTCAGCACCAGTTGCCCACTCCCAAGTATTTTGCAAGCAAGGTGCCGGAAGGTACTTACTGACCAGTTCGCAAACGTGAAACATTTTGGACTGACCATCCAGTCCAAGGTGCGAGCCTTACATGACCTTGACTGTACATTATATTGAAGACTGAGAAGTAAAAAAGATGTCCTCTTATGCTGGAAACTGGGAGAAAAATGGTCTAGTTGCTGTTACAGCAGACAACAGCACTAACGTTGTCAAAGCAGAAGAACTAAACGGGCGGCTGAAGATGCAGTGTTTTGGTCAGCGTCTTCATCTGGCTGTTGGTGAGTGCAATATTTAGGGCCCTATGAAATCCATTTTGTTTTTTCCTAAACTCCATTTTTATTCTTCTGAATTCCGTGTCTTACGTTATAACCATATTTATTCACCTAAAAAGTGTCTAATTATGGAGTGGATGGGAAAAAAGCACCAGGCAATAGGAAAAAATCAGTTATTCAACTTCAACACAGTGCTGGAGTTCAGCAGAACATTTAATGCTTTGCTAACGTATTTCAATATTTACCTGTAAACAACAAAAAAATATTCATTTTGTGCAAAACAAAGAACCTTATGTATTTAACATTAAAATAAAGAAACAGTCTTCCTTTTGTAAAATAACAGACTTGAAACACATTTGAAATCAATGTAAAAAATGTATCATAAATAAACAGAGGGAACATCTGAAATACAAATCAGCTGATTTGTTTGTATGACCAAGACTTTGCTGGAGTGAGCAGCTCGCGCTAGTTTGCTTCTAGGCTCTGTTTCTGATGTGAGTCTTTGACTGTTAGTGGTCATCACATGCGTTCTTGCAGGTCCAGGCTATTGCCGGTAAAACGCACAAAAGAGTTTTTCTCCCGATTCAAAGAAATCATTTGTATTGTTCTGCTCTAAACTTAGCACTAAGCTTTGAATGACTTCCGTGTTTCAGTCTCTTCGTCATAGCTGACTTTTTTTTCCCTCTGTGTCTGTGCGTTTGTGTGTGTGGAAAGCTGAGTCCCATCTAAACAGGTGACACGTAGAGGGGGCTGCAGCAGCCGAAACTCATTAGTATGTTTGTGCACACACAGATATCACTGAGTTCTATGACATTCTGCGTTTAACAACAGATTTCACTTTATTAGTTGAATTCCGCCATTCCGTCCACGTTTTCCGCATCGTGGAAATCATAGGGCCCTAAATATTTAAGGAACTGACGTAGAATGTTACAAAGTACATTAACGTTCAGAAGCCTTTTTTTGACTGAAAGTGTTGTCAGTATGCTTCTGTCTTTTCCCATTTCATTAAAAAAATGTCTTTTCTCCATTACAATTTTAGAAGTCCATTATTTTCGAGCTTTACTAATAGTGTTTTGCATACACATATACAAAGAGTTTAATAAATATCGTCAATTCAACACAAAAATATGTAGTTCAACAAAACAAGTGAATCTAAACGTTTATTTACGTTACATAATTTAATCAATGTTACATGCAGTCCTGTTCAAAATTGGTTAGGATTACTTTCATCCAACTACAACTGTAGAAAAAGTAAATCCTACAATACAGTAATTTAAGACATAACAATATAATACATAATAGTGATAACAGACAGAAAAATCTCTGAAATAATTTCCTCTGCTTTCGTTCATTATTTTGCATTCCAGGACATGACATGCATGACAGCCGCATTACCCGGGCCATTTCTCAATGTAAAAACTTGTCAGTAGCTTCTCCTACAGCTGGAAAAAGAGAGTTGGCTGAAGTTCAAATTCAGTTCAAAGTTCAGTCTGCCAGCTCACCAGCTCATCACAGAGTCATCCACACGCTAGGGATAAAGGCAGCAGATGATTGAGAGGGTCCTGGAGCAGGAAGCACCACTCTGTCCAGTCCTGTCCACTGACAAAAAATGTAGGCATCTTATGCTGACATGGCAGGACAGAGGTTCTGGAGGCAGTTCAAAAAGGTTCTGAAACCTCTTCAAGACTTCACGGATGCCCTATCAGGCGAGAAGCATATCACCCTTTCCTCCTCAAACCTGTGTATATGACCCACTTGTGGATCCATGGTTTAAGACCAAATATGTTTCAGAAGAAAACATAGATGCACTGAAACAGTCTCTGCTGGCTGCTAATAGCAGCTGTCTGCCTCACCCAACTATGCCCACCATGTCAATGCCTCCAGAAAAAGAAAATCAAGTGCCACTGCCACCAACAGCTAAGAGGGGGTCACTGGCAAGCTTCTTCAAGCAGAGTACACTCACTAGCACCTCACCTACGCCACAAGCGGCAATTGAACCTGAGCTCCAAAGTTACTTGCATTCTGCTTGTGTAGAGAGTGACACAGATCCCCTCAAATTGTGGAAAGAACATGAAGTTGTCTTTCCATTTCTGAGTCACATGGCAAAGAAATATCTTTGCATCTCAGCCACCAATTCCCCCTCCGAAAGAGTTTTCAGTGGAAATATTGTTACTCGTCTTATGATGCTGTTGACAGACTTGTTTTTCTTGCAAAAAACCTTTAAGTGAGCTTACGAACATTGCAGACTTTGCTCATGCACCAAACAGTAAGCCATGCTCTCAGGTATTTTTGATTTAGTAACTTATTATAGCTTATTTGAATGCAACCTGCATTTGACTTTGAATGTATCCTTTTTTACTTGACAGTATTTGATTTAGGCAATGTTGTTGAGATTTATTTGACTTTCTGCACTATTTAGCCTGTTGAGAGCCTTAATGTTTTCAATCTGATAAAGATTGTGTTAATGATAGCAGGTAAATTTAAGTGTTTTTCAGATGTCCTTTTGACTGAAAAGTTGTGTTGCCTTGTGCCTGCAAGTTTTTTTGTATTTTTTCATGTTTTTGTCTAAATTAAGGTGATTTTATGGTTCATAACTAAATTGAAAAATTTACAGCCAATCCATGTGATCGGTATCAGTGATCGGCACTCATTGGTGATCGGTATCGGAATCGGCAGCAAAAAACCTGATCGTAGCATCCCTAGTTCACACCAGATGCCATAAGAATATGGCTAAGGTGAAGCAGTTCTGTAAGAATTAGGGCTAGCCAATATGGACAAAAATTTATATGCTGGTATTTACTTTACTTGGCAGACACTTTTATCCAAAGCGACTTACAAGGAGAAGACACAAGCAATTACCATTCAGGTTCTGTCATGATATACTTTTCATATCCCGGTATTTTCTTGTTCAAAACATTCAGTTCAATTAAAATTAAATTAAAAGCTCTTACTGATCCACCCCACAAGTCTGATTTTCTTTGTCTGAACAATTTTATAATAGATTTATTTCAAAGTTCAGGCTGCTGTGTTCTTTCCAAACAATTCCACCTCAGTTTCACCAGTTCACAAAACTTTTTCCCAGAAGTGTTCTGGAGTGTCAAGGTTAGCCAAAGAGAACACCCCTTCCAGCTTTATGCAAATTAATAATGTTAAGCTTCATACAAATTAACAATTCTTAACCCTTAAATCTTATGGGATGTCTTTTTTGTGAAGCATGATCCACTTCAACAGATGCTTCTTCACAATGAGACACAGCTCTAACCCACACTTCTGCAATTCACAATTCATTGACTGGACTCCAGGTTTCTTTATTTCAAACTCCCATTGGCCTTTGTTATTAGCCAAAGGCTTCACATACTTTTTCAAAAGTATAATGTGAATGTTTATCATGTGTTTAAAATGAACTAGAAAAGTACACTGATTTGTGATTTTATATATATATATATATATATATATATAAAATTCTACATTCATAATATTTGAATAATATTCAAAAAACTGTATTAATCCCAGAGGGATTTGGACATTATCCTCCTCTCAGATACAACGTGTAGAGGGTC
>JAUBNQ010000003.1:17958465-17974929 GCA_032353495.1 Ctenopoma kingsleyae | reverse complement strand
ACGTGTAGAGGGTCCAGCTCTACTCCCAGAACTGAACCAGCTCTCTTGATTATAATAATAATAATAATAATAATATATTTAATTTATAAAGCACTTTACATTTAGAAAAAATCTCAAAGTGCTACATCACAGACACAAACACACTAAATAACACACTAAGATTTAAAAGCAATAAAATTTAAGGTAAGATGTTTCTAAAAAAGAAAGGTCTTTAGTCCTTTTTAAAAACTTTCCACAGTCTGTGGCACTCTCAGGTTGTCTGGAAGGGCATTCCACAGATGTGGAGCAATGGAGCAAAAGGCCCCGTCTCCCATAGAGCAGCTCTTGGTCCTGGGGAGGAGGAGACGGTGGGTGTTTTTGGAGTGGAGAGATCTGGTTGTGCTGTAGGGGGTGAAGAGCTCTGAAAGGTAAAAGGGAGCATTTCCATGTAGGCACTGATGTGTTAGGAGTGAGATCTTGGACTCGACCCTAGCGGAGACTGGAAGCCAATGAAGTGACAGAAGGATGGGGGTGATGTGCTCATACTTTCTTCAGGATTCTGGCAGCACTGTTTTGGACATACTGCAGTTTTTGGAGGTTTTTTGGGGGGATCCCGATGAGGAGTGCGTTGCAATAGTCAAGTCTTGAGGAGACAAAGGCGTGGACGAGTTTCTCGGCATCGGAGGGAGTATAGGTCGGAGTTTGGAAATATTTTTGAGATGGAAGAACGCTGTTTTGCAGAGGTGTTTGATGTGGGCCTCAAACGTGAGATGGGGGTCAAACCTTACACCCAGGTTGGTCACTATAGATGAGAGGGGAATGTCATGACCAGAGAAAGCAATACTGTTTATTTTTGAAGTTCGAGTTTGGTGGGGTGTTCCCACTAGAATTGCCTCAGTTTGAGCTGTTTAACTGAAGGAAGCTTTGTTTCATCCAAACCTGTATCTCCTCCAGACAGGTGACGTGGTTGTTGGTGAAAGATGAGTGTCCATTTTTATGTAGAGCTGTGTGTCGTCAGCATAACAGTGAAATGAAACTCCATTAATTTGTCCAGTCTGTTAGTGTCTGTCACCTTCATGCTGCTGCCCCAGCAAACCACAGTAAAGAAAATGACACTGGCCACCACAGACTCAAAACATCCGCAGCATGGTGCTGCAGACATTAAAGGACCTGAGCCTCCACAGAAAGATGGTTCTGCTCACACCAGTCAACAAAGCCATCCACCACTCCCTGGTACTCTGTGATGTCTCCACCCTGAAAACATCCTACAACTGCAGAGTCATCAGCGAACTTCTGAAGGTTGCAAAACTCTGAGTTGTACCCGAAGTCTGAGGTGTACAGGGTGTCGAGGAACAGAGACAGAACTGTCCCCTGTGGAGCACTTGTGCTGCAGACCACAGTGTCAGACACACAGTTGTGCAGGTGGACGTACTGGGGGCGGTCTGTAAGATAGTCTATAATCCAGGAAATCATGGGAGTGTGAACCAGCATGTTTTTTAATGTCCCTCCCAGCAGTGCAAGCCGGATGGGGTTGAATGCACTGGAGAAATCAAAAAACATTATCCTCACTGAGCCCCCGGGCTTGTCCAGGTGGGGGTAGGTACGATGGAGCAGATGAATGATGGCATCATCCACTCAAAGTTGGGGCTGGTAGGCAAACTGCAGGGGGTCAAGTGAAGGTTTGACCAGAGCTCGCAGGGACTCCAGGATCAGTCTCTCAAAAGCCTTCATGATGTGTGAGGTCAGAGCCACTGGTCTGTAGTCATTTAAGACACTTGGATGTGGCTTCTTATTCACAGGAATCAAGCAGGACTTTTTCCACCCCAGAGGAACTCTCTCCAGATGCAGCTCAGATTGAAAATGTTCTGGAGGGAGCACAGGCTTCCAGCACCCTGGGGCTGACTCCATCAGGCCCTGCCGCTTTTGTGGGGTGAAACCTGTACAGCTCTCTCCTCACCTGATCTGCTGAGATGATCTTTCTGTGAGTGGTGTCCGCGTTGTGTGGGGGTGGGACAGAGGTTTCTGTTGTGGAGCTGAGATGCAGGTGGCTCTGAGCCTGAGCCTGAAATCTATTAAAAAAATCATTAAACTCATTGGCCCGATCCACGGTCCCCTCAGTCAAAGGCTGCTGGTCTTATAGCCAGTGATGGTCCTCATGCCCCTCCACACCTCCCTGGTGTTCTGCTGCTGGAGACTCTGTTCCAGGTTCTTCCTGTAGGCCGACAGGATTTTTAGTATTTGTGTTGGTGTTAATCCTTTCTGGTTATGGTTCTTCCTTCTTTCCTCTTGAACTGAGAGCTGCTGTGACATGGCAAATAATTTCCCTCTGGGATTAATAAAGTTTTTTGAATCTTGAAATAACATTCTAATGTAAGACAGCACTAAAGTTTGCTGATATTAGTTCTTTACATTTATGTAAATATTCCTTTAAAAAACAGCTCTTTCCTACTAAATTAGTTATTTACAATATTAACAATGTCTACACTGTATTTCTGATATTATAGCCTTTTTTTTCTTTTTCCTATTTCTACTGTATTTTTTTTTTCGATTTCTACGTGTGTCCAAACTTTTGACTGGTAGTATATACGCCTGCAGACTCATGCCCTTTTAGGAGCACCAATGGGGCGTTTACCTCTGCTAAATACGAACAACTAGAACACACTTTCAACTTACAAGGATATTAGGATATATCATTTTAAGAGCTAAGTAAATGTGTTAATTAAGAACATGTCATGAATTTAACATATGTTTATCTTAGGACTTAATTTAAGAAAAAACTAACAAAATGTTGGTGAATGAGCCTTTTCTGTAAAATAACAGTCCAGCGCTCTGTCAAAGAGAGAGTGTTAATCAGCATCAAAACAGGCTTATCTTACAACAGACATTGAGCGGCAGTTAATTGTGGCTAGTGGGGCTAAAGGGCAAGGCTGAATCACCAACTGGGCAAAGCAAACAACTGCCCTAGGGCAGGGAGCCCTCAAAGACCAAAGCTTACCATGTGTGGACTGATTTGTGCTAAAGTAATAAAGAATTTTATTTAGGAATATGCATCACTAAAGTATTACTATCAACTTACATGATAAGGGCCTGAAGCTGAGTCCTGCTTTAATACCTGACCTCAAGGGTCATCCTGTGCACAGACAACATTGTATGAAGATACATGTACACATTACATGAAGAGGACAGAGTTCAGCAGTACTTTTGCACCTGGGTCCCCTATAAGGTTTACCTGGACACAGAGTAATTTGGTAGATTAGTGATATCAGGCAGTAAAATGTGCAAATGTGAAGAACTAATTCAATATAAGAAGAGAAATGATAAATGAATGTAAGAGTTTAGACCTCCCTAAAAGATGGTTGTTTACCTTAAAACAACCTGGACCTGAACACATGCAAGACTGTGGATTTCATGAGGCAACCTCCATCTGTACTGCTACCACTCACAAAATCCACCAGCCTTGTGTCAACTGTGAAAACCTTCAGCTTCTGGAGATTCATCATTTCCCAAGACCTCTGGTGGAAGAACAATATTATTGTAACTCAATCCTCGAAAATGCTCAGCAGAGGCTGTACTTCCTGCGGCAGTTGAGGACATTTAACCTGCCACAGGTGTCTGTTCTATGCACTTCCCTCACAGTCTGATTTGTAGCAGCCACCAAACAGGACAAGAACAGACTACAGTAGACAGCAAGAACTGCAGAAACAATCATTAGTGCACCTCTGCCCACTCTCTAGGACTGGGTACACCTCTAGAGACAATAAAAGGGGCAAAAAATAAATAAATCACCAGAGACCCCTCACACAGTTAACACAACTCTCTGTCTCTGGCAGGTACTACAGAGCTGTTTGCCAAAACTGCCAGACACAGGAACTGTTTCTTTCCACAGGCCATCACACTCATTAACAACCAACCTCATACATCTGCTACACTGCTGCTACTCATGCTGTACCGTACACGCTGGACATACTAATACTCAATCACTACAACCCCATACAAGCACTGAGCATGCACAATGCACTCCCACACACATTTGCACCTTGCTTTGTCTTCATGTGATTCTTATATTGACTGTGTTTATTGTAGAACAGATACTGTTTTGAGGGCTACTGGCAACCAGAACCAAATAAAGGGTTGTGGCACTAAGTAACGTTACAAGTGTCAAATTAATTTGACAGACATATTATTATTATCATCATCATCAATGACAAAACCGAGAACTCACAGAAAAACCTAGACCGCATATTCATAAGTGTCATCTTTAGGCCTAACAACTGTTACGGCTAAGTTTACTTAACTAATTTTCAATTTAACGAAAAAGTGGACTTACCCTTCACAGAACATGACCCATGATCCAGTCCTTCAGTTCGCTTGTTTTTAAGCAATAAATCCATTCATGTAGAAATGTTTCCCATTCATGTAAAAAGACTGACTAAAAAGACTGAAGGCTGCGACGTCTTTAGCACGTTAGCTTAGTAATGCTAATGCTAACTTTGCTATTAGCGTCGACGCAGGTGTTCAGGAAACGCTCGAAACATTTACATACATGAAATAAGCACATCAAATTCACTTTTAACCAAAAGTCTTCATGTAAATAAAGTAAAAAGTAAAAATTCGCTGGACGCTAACAGAGCGTGCGTCATTGTTAAAGACAGGTGGAACTAGCAACATTAATTAACAGTAGCTGTGAGAGTAACTAGTAAAGTACAAGTAAGTACTGTACTGTGTACAATTCTAACTTTACACACATTATTAGTGTAATCACATGACTTCAATTACTTTTACTCCACTACAGTAATATTGTACTATTTACTCCACTACACTTATTTATATCTATAGTTACTAGTTACTTTTCAGATGTAGATTCCAAATACAAAATATAATACAACTAAAATTAATATATGATGCATTATTTATATATTAACCACCCAGTTCCACCTTTGTTATCTTCAATATTCTTCAATATATATCTTCAATCATATTGAAGATATTGGATATTTAAGCCCAGATAAATCTATAAAGTGAAGTACTTGTAGTTTTGATTTTAAAGTATTTTCAATTTTACAGTTTTAAAAGCACAACTAAGAAGATGTTCCTCCGCACAAGTAAAGAATTTTCAGTTTCAGTTTTTTTGCCAGTAATTGCATTTTTTCAGTGTGTATTTCTGCCATCTTTGCATACTGACACATCTGAATGTGTCCTAATGGAGCAGAGATATTATTTACGTCACTGGTTAAGTGATGAACTATCATCATGACGTGGACTCGCTTGATGTGATGCAGTCGTGCTATTCGCCTGCTGTCATGATGTAGTACGCCAGGGGAACTGGCCGCACCACAAGACTAATGACTTGGTGTGTACACAATATATATTCAGATACACAACAACCACTGAAGACACTGATGTCCTCACTGACATCCTGAAAAAAAGTAATTATTAATCAGTGGTGGTAAGTATTCTCAGACCTTTCTTGTCGTGCACCTGCACTTCCTGTTACCATATAAGAGTTTAAAAAACCCCAACATAAAACCACAGCACGTCTTTAAACTCCCTTTTATTATATTTTCTAGTATAGTATATTTTAAAGGGTCAAAAGTCAGGGTCACCTCCTCTGGTGTGAGTTGGCCATGGTGCTCTGACAGCTGTGTATTGTCAGGTCTGTGCAGGTCAGACCTCACACCCCCCCCAGCCTCCCTGGGAGCTTACTGTGACACAGAAAGGTGGAAGATGAAGATGCAAACACTGCAAACTGCAAGCCAGTGAGAGAAATCAGGGTCATTACTGACTTGCCCTCAGCCATCACCTCGCATCCTCCCTCCTACATCAACAGATGATGCCGTGGGTGGGAGAACAGGCTCATCAAGTTGTTTTTTCTTTTCTTTCTTCTGTTTTCAGCACTGCCACTGGCTACTCCTTCTTCGCCATTAACCGCCTCCTTCATGGATGTTCCATCATCCGGGCCTGACATAATCAATGATGACTGCCATGCTGAATGAGACATTTTCTTTCCAAAAAAAAAAAACAAAAAAAAACACCAGCTTTTATCAGCAGCAGCCGCTACCGTCTCCAAATATGTTTTTCAGACCCTGTGCGACATTATTCGATTTTAACCGTGTAAAGAGATGAGAGAAGCTTCCGGGTCCACATACCCGCTAAGAGCAATCTAATTTAATGCAATGTAAAGTCATGTCAGAGATAAGATGAATCTGCATGGAGATAAAGTGAGCTCAAATTGAATCTGCCATCAGTCTGGAACAAGACACACACATATCCGTCTCTAGTCGCCCAGCCGCACTGGCACCTCCCGTGGTGAATTTCTGTCACAATGAAGGAGATATTAATTGATTCATGTGGCTATACCCACTGCAAGCCTGGAGCCTTAACACAAAGCCAGCAAGAGGGAAGTGATGCATCTCTTTGTTTGTGTGTGTGTGTGTGCATAGCTCCTCATACTTGTGATACCATCATACCAGGACTTGTCCCCTCTCCACCCTCCTCACTTCCATGCCCCTCTGAAAACAAGCTACTGACTGATTACAGTAGTTTGAAAGGTGTGCACTTACACGACAGGGATATGAAAGAGGCTACAGACAAACTGTAAATCCACTGCCAGCAGATCTGTTGTGGAATGCAGCCCGCCATTGTTTGTTGTTGGCTTACAGTCTGCTCCAACCGCTCAGCGTGTCTGCTCTTTTATGTGGATTTTAATGACTCATGAGTGAGAATTTCAACAATCCAAAGGCATCACCAAGTCTGTTGTGGTTGCTCTCTTAGCAGGAAGATGTGGAAATGAAAAATGAAACAAAAGAGAAAATAATAAACTATTCATGTGTGAGTGGTGACTGCAGGTAGTGAGGGACTGAAACTGCCACCAATTTTACAATTACTGAGCTTTATCGCTGCCTTTATGCAGTAATTAGAGATCTGTGTGTGTCTGCTGATTGCCTGGTATGAATAGTGTGTGTTTGTGTGTGGGCGTGTGCGTGTGCGCAGAAAATGCTTGATGAAATGATTGATGAAATCATCAAGATAAGTATTTCCAGATACCCACAAGCCCTCTTTTTGTTTTCCCTTGCGTTCAATTGTGTAGAAAATTCATGGTTCCAACGCTTGAACGCAACCTTACAGTGTGAAATGACGACAATGAGACTCGTGTTGCACCGTAAGTGTTCAGATCACCCTCATAAAAAGAAAAGACGTGGCAGTGGAGCGAACTCTGATGACCTGCATTTTCTTTTCCAGAAACGTGTGTAGAAGAAGAAGAAGAACAAGAAGAAGAAGAAAAACCTTATTTCCAGGTTTGCATAATCTGACATAAACAGATGCTTTGACGAGAGCATTGCCTCCGTCCTTTTGTTTGCTGCACACAATAGCGATTGTGTTTTTCATTGAGCGCGCATTATGCAGCTTTTCATCATCTTTTAAATGCACTAACGGGGAGATCTATTGGAAATACAAAGAGTGAATGTAATTGAACACGGGACGCAAGACTGGCAGCCAAACAATACCAGGCCCAGCATGGCCTTTGACCTTCATCACTCCGCTCGACTATTTCTGGAGTCCATTTGTCCTGCTGCATGCTCGCTGTCTTCTGCATGCGTTAGAAAATCATCCGTTGGCGTTCTGTCTCTCATTTAAAAAGTGCACAGGCAGCAGAGGGAGTACAGTGTATTGATAAGAGAGGAGGGCAGACAAGGGTCAAACTGTGAATTACTACAGCTTATCAGCCGCTCATAAAACACACTAACTAGATGTGACATGTCTTGTAAAGCGCCACTTGCAGATTAAGCGTGTCGAGCCCTCGATCAATGGATCATCAAGACTCTCCAATTAAGGAGGAGGCTGAATACTGGAGGCTCTGTTTGGTGCTAATGATAAAAAAGTCCATTAAAGTTGCTAATTAAATGATAAGCGTAAATTAAAACACAGGTCAAGATGAATGAACTGTGGAGTCTTTTTTTTTTAAGCAGTATATATCTGCTGGTTTCATGAAGTGAGGGGGCGGTGGTGACAGTGGAGGTGCCGGGGAGAGCATCAACAACTCTTCCACCACAAACTCAAAAGTGTTTAAAAATATCTTTGCCACCTGAGCCCTGTGAGCGAAAGTCAAAAGTAGAACTAAAAAGCTCAAGTTTGAAAATTTGTACAGTAAGACTTTCCACAAATTAATGCTCAATTCCCAACTGTTAGGAATCTTTTTTTGTCCTAAACTCTTCGTGCATGTGCATGCGATTACTCAAAGCGCTTTACACTGCTTCTCATCCACCCATTCACCCAAGCCATGATTGGTGAAGCACCACAGTTGCACCTTAAGTGCACTTAAATGGCTGGTTAAATATCCTCAAAACCAGTTTTATTACAGTAGCTTCCTTCCAGTCTGGTTTGAACAGAAGATTCTCCATAAATGTTCATAAATGTGCCTCTCCACTGGCACATTCATTCTGATCTGACTCTTTCGACAGTGGTCACATTATCAGAGATTAGATATGAATGGGATCCAGCATCGCATGTGAAAAGTGGATGAGATGAGCCCTGAAAGAATCTGATTTGGTTTGTTCACACTGTCACTAAAGGAAAAGGTTAGGTTTGGGGCCACTCCCTAACTGTATGTTATTGTTAGTACTATTCGAGTTATAAATGAATGCCACATAATATTTTAAAATGGAATATATTATTTTATACTGTAACTGTTATTTGTAATCATAGACAGCCTGTAGCTGTGGACACATTATAATACAGGAGTAAAACCCCAAGACTGATAAGAGACAATATTGTTATTGTACAATATTGTTCTTTTTGTCTTCGTTTTTTTCGTCCTTTTCTGTCATCATTTTGCATCTTTTTGTAGTTAAGTTTCTCTCTTGTGCCACTTTGTGCTTGTTTTGTACATTTTTGTGTTCTTGCTTTTGGTTCTTTGTGGTCTTCTGCCTCTTGTTGTGGTCAGTTTTGTGTCTTCACGGTTGCTTGTTCAGCTTTTCAACAAGAAATGTCACAATATTCAGGGACCTTAAGGTTTGTACCCTACACCAGCGGGGGGCTCACTGCTGCCCCTGGACCTTTCTCTGTCCTCATCCCTGTCTGTGAGGTGTAAAAAAAACTATAAAAAGTGCGTGGTTGTTAAGCAACAACATATTTTATTTATTTTCCTGTTTTTTACACTATTTAGAAAATAAAACACATTGAATAAATACAAATTTAGAAAGCGACAAAGTTTCGCCATACTCTCACAGCAACACGTGCTTATTCTTACGGAGCTCTCTTGGGACTAGCGGAAGGATTCACACTGCGGAATCCACCCTAAAGCAGACTTGGGCCACACACTGCAATGAAACACTTAAGACTGGCATGCAGATGCTGAAGTGGTCCCCATTTACAGACACAGAGAGAATGGATTGGCACACTGATAAGACGTTCAGAACATCTAGAAACACCCGGGGGGAGAAAAAACATCTATGTACACAAAGCATAAACAGAGAGAAATTAGGTCCAAGACAACTCTACTGTACAGATACGTCCATTGGATGTGATCGACTTCTTTCCTTGTTACCCTCTGTTGACCTTCAATCATCAGCCTCACCTATGATCAAGTTCAAATATAGTACAGTACAACATGATGGGGGGTGGGGGGGGGGGTTCACCGACAGCAGATTGCACCATTTACAGACACACACAAAATATCAACCAGTAGTTGGCATCAACTGTAGTTCCCTTTCGGTGTGAGTGTTCATAGTAAGGCAGGATGCAGAAGAGCTCTTTGAATCCCATTGTTGAGGTGAACAACAGGTAGCCCGGCTGCCTCAACAGGGCTCATGTATAAAATGAACTCCACTCCCGTTAGTGTCCTCTGGTTTGGCAGATGAAAAGTGGCACAGGAGAGTACAGGTTACATCAGAGTGCCGAGGAAAAGCAAAAAAGGGTGTCAGTAGTATGTTACAAGTTGTCCAGTGCACTTTCTTAGTCAATCTTTATGTTTCATCTAGGCATGGCGAAGGAGACAACCAGAGCTGTATACATGGACTAAAGAGCCGGGAGCAGAGATCCAGGATCCAGACCTTCCCCTTGAGGAGTGTTGCGAAGAGAGGGACAGGTGCTATCTGACTTCCAAGCAGTCCAGGTACTCCAGGGCCAGGTCATAGCAGAACCGATACTGCTCCTAAGAACAGAACCAGAGGTTTAGTTTCCAAAAAGGTACCAAGATGTAAGCCAGTAAATATTAAAATATTCATTTGTCAAACACTACTGTAAACACCTTCTATGAGAAAGTGTTTGGTTTTAAAGGACTAGTCAGACATTTTTCAGAAACAGCTTATTTTTGCTACAGTGAAGCTGGTGAACTTAAAGGGGCGCCACACGCTACTGAGATAAACCGTTTGTGTCAGTTTGGATTCAGATGTTTAGGTGGTCAGGGAAGCTTTTGGCTTGAAATTCACCACCACTCATCTTAAATCATTTACAGGTATTTAGACTAAACATAAGGCTAAGTCATAGCTCCATTAGCTGTAGCTAGCTAGCATCCGTGTGTGCAGTGAGTTTGTGTAATGGCTTAGAGGCTAATAATGCTTTAATGGCATTATTCACACTGATGGTGTATTAGTGCTGCCTAAATTGGTTTTGGCGCTGAAGCTTACTTTGTTTGGACGTGAATTATTTGTTCAGCCACCAAATTGTGTGTGATGCTTTAGAGTTCTGCAACCATGCTATCTCTGCTGTCTGCTATCTCAGACCGCGACTAGTTTTTTTCTGTTATTTCCTTTCTCTCTCTCACTTTCTTCCTGTCTCTGTATGTTCATCTATATCAGTCATAAAGCCTGTAAATGCAGAGTGTTCCAGTTACTACTGTACCTAGGGAGAACCTGCACTGACCTCCACCCAACCCTGCTTTTCTTACACGTTCTTTTGCAAAATATGATTCCCAATTAGTTAAAACACAGCTTGAAGCAATGAATGAATAAATATGGAATAATGTGGTTATTTTGGTAAAGTGGCCGACTTCCTGCAGAGGTCTCCACTTCCATTACATTTCCAGTTTGCAGCAGCAGCACAGTATGATACGATAAGTTGTTGTTAAGGGAAAATAAGAACCCCTGCATGCTCACCATTGTCTCCACCATGTTTGGCTTAGAGTTGCGCAGCGTTTTGGCAGCAAAGAACACGTCCACCATGCTGTGGTGACGAATCATTTCCAGGATCATGGTGCAGGCACAGAAGGTACCGCTACGACCGCCACCATTCCTGCTCCAGAAAGAGCGAACACACACACAGAAACACACAGACCAGAAGCAGAAAGACATGAGTGACCTAATAAAGAAGTAGCAGAGCAACTCAGACAGCCTCTCGGAGGGGGAGCTACAGAGTGAAATGTCACAGTTTGACTGAGCACAGATCAAGCACGCTGTCAGAAAAAGGCCAACTGGCAGACTTTCAAGATGAATATCTGAGTAAAGTTCTCATTAAAATACAGGAACGGGGACCTAATCAGATGCGAAATGTCTAACATACAGCCTGACCTCCAGAGATCAAAGGGCCCTGACATGGAGATGGGGCCAGGCAGTTCAAATCAAACAGCTGATGTAATGACACAAATGGTTAATTTTTCTCTTTGTAATGCAGACTTCCTTATATTTAACTCTGAATCAGAACTTTTTGTGACTGTGGCAAGTTTTAAATAACAGTAATGAAGTGAGTAATATGCATGAAGTCTGGCATCTTAGAACATAGTTTACAAAGTCCAATCTTCGGTTGAGAGTCTTTACTTTTTTTCCATTTAAATACAAAAAAATAAGTAGCTGTTGAATTTATAATATTTGTAAAGGTCACATTAAAAATGTTGGGTCTCACATGAATGTGAACACAGGCTGCAGTGTTAGTCTAAAAAGGCTCAATGCTACAATGCCAGTTTTGGCCACGAAGGATGTGAAGTGGACTCACAGGCAGTGGACGATGGTGCGTCCCTCTCCACACTCCCTCTGCCAGTTGTGAACCTGGGCTAAAAGACTGAGGAAGGCTTTCTTGGAGTCGGGCACGTCACGGTACGGGGACCAGCGCAGGAACTGGAAGTGACGCACCACAAGCTGGCCTTCCTGAAGCTGATGAGGTTAAAGAAAAGTGGAGAGGTAAGAAAAAATTAAACATATTCCATCAAATATGCATTAAAGTCACTGCATATGAGTAGTGAAGCCAGTGCAGAAATACAGTTGCTCTACACAATAGGTAGACGTGGCTAACAGTGGCCTGTTCACACCACTCTTGCAATTTCTAATACTATTCTTGATCTTTAAGTGAGTTGTTAGAGATGTTATATACTTTGAACTACATTGATCTGACATTAATAGTCTTTAGTCAATTAACATTAAGACACACCTTTATTCTTGGTTATCTGAGTTATTATATTTTGCATACTGTAGGAGCTTATCTGTAATATATTGTAAGGAAAACACTGCAGATTCTAATCTTGTCCTTTGGACTGAGTTGACTTGTCCTTGTCCTCATAGTCTTATGGTACTGGAATGCAGAAGTGCAGCATAAAGCTGAACTTGAGCTACGATCTTTATCTGAATGAAAAGTACTATACCTGAGTAAAAGGTTTAGTACTTTTCAAAAGTTTTATTACTAGTAATAGTAAGTAGTTTTTTCAAAATGTGTTTGTCAATGTGATTTTGAAAAAAAATTCTTACAGATATTTAATGGTGCATTAATTTATTTTTGGCAGCAAGCTGTAAACACATCTATTAGCTTTTAGTTGGTTAAAGTGAAAGAGTAAAATCAAAACATTAGGCTGAAAGATGCTAAAGAGCCAGTTAGAGCCAAAGGGAGCTGCACAGGTGGGTTACAATGCTCTGGGTTATTAGTAAAAATGGGCCACTGTGACAAGCTCCTTCACATTACACATTTTCCTTTGGTCCATTGTTGATATAAAATATTTATCCTAGCAGCTGTGAAGAAAAACAGGAGACTGTGTTTAATTTATTGACATGTATTCTGTAAGAGTCTGCCATACTGTTTGCAGCATCTCAACAGGACCTAAGATTTCTGTTGATGTGAACTTTTGAATTCTTTAGACTCTAAAATACCAGGGAACAATAAACCCAAACAGATACTCATCCCAGAAAATAATTTCTAATGTCAAAGAACTGACATCTACTTTCTCTATAGTATGTTTCTACAGTCCGGGGATTGTAAACAAAAATGTTCTTCGAGCACAAGCATAACTGAAAGTTATTGGGTTAACTTGTTTACGACTTTCTTATGGCCAGAGACAGCCAGAGGGTAGTGGGATGCATTTTGGGAAATGGCACCTTAAAGGTATCCTGTGGAAATGGGTTTGTCTCATCACTGTATTCTCAAAAGTGTAAATGTGTGTCCTCCCATGTTACATGTCACACGTAAGTCACTCATTAAATCATTACTTCATAGTGCCTCTATTTGCCCACAGGATACCTTAAAACTGGAAAAATACAGGCACTAACAATGTGTGGTGTGAGATAGAAACGACAGAACTGTCAGTTGGTTACTTGGTTACACTTTATTTGACAATGACGTGGTGCTTGCTGTATCTACGGTACAGTATCTACTTGAGTACCTTCTTGGGTAAGAGTCTATCGGTGTCTTGGTCTGTGGTGTCTGTCTCCTCGGGATCCTGCAGAGAGGCCATGTGGGACAGTTTCTGACTTTATGTCAAGGTATTTGAGGGCTGGGTGGGAGTGGAAGGGTAATGGGCGAGGTTTAGGCAACTGCGGGGGTAACGTAGGTGTTCACAGCTAAAGGAGGCTAAAAGACGAGGACACGTGTTCTACTAGCTTCTACAGGAGATTACTGAGAATCTACAGAGGTCAAAGGATTGGAGCTAGAGGTGTCGCAAGAATGTAGAGCTGGAGCTCGAGCAAGGCTAAACTACACCCAGACAACATCCAGACACTCGCGCACACACTGATACAAAATTCACAAACACATTCAGTAACACAAAAGTAATACTGAAATATTGGTTATGGTCAAAGCAAAGAAGATTATTTTAGTAGTGTAGATAATAAAGTTTGTTGTTTTAATATCACATAATTGCTCAAACAGAACCACATGTGCTTATTAAACAGGCCTTGGGACTGTACACAGCTAATGACATTATCATGTTAATGCTGTTGGCCATTGAAAGTAGGATTATTATACTGCAAATCATTACGACTGCTGGGAACAACAAATGCCAGCTGGGACCTAGGTCACCATTCAGAATCATTATATTAGTATGAGGCATCATCAACCCACTTAAAAATAAATTAACTGATTGAGGGCCAGGAAATGCCTCCCACAGTACGAAGCTACAGCAGTTCTGAGCAACTGTTTCTGTCCATATCCAATATTAAAGTAAAGGCGTGACATCTGAGAAGAAAATTAAGACACTTAAATAGCAATTTTCCCATTAATGCTATCAAACACGTATCAAGCAAACTGAGTGATTCAGAGTTTACACTTGGATCTTAATGTTTCTATACAGCGAAGAAAACAAAATGACAGCAATTACATACTTTCATTAAATCAAGTCAGAGAGAACAGGGTGAACAATGTGGAGAAAATAAACACACTGCAGCACAGCTACTGTATAACTTGACACTACTGAGTTAATTTATACTGTAGTACAGAAATCTATGCTACTACTGCTGCTGCGGCATCCTGGACACAATAACAGTGTACACGTGTAACCTCATCTAATGCAGCATAATACAACAACATTAGCCTTATGTTTCAACTCTTTGTCTATGAGATATAAAATATGTTTGTTTGTCTAGATGAGTCACTGCAATGTACATCTGCTAATATCAGACAAACACATAAACCCTCAGGGATAAAGTCATAGGCATTGTGTATTTATGTTTAGACCTTAATATTTGAACTGAATTGATCATGCATTGGAATCTCTCATGAAACTCTCAATCTAACCAGCAGACTGAAATTGGCAGTCGTGCCACTCAATGGGGCTGTGTGAGCATAAAGTAATTAAGTTGCCAGGGAACCACAGTCAATATAAAGCCTGCATGAACACAAAGAACAATGCTTGTTGCCGTCTAAGATATTTCAAGCTAAACCAGATATAAGCAAACTGTGTCAGCTGTATAACTGCCTGTGAATGCATAATCTGCATGATTTGTTACTGTTGTATATTATAGCATGGAGTTATGTCAGAATAACACTGTGCAGAGTAATAAGTGAAATTATAAACCAGGACTAAAGACTTCAACTTAAGTCTGCGGTTTGGCAGTCCTGTACATTGAAAACCCTCCATCCAACCCAACCACATCCTCCTCTCTTTCTATTAATAAATGTAGGACTTCAATCATTCAAGAACGTATCTTGCATCACAACATAATTATTATAGCATTATGTTTGCTACAGGAACATAATTGTGGTTGCAGTTTAGTTGAGTAGGAACATCATTTTTAAGAAAACCAGACTGAATCATCAGCTGCATATCATAGAGAATTGTTAATCATGTATTTTACATCTCTAACAGTTGACACTGTTGATCTTATAACTTATGTTGTCTGTGTTTTCAGATGGAATGTGAAGCAAAGTTAAAAATGATTTAGAGTTGTACCTGTCATTGTGTCCACACCTCCAGCATGTTTACAGTATTACTGACTGGATGCTGACATAATGAATGAATGAATGATAGTCATAAATAGGAGCTTAGGACTGTGCTTTTTTCATTTTGTGGCAGTTCCACCTACCCGGGTGATGTTCTGAACGCGAAAGAGGCGAATGATAACGTCGTCGTCGGCCGTCCTGGACAGAAGCTCAACTGTCATGGGCCCAAACTGCTGCAGCCCCGGTTCAGGCCAATACTGCAGACAAGGCTGAGAGCAGAGGGGAGGAGAACAGATCATTAGCCCACAGTCGCTTGAGGCAGGACAAATCATTATGTCAGCAGCCAGTGATGGTGCAGCCTAGTAACAAGACACCTGAGTATTGACAGCAGAGACAATTAGCCCAAATGACAATGATTATCTACAAATAGCAACTGTAAATTAAATGAACAAAAAAACAACCAGCTCATTGCTGGGAACAATCCCTCACATAAGCCACGGTCACCTAGCTTGAATTATTTATGAGTCGAAATCATTACCATTAGCACATTACAAATTAATGGGGTGGGAGACCTTGGCTGTGCCTGGGAGAGATAAACAGGAAGTTAGCCGAGAGCCTCGTGCTCACAAAAGCCAAGGTCTCCTGTCATCACCGCTTCAAAGACGCATCGCTAGCAGCCAACAGGAGTCGTAAAGAAAAAAAAAAGCTGTGTTGACACACTGATGTGTTCTGCGGTGACTTGGGGGTTGAGGGTACCCCTGGAGTAGGAAGTGATAATGGCATTTCGCAATGACGAAAGGGTATTAACAGGTTACATTGGGCAGAAGGGGAGATAAATATTTATACACATAGACAGCAGACAGCCAGCCCCAATTCAGAAGGGCAAACTGTGTGTGTGTGTGTGTGTGTGTGTGT
>JAUBNQ010000003.1:17911316-17933118 GCA_032353495.1 Ctenopoma kingsleyae | reverse complement strand
CTCTGTGTTAAACTGCTAAATTTGTGACAGCTGTTTATGACGCCCATCTAGTAAATCTGCTGGTGCAGCGAGATGAGTCACTGAATCTAAATCAATACTATAAGCAAAGCAAGAGCGAGTGGAGGAAAAAAACAAACATGAGCTTGGATGCGCCTGACTTGACTCATGATGCCATATTCTGTTACATTTTAAGTCTTAACTTGATCTCTGATCTCCCTGCTGTATCAAGAGGCACATCCAGGATGTCGTACTGAGACACGCTGCCTGTCATCTGTGGCCACCCATTCTCCTTTGGGCGAGGGGAGTGGGCCAAATTGGGACCACCTGAGTTCCTGGTTAAACTGGCTAATCAGGGGATTAGATCTGACACTGGATCCCACACAGGTAATACCTGAGCTAATCCTTCTTAAAAAACATGCCTTTATCCAGTATCCTGTATTCACAACAACATCCTGTTCACCCTCATGGAGATTTACTTCATTTACTCCTTCTCCATTACTTCATCAGCTCAAATTCAATATCCTGAACACGTAAGGCCCATGCACAAAAACTTGGTTTTACATCTTAAGAAGTACTTCTCAGTAAATATTAATGAAGAAACAAGAAGCAATCATGTGGTGTAAAGTAACCAAGTACATTCATTTGAGTACAGCTTTGAAGTATTTCTACTTTACTTGCGTACTTCCACTTCCACTACATAAAGTTTACATTATATTACAGTTCATTTGGTCTTGATAGGTTGATTTGGTCTAAACTGCTATTTCACAGTTTAGATTTTTTACATTAGAGAGGCAAATTTCTTTTTCTAAATTATATTTTTACTCCACTACATTTACTGGATAAACATAGAATCTGATCAATAACACAAAATTCAGTACAATCATAAGACTTTGCCTCATAGGAACTGAGGTAACAAAAGCATCAATCCAACAACTCCAAGATTTATATCCAGATATTGCTAAATCCAGATGTGCGCTTACACATGGGCTGCACATCGCATGCTTTTCCATACATACTACAGTGTACGTGGACCTATTCCACATGTGCAATAGAAAACATGATGCCAATCTCAGGATTGTCACACAACAAGCCAACAGTTGGCCATCGGTCAATCTCAGGTCACTGGTGAGCATCTGTCAGCCTGGTTTTTGCAGTGTGTTAGTTTTGGACCCCTGTTGGCTGCTTTTTCTGCCTCTTCAGCATGTTGGTGAGAAAAACCACTCTGATTGGTCGTTCAGCTTAGTGAATCACTGCACTTGAAGAGAAGTTGACCCTAATGCTGCTTTGTTTACAGTTTGTGTAGCTGTTGTCTTAAGACTTCTGCTTTCCTGGCTTAGTGTGTCACAGTCCTTAAAACAGCAAGACTGTCTCCAACTGAGCTCCTCCCACTTCAAACCACTAATTTTGGAGGTTGGTGTTATCATCATTATTACTGTCAGCTATCAGTAAGATTCTGTACTGGCCAGTAGTGTTAAGAAGCTCTGCAGTTTCAGGAGAAAACACAATGACACAGCTTCACCCATAGGGGGCTGCATGTCATGAAGGGTGTCACACCTTCTGTCACTGTGTGTTTATTCACTGGCTCTGGTTCCAGATGTTGCCTTCCAAGCACAACGCATATAGTATACCGCAATGTGAGCCTGACTCCTACAAAAATAAACCCACAATGCACCGCAACATGTCTGATCAATGGCAGCAGCACAACCCTGTGGGAAATAAGGGTTATGAAGTCTGACAGCAGTGTGCCCACTGATTCCCTTCATCTTGTTTATTTCTCCAGGCGATGGGGAGCCAGACTGAGGAGTGAAAAAGCGACCCATATATTGATTTTGGAGGAGGGAAATTTGTTGGCCCCTCAGGGGATAGCTTAATGAATCGAAAAAGTGCATCTGGCTTCCTGCAGGTGGAGGTGAAAAAAAAGAAGACTTTTCACCACTGGTTGATGTGAAGAAGCTCATATTTAAGTGAAATAAAAAGATGAAAGAAGTAACTTTGGAAAGCATAATGAGTCCACACAATACCAGAAAGTTCAGTGTATCTGCATTATCTCTGTAATGCAGATGAAGTAAAACAGCTTTTTAGTGCTTGCTCATGAATGTTAAATGCCCCATTTAAGCCATTTGAGTGTAGAGAGTAGTTGTACAGTAATACAGAGATGTGCTCTGTACACTAATACAAAAAATATCAAGAATTTAACCATATGGTATATTGTTTATTTGCATCTTTTTTCTTTTACAGCTGGTCAAAGGTTGATGTAAGTGTTAGAGAGCATCCTTTAAAAAAACACAGACATCTAATCAACATCATCTAATCCCCTGAGCTGCCACATGCCTAACAAATCTATCAAGACCAAATGAACTGTAATATAATGTAAACTTTATGTACTGTGTATGAATCCATAATGATGTATAATTGCTGAAATGAAAGTGAACTATGAGTGGACCCCTGAACATTATTCCCATGTGATCTTTAAATATCTCACTCCAAAACCCCAAAAGCATGTGTTCCACTGTTCTGGTTTCAGACTAGATTAGACTAGTTTATGAAGTGACAGCTCTACAGTATGGTTGAGTTTTGTTTAGGTTCAGGCACAAAAATAACTTGGCTATGAAACAATCATGACTCAGGTTAAAATATTTAGGGAAAGATCCGGGTTTCAGTGAAAACAGCTTCTCAATTGAAGTTAAGGGAGCTTTGTTTGTGCTTTTGCAATGGGAAACGAACAGCAGGCCCCCATTCATCCAGTACAACACCCTCCCTACACAGAGTTTGTCTCTCTATACACCTTACCTTCCTTTATACTCCCAACATACAATAATTACTAAGGCTGCTCGAGGGCTTTGTCACTTGAGTGTAAACATGCTGTTTTGTGGCAGCTACTAAAATGACTGAGGTTGCTGCTTTTCTTGGAAAGGACTGTTTCCATCATTATTATTATTATTGTTCTTCCATGATGTAGGGTAACTCCCACTCTTTGTCCAAAAGAAGTTATGTGCTGTAGTTAGTGCAGCAGCCTACAGGCATCTGTGGAGACCATTCAAGTTCTTCCACACCAAACAGGGGCAACAATTTCCTTACGGACACTGTGAGTTGGTGCATGGTGAAACATGAGAACTGCCACATAGCTGGAAGCACATTATTGTTCTACACTGCTGCAAGATTTCCCTTATATGGAAGTAAACACTAGCACAGATCATTAAAGTCCAACAGAAACTGTATTTTTGCTCTTTATAGTATCCAGCTTTCTTACCTCATATTCTTGCTTGAAGCCGTATCCCTCAGCTGTCTTCATCTGGTTGATGTGCTGGAGGAGGTCAGCCACCCTTACGGCAGGGTGGAGTTGACCTGTGTGATAGGGCGAGCTCTTCCTCCGGCAGTGACGGTGCGGTGAGCCTCCCAGCAAGCTGCTGGACTCATTGACGGAGCTCCGCTGTTCATCTGGGAACATCAACACATACAGTTCAAGCCATACTGCTGACACCGACTCAGTGACGCGCACTCTCGTTAACGTAAACTCAGCTGAAAAGTCTAGGGGGCAGCTCAAGGAAAAGAGTCAGCGTTTGGCAGTGCAGAATATTTAAATAGACAAGAGACTTGCAGGAGATTTCTCTGTTGAGACCACCT
Organism: Ctenopoma kingsleyae; assembly: GCA_032353495.1. Lineage (NCBI taxonomy): Eukaryota > Metazoa > Chordata > Actinopteri > Anabantiformes > Anabantidae > Ctenopoma > Ctenopoma kingsleyae. Next base: position 17,929,494 of record JAUBNQ010000003.1, on the reverse strand, counting down.
CATGGTCTGGCAGAACAGATTGGACACATGCTTGGAAATAAACATGGCTGAAGGTCAGGAAGGAGGGAGCTTCATCACTCTAGACACTTTCTTAAGAGTACCCATATGCTCCTTGCTGTCTTACTTCGAGCGTTGCAGCCATGGGCATCCATGAATGAGTGGGCCATCCTCTCATCCTGCTGGAGAGTGCTCTGCTCTGTCATGCTGCAGTCTAAAGAGCTCAGCTTCCGATTCTTCTCCTGCCTGTAGGACATGGCTGCCTTGTTTATGGCCACCTTCTTCCTACTGCAGATGCAGGCGCAGAGAGAGAGAGGGAGGGAAAGAGGGAGCAGGGGGTGAATATAGACAGAAGACAGCAGAAAAGGGGCAGAATGAGAGAAAGACAGGCACAGAGATAAGGAAGAAAAAGAAAGCAGTGCGGGTGAGGAGATGAGAAATCGGACTGAGTGGGAAATATAAGAGCTACAAGATTAAAATTGGACAAGGGGAAAGAAAGATTTGGTGATAGCAAGAGAGTGGTGGAGGTGGTGGGACAATAGGAGAAGGAAGAGGGAGCGGGGAGGGTCTATACTGGGTGGAGACAGCAATTCTTATTTCCACTCTAGTAATCCTAGGGCTACGAAGGGCAAGCAAGGGGAAGATGGCATCAGGATGTCACGGTGGAAGATGGAGAAAGGAGTAACTTACGGGTAGTAAGGGTAAGAATAGAAGTCCCTTCTGATTAGCATGAAGGAGGAGGAAAGGAGAGAGACAGAGAGTGAGGAGAAAAAAACAGAGGTGACTATGGTTTATCAAGATGGGCACTGGAAAGATAAATGAGGCTCAGTGAGTTGGAATGTTCCTAGTAAGCCATCGTGATAAAGGACATCGCATAAAAAAATGAAGAAAGGGCTTGCTGCACACCAAAACGCAGCTCAGGACCATCATTTACATTTTTAAGCTTTGTATTGTTTTATGTGTGTTTACTTTATGTTCAACATTATTGGTGTTTCTTAAGAAGGGAACTGGTTTTACACATTCCAGGTGCTGGTAAGTGCTGCTGCATAAGTGAAAAAAAGATGGCTCCAGAGGGAGCTGTGTGCAAATTGATAATTGGTCTCAGGAGATGTCATCAATCTGAAGAGGGAAAAAAAATGCCCCAAAAAACCTGTTGGCGTCTGATGTTAGAAAGAAGTGAGAATACCAGGCCTGCTCCTGATCTGAGTATTTATTTTGTACTTTTGTTTTATTACTTTTACTTTGATTCTATTTACTTTTACTCCACTACAGTACAGAGGGAAATATTGTACCTATGGTTGCACTGCATTCATTTTACAGTTTTAGCTACTAGTTACTTCTTGCAGATATAAATTCTTATAAATATAATCAACTAATGAATTGTATTGTAATATTGCATTAGCTGCCCAGTAGTAAAAATGTGGTTAAAAATCAGCTTAATATTTACCAGTGGCCATTTTTGTTCAGCCATTTTTGCTCAGTATTGTTTATAATACACTGTGTTTCTTACCTTTGTACCTAAAGTACTTTTTGAGCATGCGACGAGCATATGACGAGTACATAAAATTGAGTAAAAAACCTATGTGGCAATTCTACTTGTAGTGGAGTTGATTTTAAGGGAAGTACATGCACTTATACATGAACATTGTGTTTGTGTACTTCAAACCCCTCTGTGAACACTCAGCTGAGCCTGGTCATGTGTACATGTGTGCAGGAATATTCCCCCAACAGACTGATTGCTCCTCCACGTGTAAATATTACATACTACAATAATACATTTTGAAGTCGGTTCAGAGTTGAATTTTTATGTGCATTAAGCCATTTCTTTATTTCTTTCCCATTGTCTGCTCTGTAAGCACACTGCTGAATACTGTATCCTTATGTGCAGTGAAAGTCTGCGTTTTCCTGATGATTACACAACCAGATCATATTAACATATACTGTGTAACATTTCACACGTACAGTGACAGTATCTTGTGGCTAAATATAAGCATGTCTCTTCCTGTTGTCCTCATGTGACTGTCTAGCTCCTATTGTGCCTGCTAGATTGGCCCACTGAATCTTATCAGTCACAGCCTTTTTCCAGACATCCCCATTCAGTCTCCCTGTATTCTCTGTGAGAAAATTCCTTGGGGCAGAGGAGTTCCTCTCTCCAAAAAAGGAAAAACAACCTTCCTAACCAATTACTAGCCCATCCACTGGCACCTCACAGCTGCTCGCCTCATGTAATTGAGTGGGCAATGGAATAACATGCCCCTTGATGAAATATTTCATACTCAGACGAGTGTTTCACCATCGCCCAGCGAGCTAAGGAAGAGCACGCTGCAGGTGCGATCGACGACAGAGGTAATTTGCAGGTGGAAAGCAGCCAACGATTTCCTGTGCGTGCAGGCTGCATTTGAATGTGCTCAGCCAACATGCAGACCTTGAAATTAAAAGATGAGATGAAACACAAAAGCTTGGCTGAGGCAGCAATGGGAGAGTTTAGGATTAATGCTCTACCATTCCACTAACTCTGAGTGTAATTCACTCCCATTGCCTAATGCTTCCCTCAATAGACCCTAACTGCCAAGTGGAATAAAGATAAATTTACTCCTTTGGATGGGCTACACAGGGACAATATCCTAAGACTGTAAATGTGAAAGGGTCTGAGCCATCTCACACACATGGTTTCACAGCCACTCACCCCTTCTTGACGATGATGACAATAGCCCCGAGGAGAAGGATGAGAACCACCAGACCGCCGGCACAGGCACCAAGAATCAGACCCATGTCCTCTGCATGCTGGGATACCTCCAGAGCCCTCTTCGAGTCCTTACAGGCAGCTGCACACCACGCATGAGAGAGAGGTCAGGAAGAGGAGGAGGAGGCTTACAAACAGAGTCACTGTTATAACTGGGAAAAACAAGAAGCTACGTGTAGCGGTTTGATGTCAGTAAATCATTGTCACATTCATATTAGCATAATTATCATAAACAGACAAAACTATTGCCAAATGGTTCGGCAACTGGAGCTAGTCTTGATCCTGTAGGTCTAATCTGAAGGGAAATCAACAGCATTCTTTGATTGATTTATGGCACAAAACAAGAAGGAGGAAGTGGAGGTTTTTATCTCGCCATACAAACTGTCTTAGTTTTATTTGTCCAGGTTTTGCAATAACTCCACAGAAGACTTCCGTCTCCATCCCAGCAGAATGGTGATGAAATGATTTTATTTTGTGATGCTCAAGCCTGGCAACATAAAACAGAAACTCAGCACTGTTATGACTGGGGACCCAGGGGAGCCAGACCCCTCCAACTATGTAGCTCTGCCCAAAAAAACAACAACTTCTATATACATTTTATATATGTACTAGTATGTACCAAAGACTGGTACTTCAGTTGACAAGTGGTACTCAAGTTGAACTTGAGTCCAGCGTAATTAAACTTTTGACTTAACTCACAACTTGACTCAGACTCATGTATAATGAATCTCAAAGACGAGTAAGGCTCTGAACCTTTCTGTTTCACAATCATTTGCAGTTGTGCCTGTGACAACTACAGGCAGTACGGTTTAAGTTCACACTTCTGCTTTGGTGCCTCTTTGGCTCAAAGCTCAGCTCAGATACAAACATTTTGTGTCACATAGTGTTTTGAGAAGACAACATATAATGCCTTGCTTGCAGTATCTCAATGTACCACAATATAATGACTCATAACTGCTGTATCATGATAAGCATCGTATCACCAGATTCTTGCCAGTACACAACCCCAGTGGGGGTGGGTGGGTTAGCGCCTTCTGTGACTGATATAAATATTTTGGAAGCTCTTAGCACTTTGTAACTGACCTATATTCTGTAGGATCCCTGAACAACGTATATTGAGTGCATAAGATATGAATATGAATGAACTGAAGGAGAATCATTACACTTCTGACAGCCTGCTCTTCATTAATCAGTCTGACTGATGAGTAAACAAATAGGGCGGGGAGTACGACAAATGCAAGCAGAATTATTTAAGGGTGTCAGAAAACATTCCGCAAGCTTGGCTACAGCTAAATTCAAATCAACGTCTTTATTTTAACAAAGCAAAGATGCTTCATGGGGTAGCTGAAAAAAAAAATAGCAGGATGAGAGAGTGCTGGCAGCTCAGAGTATAGAGACGCACATCAACTAAACAAAGGTTTTTGTAGCTCAAGTTCACCCTGCCTGTGAATGACGCTCATGTTCTTCATCAGTAAAATGATAATAATCACACTGCACATCACTAAAAAAATGAGTGAATGAACGGCATGTTCATGAACAACACTGACTACAGGTGTGAGATTCTTGACACAAAAACCACAAGAAATGTGAAGTACAGTATGTATAACAGATAAAAGACCAACTTCATAAGCAAAATAATCTAATCTAAACGTTGGACACTCCCTCTGTGCTCTGGAACTCTTTGTATCTTTATAGAGTTTCCATGTGTGTGTTCTGTGGTAGCTTTTAGCTGGTTCTTAAAACAGTGATGTAAGCTAACAATATTGTTGCTATTACCCTTGTTGTACTTATAGACCCATGTGAAAACCTATAATGCTCTTTCTGAAGCCCTTTATAGCTAGTGCATGGCGAGATGTTACCAAAGGTCAGTTAGAAATTGAACTGTCCCTTTAAGTGTTCAGGTGCTGGTTAAAAATTCTACAGCTGACTTATAGTAAATAGTAAAGTGAGAGTTACGAGACACTTATGAATCATCAGTTTGCATCATCACTAGCAGGTGTAGTTTTGCATTATTGTAATGTTTACATCTACTCTACAGTATTATCTGCAATGCATTGCATTATGGGAGTGATTTTTCTTCTGTGAGAAACTGTTTGCGGGATATACATCACACATCCACTTTTTGTCCACAGCCCACGTGTCTTGTCTTTAACCTGCTGTTTCAGGAAGGGCTTGAACTATTTCAGTGCACTCATATCAGCGAAATAAGGGAAGCTAAACATGTTTGGGAGAGAAAATGCTCTCGTTATCTTACCAAACTCAAACACATTCTCAATCATGCAGCTATTTCCCTCCTACCCATATGTCACAGTCCCAGTTCATTTCCTTCTGCACTGCCGTCTCAGCTAGCCGAGAGCATGAAATCTCCCTCTCTGTGACTCATCTGCACTTCCTGTGGTGTGTTATCCAAAAGTAAAAAAATTGCTATTACATATGAATGAATTGAAGGAGTATTATTACACTTGACAGCCTGCTCTTCATTATTCAATCTCACTGATGAGTAAACAAATAAGGTGGGCAGTGAAACAAATGCAAGTAGAATTATTTAAGCGCCTCAGAACAGTCTCTGCAAGTTTGGCTGCAGCTGAATTCAGACGTCTCTCTGTTTTAACAAAGCTAAGATGCTTCATGGTGTAGTTATTGCTTGCTGTCTGTGACTGAAAAGACCAAAAAAAAAAAAAGGCTTTACGCTGAGGCAGAATGCTGAGTTTGGCTTGATAAGCTGTGGATTGTTGGTGACTATAGTTCCTGGCAGACACAGCCTGACAGACTTGCCGTAATCACACAAATCATGCTGGGTGAGTCATTCTGCTTTTAGGGCCATATTTAGAAATTGGCTATCATTGTGAATTTCATTGCACCAAAAAAAAAATGCAGCAGTGGTCACTGAAGGGAATCCACATGGATAAGAGAGGAGGGGTAAAGATAGTGGAATATTTCATCATAATTCATCATTTCCTGGCTGGCTAGTCCCAAATTAGCCATTGAAAAGGGCTGGAATTACCCCAGCAATGGTTCACTTAGGGAAACGCAGAGTACAGTTCCACAGCACTTATTCCATCAGTGCAACAACCATCATGTCACACTCCCCACTCTTCTGCCGCGAGTCTCTTTGTCAATATGGTAACTAACATGAGCCTGGTAGAAATTACCTTTACTATAAGGGCTCACAAAGGCAAATGCAGTACAGTCACAGTCTATAAAATTCAACAGAGTCGTGTCACGCTCGTCAACAAGCTGCTACGAATCTTAGAATGTTTTAACAGCAACATTATTTTATAATAACTGATTAATTCAAACCAGCTCACTTAATATAAGCCAGTTTCAAATAAAAGCTAAATAAAGTGTATATCAACTATTTCAGAATTTATGGTATAATGTGATTCCTTTCAGCTGTCACAATGATTTTAAGCAAAAATGTCAATTCCTCCAAAAGCTAAATGTGAATGTGATGCTTTTTCTTGACTGAGCTGACATGAATAAAAGCCTCCTCTTGTAGCAGAATGAGGAATCTTTTAAGACAATTTGGTTTGTAATGAACATGTTCTCGCGGTTCCTTAGTGTCAGCTGAAGTTGGTCGTATTCCATCAGAGGAGAAAAAAGGAAAGTGCCTGGGTGGTAGAGAGAAAAACAAGTCGCCCACCTCTGCTTGGCCAGGTGCTGCGGTGAACACAGCTGGCAGCAGCATTCATGTGTAGGAAGCTGGTGAGAGGGAAATGAAAAGCAGCCAGGAACGGTCTTAACAGGACCTTTGTGTCACCTCTGAAGGAAGTGGAGAAACATCAGCTTGTCCTCTGGGCCTGTCTGCCACAATCGTAAACGTACAACTACAGTAAAAAAATTGGCTACTATAAATATGCCTGCAACCCACCTCCCCTTATTACATGACATGCTGGCAGACAATAGTAAGACAGAATTCTTTGATGTCATTGCACTTCGGATTTAAAAAAAAAAAAAGAGTTCAGCGAGAGGAATCCAATTAATTTGGCACCTTTCTCAAGCGCACTACAAACTTCAGACATAATTCAGTGGGGAGGAAGGGGAGAACAACTCCATTTCACCTTCTGTCTGCCTCATTCTCCCCTATTGTTTGAACTGAGAGCCTTCTATCTGTGTCTGTCTCTCAAGCAAACACTCCTGGTCGCTTCCTCTCTCAGGGAGAAAGAAGAAAAAGGAAAAAAAAAAGCGGAAATGCTGCTGCATTCAGGATTTCAAAGCTATCAGAGCCCAAAAGGGGTTTTGCCAAAATGTCAGTGTCAGTGATTTGAGAGGAACAGTGAAAACACAGATGCATGTTTGCTTTCACCTTTCCTCTGGTGTCTCTGTTGAAGGGAGATTGGCACAGGGGCTTCCTCCCTGCAGCATCCAAAATAACACTAAGTCCATGTCAAATCCACTAAGTAGCAGCCTGATCCAGGATAACTGTCGAAGTCTCTGACATGTACCCAGGACCTCATAGCCGAAACTACTGGAACCACAAAATGTCATAGTGGTTATGATTACTGTGAGAATCACATGTTCACTTATTTAACATAATGTTAGCAAAGAAAAAAAACTACTGAGGCTCCCTTCTTTTCCCACTGCTACTGCATTAGCATTTCCAGAACTCCAGCCTTTTTTAACCTGATTGTTATTTTCACACTCTCATTACTAAAAAGATTTTTTTTTCCACTGTCATAATTGCTAAGACACAGGGAAACAACACTGTAACACAGCTTAACAAAATAGTCCTTGAAGAGATTACAACACAAGTTTCCAATATGACCTTATTATCTTAACTACGTAGTAAAATCATTATGATCTATTGTAATCTTCAATCTGTGTCACTTCAATAGCTTCATGTGTGAACCCCTACAGCAAAAAACAAGAGGATTTACTGCTTTAAAGCAGCTCTGCAAAATGTAATACAAATATTACAATCATTCATTAAGAGAGCATAACCTTAGCCAACACACTGCTAATGTTGTGCTAACTCCAGGCAACAACATGAGTTCTCAAGTTGATCCAGTGTCTTTTGTCCTTCTTCCATATTCTTAACAGGAGACGGAACATGCTTAGTTTAACTTCATGTATTTTTCCCAGTGGTCACTTGTAGTTCTATAGGAAAAACAATCAATTTGCATTGGGTTTCCAATGTTTACCTTATTTACATGACTTAAGGGGCTGGATATTAGAACCACTTCTTAATAAAATGCACTAAAGAACGACTCCACAAAATGATCATCTTTCTGACAGTTTCAATAAAAACTGAGAAATTATAGAGGTTCAATTCCTGGCAGAGTTGCTGTTGTTTCATTAGATTGTACGAGCGTACCTAATAAACTGTGTGTGTGTGTGCCAACACACAAGAAAACAATCAATGTAATTCAATGTCCAAATACTGAACCTGTACGCATGTATAACCCAACAGCTTGTGGCTTGTTGTAATTTAGTTTCATCAATGTGAAAATCCATCATATTCACTCATTTTCCCTGCTGTGGGAATTTTTCTAAATTTTTGTAATTTGCATTACAACAAATGTTGTAACTGGTTCTGGTTTCAGTCTTACTTCTACCTGCAAGTTGTATAAAGCTAAAGTCCACCTCCATAGTTAAAGGACCAGCACCAGCTTCTCGTTTTGTGCTGTAAACCACCTGTCTGAGCGCTGTAAAACAACACAGCAGTTTAGATGCTTGTGAGTGTGAAAGCACAAAGACAGAGCAGAAGGTAAACTTTGTGACAGCCATGTTCAAGGTTTAGTGATTCATAATTAATTTGATAATAACTTACTGACGTGAAAAGTACTGTCACAATTGAAAAAAAAAAGATAAAGTGTTACCTTTGCGAGCGATCCGAATGCAGTTGATTCTGGTCTCCTGTGAGTAAAAGAAAAACTGAGTTAATGAATTTGTCTTTGACACAGTGCAACATTATTATGCACCAGTTTGTGAGGTCTACAACTTGCAACATAAGCAGTCGTGTGTGTCAAAGTCACCCAGACCTTTGCTAGATGGAGGCAATAATTAAAATTTCCAAGCAGATGACATCTCCTTGTGATATGAGAGACCTCTGCTCCTCCTCACCATGTGAGGTCCCTCACCCGGGTCCACTGATTGGCTTCAACTGCCCCCAAAACAGCCACCTCTATCTCCTAGATAAAGGGGCATGTTTCCAAATTAAGATTTAAGGAAGTTAGTCAGTCTTTATGGGTAATTATGCTAATCTGTGCTCAGAGATTGGAGTCAAAACCCTTTCACCTAAAACGGTTGCCAAATTACCTTTTTTAATTGGAAGTCTGTTTCAAGTGGATTCTCATCTCTTCTCATGTCTTCCAGTGACAGATAAGTCATATTTACTCCCAGCCGGGGGTTATTAAAGCAGCGGCAGGTAGTATGTCATGTGTCATCATGTCCTCTGTCAAGGTTGACTTTTAGCCTTTCCGGAACAGAGACACCAGTTTAATGCAACTGACCTTCCAATATTGGTAAGAAGAGGGATTTACAGTAAACTGGAGAATGCCCATCCATGAGGTGGATTTCGATAGCATTGTATCAGATGTGTAAATCTGCTTATCAAAAATGAATCCTTCTTAATCCTTTACAGAATCCCTCAAGGTTGAGCTTCCAGCATTTGTGAATAAATGCAGCTATTAATAACACAAACTCCTAGATTTAGTTGAGATATGCAATCACATTGTGTTGTCTGATTGCCAGAAACACTACAGTTTTGAGTGGAATAACTAATTGTTGTTTACAACCTGAGATGAGCAACTTGAATTATGAAATGTTGATTAAATACATAAGCTGCATTGAAATAAACAGCTTAGTGACAATGCTCTATTTTTCAAGAGCTACCTGAGCTATTGAGCTGATTAGCTTAACACATCAGTCTCACATACAGTACATGAACATTTACAGCAGCATTAATTAATTTATCCACAACAAATCTGTTGTGGTGAACATGCTCGCTAATCTTTTTTTTTCATTTACATATCCAGCAGACATGAAACGACAGTAAGAATAGAAAAGATTTGCAGCCATGGTTCCAGCCACTTGACAAATATAGGCCTAATGTTTTCTCTTTTTTAGCTCTGTTTTGGTCTCCACCAATTCCCCCTAAAGAAACTATTAATAGCTTGTAGTTGCCCAATTTTTTTCCAAATAGCAAAGTGGGAAACCTTATAATTGATGGAAATGAAACAGTAGATCACTTCAGTCTACTAATATCAATAATCAATAAAGAGGCAACAAGCAACCAGGAAATTTAATAACAGATTATACTGAAGTTCTCAAGTGCATGGATGTCACACAATATAGATGCAAGAGCTGCATTGTGAAGAAGAAGGACAGGAAAAAACTGACGCCTTTGAACTATGGTGCTGGGGAAGACTCGTCATGTCACTGGAAGGTGAAATAGCACAGCTTCTTTATATTGTGCTTTGATCATAGCATGTATAAGCACCTATAAATGATTCCATATTATTTTTTGTAGCTTAGCAATTTCGCTAACCTGGATCTGGCTCAAAAACAGATCAGAACCCACCGCTACCTAATTCGCATGTCATATATTTGTTATTTTCACTTTTACTGTCACAAAGTGACAGCAATCTAGATTTTTCTAATGAGCCAGGTGACTCTTACAGACATACGTAGTAGAGAGAGAAAAATGTGTGTTTGCTTTTTCCTTGTGTGTTTCTCAGGAAACTGACAGCACCAATCATGCATCTTTCAAGCCCCACTGAAGGCATATCTGCCAAAGCAATTACTGATTCAATTCAGTGGCAGCTCATGGTCCACCATAAGCCTCGTACATCTAATTTATCCTGGGAGATTGTCAAAATAATTAGTTTTTTTTCTTTCTCTGAGCAGCCAATTTCTCCTGAAATACCACCATAGTTTAGAAAATAGATGAAAATGTTTGCAGGACAAGAAAAAAATCAGTAATATTCTGTTTGTTTTGCTGGCTGGTCTCTGTCTCACGACTACTGTGCAAACACTCACTGCTGATTTCAGATCAAGAGGGAGAGTTTTCAGTCAGACAAACAACATGTTAGTCCTGACCCGGACCAGAGACTGGTCAGATCTTGCTGGCTCTGGAGGCCCTCCCAGCACCACCCAGAAGAAACTGGCTACATCTGGTCAGGAGTCAGATACTGATGTAGTATAGATGAGAAAAAGAAGAGAGGCAGGCTGATGACTTCAACAGCATTTACTTCCCTTTGTTGCTCCTGTGCATGCTGGCCAGCACATTCCTTATTCAAGCTTCACTCGTTTCTCCAACTGCTCACTGAGTCCTCTTCAGATCTTTTTATGCCCACGAGGCAGTATTCAATCCCCCCCCCAAAGACAAAAAGATCCTTAAAGTTTTTAAAGTGCTTGAATGCGAGAGAATCCGACAACTGGATGATTACAAAAATGTAGGAGTACACATTGTATTCTCCAAGTAATTATCTCCTAAGAGCTGTTAAGATTCATTCTGCCAATTTGTTCGTGTGATGTTTTTAGAAAGAAAAAAAGCTTGCTGTGCTGCTCTTTTGTTTCACTGAGGAGTGGTGCAATATTAATAAGTCTAAGATTTACTAGTGGGAAACAATCAACCCAAAACCATCCAAAAAAATGCATATATATACTGTATTACCTCATTTGGTAATAAGTCTAAATTGACTGTCGAGATTGACAGAACATAAAAAGCAGTGTGAGCTCCATGTGAGCATCTTAACAGTTCTTACCCCTCTGAAGTTACTAGTGGCCTGAAAGTAGATGAGGTAGTTCTTGGTGGGGTCTAAAGGGCTGTTCCAATAGCCGTTGTACGTGTGGTTGTCGCCCACGGTGAAGGGAGTGGCCTCAGGCAGACTGCTGGGAGCCAGCTCAGCTGTGTAGTAATGCGGGGCCCCCTTGGCCTGAGCCTCGTTGTGGGAGTTTGGTGTGGGGAAACAGTCCACTGTGCCCAGCTCCCTCCTCCTCACCTGACGAGAACCGTCCTCTTCCACCACCACCACCTGGTACGCACTGGAGGCAGACAGTGTGGAGCTTAGTACTCGAAAAACAACAAGTTCAGCAAGCTAATCAAGCTAATGGCATTACTTAACAGATTGGTTCAGGATTTTTCAAGCTGGTCAAATGCTTTAACGCAGTACACAGTCATATACTGTGGCGTATGTCTGATAAACGTTTACTTAAAGTCCACTTATGAGTTTTCATCTCATGGTTTATATCAGCAGGTAAAATAATAAAATATTAGCAGTAATCAATTGTGATCAATTGAGAATATTAAATTGACAAACCTGCATGAGCAAACACACCGTGGCACTGAAGACAATACAAATGTTTGCTGATGATGGGCCTCTGCTCACATATGTAGATATTCCATTAACAGAATAGATACTATAGCCATTTACAGTGTTAACCATGTCTGCACTGCTTTTCCAATCAATAAATGCTATAAAATCAGCTTCAAATACACATGAACATTTGAAGATGTACTTGTAGATAAACTATAAAAAAAGCACTTTTTTTCAAGGTAAATAGTGAATCTTTATACAATCTATTATCTAGTGTTTCCAGCTAAAATAACAACGAGTACCAATGTACCAAACAACGAGGGCCTATAAAATGTTGACCATGAGAACAATCTGATGTATGATCTGAAGTATGATGGATGTTTAACAGACAGTTTGGGTAAAACACTGACACTGGGTGTCATGGCTAACATAGGGTTTTATTTACAACTTGTCTTATTATCTGACTACTCGTGTTTCTTATTTCACTCCATATTTTCATTTCATTTTAAGACTGTCTGAACATTCTTAGATCGTAGCAGTTAACCTGGTGATAAAAAACTTTCTAACTCAGATTGAAGTTACATAGTAATGCAACACAATATAGATAATGATTTATGTAATGGAAGGAAGTTGAAGGGAAACGAAGGATCATCACATTTGGAACAGTGCTTCTACTTGATTCAAATGAAGAATGACTGTTTAATTACAAACTGTAATATACTGCATGTAAAGTATAATACACAGCGCATGTATATTTAATTTCATTTCATTTTTTAACTGCCTCCCTTTGAACGTGTTTTTTTCCTGATTTCATTTATATGTTCCTCATGACTTCAGTATTTGTGGCTACCTCCGTGTCAGCTCTTGTCCTGGTTGTCTTTCACTGAGCCAAACCACATATGCTACACAGTACAGTACTGTATATATTTCTGTTTGAATTACTGCGTCTTTCACCAAAAACAAAATTGTTAAACCATGAAGGAGTCAATGTCTTTTTCAAGTTTTCTTTTAGGATTCTCAAACATTGATTCTCCACTGAAATAGAAGTGCAGTGATTGTGCGTCACTCCAGAGCTGAGTGATGTGGTGAGTCAGGTTTCAAAGATGGAGTGATAATGGCAAGTATTTATTTATGGGTGTTTTTGTTTTGGTCTTTGTTTCAGTACTAGCTCAATCGATTGTTCTGTACATTTGCAGTTCATTTGAAGCATTTCTTACAGTCTGTACATAACTTTAAAAGCAAACTTTTTGAAAGCAAACCTGAACTTAAAATGGTATCTGCTGTGCTACAAGCCTACAGAACTATTTTCTGGTTCTCTACAGAGCCCCTTTTTGATGGCAGCTATAAATATCACTGTGCGGAAGAGCATTGAATGAATGGCGGCGTAGGAGTGAAGCATCTATTAGTTGTACCTGACAGGAGCCCCTCTCCCGAGCGCAGGGCGCAGCAGCACGGTGATGGTGCTCTCCGACTCACTCAGTGGAGAGGGGATGTCTTCATAGTCAAACACCGGGGCTGAGACAAGAATTGGAGAAGAGAAAACCACATAGAATTGTTAGGGCAGAAACAAAAAAGTAGAAACACTGTGGAAGGAAACCAGAATCGTTTTATGGTTTAAGAGTTTAAAAAGAAATGTAGCTGCACTCATGCTTGAATATTTCAGCAATTTTCCACCCCTACATGAAAAAATACAGTGTACTATCTTAATTCATTACCCGATGTCCCCAGTGTACTGTAGAGTGTGGGGGCCTCCCACACAGTGCCATTGACGGATGGTGACTAGAAACAGCAGCCAGCTACAGAGAAAACAAGAGGCCCTTATAATATAATTAGGGCAGATCGCAAAGCTGCACAACCTCAGTGAAACTCTGGGGACAATGAGGTTGAGTGTTCCCACCTCTGTTTACTACAGAGAGTGAATTACAGGGAGTATGCAGTGGAGCAAATGGCTATCTTTGTACAACAGATGAGCTCAAATAAAAAAGGCTCCAGAATGGCCGTGCAAACATTTCTGCTACTGAGGCAGGACGTTGATGCTTGTTGTAAAAAAAACGTCTTGTGCAACTGAAAAATATGCACTCATGCTTGCAAACAAAAGGCTGATGTCTGCATTATACATAGCGATGTCAAGGAGTGTTTCAGCTGGTGCATGTTATAGTAGTTGGTTAAATCCAGCATGAATTATGAAAAGACTAATAGTGCAGCATTATACTTTGTTGCTTGCTGCCAGACAGGCGAGAGAGTGTGTGATACTGTAGGTTGAAGTGCATACCTTGACAGCTGTGAGCCCACATAAGACCAACTTCTAAACTACATGGAACAAGTGCAGGCGAAAAGGAGGGATGGAGAACAGCCTGCATTGTTTACATGTCAAATCATAAAGTCTAGAGATGATTTTTTTTCTTTTAACACATCCAAAATATAAAAATTATCTCCTTTGGAACCCAGAAATGTTTGAATCACTTCACAGATTTTTTTCAAATATTTACCTTTACTCGACTAAACCAAGCTGCTTTGCTTAATACAGAGAAATTTAGCTCCTGCATAGCCGTGTACAGCAGGTGTGCGTCTCCAAGCAGTTACAGGTCAAGTGGCTTAATTAAAACACATGACAATAGTGAGGTTAGAAAAGAGCACAATGTAATTAACTTTGTTTGTGCACAACAGTCAGTTGAGTTCATAAGAGACCAAATGATTCTCCAAACTAAATGACTAAATATGCTATTTGCCATCCTTCCACGACAGATCATGTGAGCAGTTTGATCTGACAAGTCTTATCTATATCTCAGAAATAAGTCATATGATCATTTGCTGATCTATATGGAGCAGGGGCAATGAAGTAAAACTGATAAATCTTCACAAATGAATAAACCACACTTAATATCTGACATTTTGTCATACATTTAAGGGTTGTCAAAGATCAAACAAACATTATTCAAGGTCAAACAGGCTAAATCTTTATGTCCATGTCCAAAACAAAACTGCATTAAAACTGTGGACATATAATAGATCAAGAAGATCAATTGATGTACTTACTAGTGGCTATAGATACCACACATACACAGGTATTTTGATTCCTTTGTTCTTAAAAAAAGAAAAAAATTCATCCACATACTGTATGCAAATGATGTAGAGAGGATGCCAAACTGATGAGTGGAGATATAAGCCTAACGATAAAGACATCTTGGCCAAACAAAAGCCCCCAAAAAAAGCTATTACCTGTTATTACCTGCTAACAACTTATAGCAATGTCTGTTGGTAGCTTATATACTGTGTAGTGCATTCTAATGCCTCTTTTCATCAACATAGTGGAAGAGAAACGTAAAAAAAAAGTAAAAAATCCAGTTAGCAATGTTAGTATGAGCACCAGTTTGGCTACACTGGCACTGCAGCAAATTGCTTTATATAAAAGAAAAATAATGTTGAACACTTTGACATCAAAAAAAAGGAGATGCTGGCGCTCACGCTGACAATACAAGCCAACAAGTCAGTTTCTAATATCTTCACCCTGAAAAGAGTTTTCCAAAAGGTCAGTTTTCAGTGACCTAAAATGCAGTTTGTGTGTGGACAAAACATATCCTAAGAGCTATGTTTCAAAAAGTATAGTACAGGTTTTTCTAGACCTTAGATGAATATCTGCATCTAAAACATTTGTTGTTCCAAAATGATGACCCCCAAAACCTACCAAAAGTAACCAACCTCTTAACAAAAATCATATACAGGCAAAAAAGGGAATGTTTGTGGTTTGGGCTAAACACATTTTGTAGATTAGGGAACCTTTGTGTTGGTTCATGGTTCATGACAATAGCATGTGATGTTTCACCAAAGTAAACATAATTAGTAAAACTGCCTGCATTTAACAAGGAGCGCCTTTTATATTTATCACAGACACATTTTCCAGACCAATCTCACAATCCACACCTTTTGATTCACAAACACTGCTTCTCTGCCTTTGAATGGCAAACACAAATTTGGTGCGTATGGATGTTGGCTGAACAAAGATGTTTTCATCCAAATCATTCAAGCTGAACATTTGCAGGTCACTATAATTCAGGTCTGCATCAAATGGAGGCAACGCACATCTAAAAGCTGTTTGACTGAAGGAAAAACGAAGATCGTTTTGTGTAGTCTAAAAGAATAATTTAATCCAAAGCTCTTCAGAAGAGGTATTGACAAGTCATTATTTAAGGCTGTCCACAATGTCCACCGAATAAAACATTTGGGACATAGTTGCAATTAAGACTTGACTTTGCAGCTACCTAAAGAGATTTAAAAAAAAACTACTTAAAAAGGAGTCATCACAAGATCTTACCCGAGATGTTGGTGGTGATCTCAGTGAGTGCTGTCTGGCCAAACCCCTTCGTGGTTCGGGCACGGACTGACACCAAGTAGGTGGTTCCAGGATGCAGGCCAGAGAACATGTGGTAGGTCTCGTTTCTCAGTTTGGACACTGTACGGCGAGGACCCGGCACGTTAATGCCGGGGTCTGACGACTCGATACTCTGGTAACTGATCTGGGAACAGGAGTGTGTGCTGAATTAAAGCAAGACCAAGATACCACAGTCAGGCTAACATGTCGGTGAGTCTGCACTTGGGCCCTGCAACGCCATGAGCTAAAAGTTTCACTCAAAACCAAAAATGTCTCATGCCTCATGGTGGCAGTAAAGGTCACCAAAGTCATTAGGATTAATTGAACCAAACCTCTGTGCCAAACAACTAAGTTAATACTGAAACACACAGGAGATGTAAAAGTAAAAAGTCTGACTTACTGACACTAGAAGGAAGGTGTCAGGATTCATCCCCTGAGAAATACGATACCAGGGTTCATGGCAATCCATCTAATAGTTGTTAAAATATGACAGTCTAGACTAAAATAGTGAACTGACTGACTGTCTTGACAGACCAAGACAGCCATCCCCAGAGTCACCCTGCTAGCATAGCAATTAAGAAGGAACTGCAACCATTACTAGATTTTGAGTTTAAGGAAATGAGCAAAACCTTAAAGATTTTCAGTTTCACTCACCATGTGTTTAAATTAGGTCATTAAAAGCATTCTCCAACATATACTATTCTTAAACCAGAACTAATCCCACTTACTGTATCTGTGTCTGTATCTTGCTTCATATAGAGCATAGCTTATTATTCACACAACCTGAAAGATTGAATTTAGATGGCAGTCTATTTAAAGAGTCTCTCATGAGAAACACCTCTCAATATATAGATAAATTTAGATGTCGTCTCTCAGTGCAGATCTAATAAATCTTATGCTGCTGTTAGCCACTGATAATCAGACTCTGAGTCTGTGTCATATTCTCCTACTGCAGCACTGTTGGCCTGATTTGACACAGTTTTTTTGGATTAGTAACTGCAGGAAAGAAGCAGTAAGTACTGAAGATAAAAAGTATGAATGAAGACCAGCGTGCTGTTTTTCTTTCTTGCCATTTGATAAAGGCGTTTAAGTCTGTAAAGAAACATCACAAAATTCAGACAGCTACAGCTACAAGATGACTGATGACTCTTGAGTACACATGGCTGATAATATTAAACCATTTGAAAGTATCAGTTATACTATATTTGAATGCGAAGCTGATGCAATTTTTACAGAAGTACAAACATGGTGAAAATGTTTTCTTTGTTACATTTCTGAAAGGACATATGTGACAATAGCTTTGCCAAGTAACGCTGGACACATTTTGTTCAAGTGTGGGGGTGATAACATTAAAACTTTGGTGGACATCCAAAATGGGAAAAGGACACTCAGTAATGATATCATGGCCCATCAGAGCTGTAAAATGCCCAATATAGTATCACAAGTGTTATGCAAATGTTTGTGCCTATATATGAAACTGGGACTTGACATTTACCATAAACTGTTACTGTATATTTAGACAGAATGCAAAGCAAATTTTGGAGGTGGAACAATCGCTTACAAAAAATCAATAGAAACAATGGATAGAATGATTTGATGCTAATTTGTTTGCAATGGCACAATTTGATGTAAATTTGCGCCCACACAAGTTCAAAATGTTTCACCTTTTCCCCTGATCTTTGTGAACCTACTGCACAGACGAACATATATGAGAGGAAAAACAAAACAGACTGGAGGCAAACAACAGAAAAACTGAATTTCTGGAGAGAGCTGAGTTCAGTCTGAGGCTGAGCTGTTTCTCACACACAC
>JAUBNQ010000003.1:17893664-17906359 GCA_032353495.1 Ctenopoma kingsleyae | reverse complement strand
TTTCCAGTGAGAAGGAGCACACTTTGCTGTTTCTGCTGACAAGTGTATTTTTATCTAAATATCTTACACAGTACAAGTTTAAAAAAAAGGGATTACTGATGGGGAAAAGGAGACAGCAGAAGCTGCAGCTGACTTTATAAACTTGCACTTTGAGGTTAGCCAGGGGTGACACAGTAAAAAAACAATGGATTTAAGAAGTAGAATAGAATACAACACGAATGAGATACAGGGGGAGATACTGGCAGAGAATCACGCGTGAAGGCAGATGAAGCCTAATTACTGCTGTCATGTGTGAACACTGTGATTGCAGATCTCCATGTATCATACAAAATATTCAGCTTCAAGCACAAAGGGGGTTATTTCTGTGCTGTGGTTTGGCCTGGGTCTCCAAGTGTAACATCGGAAAAGCTAAGAGGAGATGCCTTCAGCATCGTGTGGACGGGTAATGCAGAGCTGCAGAGCGCCTCAGGCCTGGACTGGGGAAACAATAGCCCTGCTGTTATACTAAACTTTTAAACATAAATCAGAGCTGATACATAAATTAAAGAAGAAATGTAATGGAGGAGACATAAGTTGTGAGGTGACAGAGAAAAGACAAAGAAGATAAGGTTTTTGAAAGATTTGAAAGAAATAGGCAGAGTCTGGCAGACTTTTCACAGCTGATAGCAAGAAAAGCTAAACAAATTTTATTTTGGAAAAACTGTATCATACTCATCACATCAAAGGTGCATGAGAACATGTGATTTTTTTAACATCACCATGCCCCGTATAGCAGTCTAATCCAGCTAAAACCAGGCCCACCACCAGAGGCTCGCTGACTCAATGTTCAGTTTCTGCGCCAGACACCATTACTCATCATTACAGCAGCACCACAGCAGGCTCTGTCCTGTCCTCTACACCCGCCAGTCCTCCACCAGTCCTGCCCCAAATGGGCATTCAGCTTGGTTCGCCTAATCAGAGGGATTAGCCACAGGCAGGGGGAGTAAAGGAGGGATGGGGAGTGTCGGACAAGAGATGAGCAGGGGAAGAGGAAAAGATGAATGAGGGAGAGTCCCTATGGGTCTGCACATTTCATCTCATCTTTAACAGCTGCCTCAGTGAGCTGCCACTGAGGCCTGTCCCTCCTGCCAGGAGCAATGTTGGAATTATGATGGACTATCAGCGCACACCCTCATACTTACCACTGAAACCACATGAGGTTTTGACTACTGACACTTTCTTCACGTATCAACGTACAGAAATTTTACTTCCAATATTTAAATCATGTTGATGTTTTGTAGCTTCATGGTAGGAACTTATAAAATGAACAGCACTTCCAGTAGTTATTGATGTACTTGTTATTTAGAAGGGTTGAAATCTATCCTAGCATTCATTTATCATGGATGTGTAAATAGCCCATTACAGCAACACTGATGCCAACTGTAGTGACGTGACTGCGAATGCATGATTGGCTGATTTCTAACCACTGCCGATTGAGTAGAATTTTCCCACAGCGCCAGTGGAGTGCTAAGGTTTCTTCATATACAGTAATTCCATCGTAATATGTAACACAACTCGAGTCTTCTGTCTGCACCTTTGGCAAATCCTTTTATCAGTAATGAAAACATTGTACTATAAGTAACCGATATCTGGGAAAGCAGTGACATCCCCACAATGAAGTCTGATGGGGTAAAAGCACAAGCAGTCAGACAGGTTGAAAACAAGTCACTGTTTTAGATTATCTACTGTAAACCACCTCAGTTGGAGTCACTAAAAGTGAGAGCACCTGAAATGCTGCTAATAAACCTCATCGGAGAGCAAATCCGTGAGGATTTGTTTCAAATCTGTATGATCATATTTCTTGCCTCTCACACATCTTTCGTGGGAGTTCTAATATCTCAGCTTCATCGTGATATTAGTCTTGTCATTCTGGAGGGAGGATGATAAAGACATCAATCACAGACTGGATTCTTATTTCAGGCCGTTAACTGACGAGTCTGTGACAAGCCCAGGACAAAAGTACACACTCAACAAGTTCAAGTCGTACAATCAACAGCTCTTTGTAAGTCTTGTGTATACAGTCTTATTATGGTGCATGATTTAAAAATATTCTCAAAGCCAAGTGACAGAAAGCATTTTAGACATGTTTTTTATTATTATTATTATTCTCTCCAAGAAGTTGTGCATGTCAGTAGTCTTGTATGTGTGTGTATATATATATATATATATATATATACACACACACATATATATATATACACATATATATATATATACACACATATATATATATACACACATATATATATATATACACACATATATACACACATATATATATACACACATATATATATATATACACACACACATATATATATACACACACACATATATATATGTTTGTAGTGTAGTCAATTGGTATGTATGATGTAGCATCCATTTGTCCTTAAATAAAAAAGGTCCAAAGGTGTTTCCACACACCTGTCCAATCACTGTGAACAAGATTTTCATTTCCTGGTTCAGAACTCTATAATTTCGACACCATAAAGACGTCTTGAGAGAATCTGACAAGCACAACAGATGAATGGCAAGAACAGTAAGACAGTCACCAGAATTATCTCATGCTTCTACAAACAAAAATGACGCCAGAAAAAGATACTATAATCACATAAAAAATTAAGATACACAGCCACACAAAAAGCCACTGAGGGAAAAAAGGAAATGGAAACATCATTTGTTTAGCATCTAAACATGCCTCTGTGTGCTTGGTCACACTCAACAACGGTCTCATAAGAATGAAATGCTCTTCACTAGTCAAGTATGAAATGTCACACTCAACGACTGTCCAAAAAAGGGAGTCTTTCCCCTAAAATAAATGGCTCTCTGTGACACATTAGGAAGACAAATTCATCCTGCGTTTTGTGTCACCAGGCCTCTGCTGTCTGCTGCTTTCTCCCCCGGAACAAAGCTTCAGATCTGAGCAATGGGAGTTGACAGGAGGTGGGCGAGTCGAAGACACTGACGAGAGCGGATCAAAGAGTGTGGCAGGTGACAGGGGCGTCACGCCGTCTACTTGACAGAGCGACGGGGTGCGTTTTTCACCCAGATGAGCAGCACTGCGGCTAAAACACAGATAAGAGGTACTGAGAAGATCACTTCTCCGGTTGCATGACATCACTTGATAGAATTGGACGACAAAAACTCTGGAATTAAACTTTCCTCTCTGGCCAAGTTTGGACCAGTCAGTAACCCGCTAGTATGGTGCCTCAATGATGGATCTTTACACATCATTTGTTTGTCACAAAACTCCCACAAACCTTGTCTTGCATGTAAATGCCCATAGATGAAAGCATAACTCAATTCTTCATGTGAGTATGTACTTTTATCAGGGATAAGCCAGGATAAATAGAAAGCATCAGACACCTTCCATGCTGCAATGACAACAAATACATCGTTTGTTCTCAGTGGCTGCAGGCAAACTACAAGTTGTTAAGAGATGCGTCGAAACAGTGTGATGCAGCTCACAGCTGCAGCTCAGAGCGCGAGTGAATCTTAGAGGATCAGAGCAGGAACAGACTCTGAAAACAGCATTTTCTTTATCTGTGAAGTGCAGGAGTAACCAGATGGTCTGCTCTTTGATATTTTGAACTGATGCTTCAAGTCTTCTGTCACAAGTTTAATTACGCTTTCTATTTAGGGGTAAGACACATCATCTGACATTTTCTTGTAAGTCACATTCATATATCACTTGTGATTCATTGAAAGGATGCAGCTGGTCAGCAGTAACATGATTTAGTGCTGAAAATACTAATCAACTATTAACAAACGATGATGTTGAACTTTCAATTAATCGGTTAACACTTTGCCCAGTTTTCACTCCCTTTATTGACAAGCTTATGGCATGATCTGTGTCTCGGCTAGATATGCCTTATGTTGTTATATTCAGAAAAGGTTGGCTCAACCATAGAATGTAGAAAACTAATATTAATGTATTTTCTATCTGGGATTACAAAAATACATAAAATGTTGCCACGGAGTCAGTCATTGTTATAGACTCATGCTGCAAAGTCAAACAAACGCTAAGGGTAGCCAAAGATTGTGTAGATAAGGTAGGATTTATTACTCTGTAGCTGATCTGTCATCAGTTTCAGAATCTCCCGGTTCAAATGTTCATATCATGTCAATAAATCAAGACCAACTGTTAGTTCTGAGTCAGGTTTAAAGTAAGCAGTCACTGGAAATAAGCTGTGCTAAAATCAGCAGGCTGTTAACGTGTAAATTCAATCACATAGAGGCCTACACTATATTACTTTCTACTATGTATACTGAGCATCTTTGGCACATATATTGCAATATAAACTCAGGTTAAATGAATAAATTCCCTAGTAGTGTGTTGCAGCGCACACCAGATTGTCACCCTGTCAACCAGGCCCCCACCCTGTGCGGTCGGCTACAACCACTGCAAGTAAAATCTAATTCTGTGGGAAACACTGGACTGAAAGGGCTCTCTTAAAAGTTAGTTAGTTGTTAGACCCTATATGTAAGCTTCATTAGAGTGCTCTGTTGTGGAAATGTCAGACTTGTTCAATATACTTGATTTAATTTGTTTATTTATTGAACATTCTTGGTAGTTCAGTAAACGTAGGCATTTATAAAAATGTTTTCGTCCATTTGAAAAGGTAACTCTTCAAAACGAGAAAAAGAGGAGCACTGGAGGAGCCAAATTGTACAGCACAAACCCACCATGCTGAACTGCTCTCAGTGACTGATAGATTTTGTGTTCAGGGATTAGGACTGAATTGAACTGACCTGTTTTAATTACACAAAACAGTAAACTATTAAAAGGAACAAGATTTGCAGAACAAATTAACTTCAAATCTCAAATAACGCATACTAGGATTAGTTTTTATCAACTTAATTAAAAGTTAAGTGAATTCTCAGAAATGCATTGCAAATGCAAAGTGTAAGTTGAGTTAGGCTAAAAATATAAAACCTAAACTTACATTAATAAAAAAAAATTACAGTGTGGATGTACAACAGACAATAGACTGCTGAATTAAGAATTAATTGAATGATAATGAGTCTTACGGATATATATGTCTCAGAAGATATGTTGAAAACTGTGTTGATCAGGTTCAAAAGAGAAAGCAATTTATCAGTCATAAATGAAAAAATAATTTTTATGTATTTATTTATTTTTTATTTTTTTTACACCTTTATGTAATTTGTTAGCATTTGCACAATTTTGATTATTGTAAATGAAGTATCTTTTGGTTCTGTCACCTCTGTTTTGTTTTTTAAATGATTAATGGAGAAAATAATGAACAGATCAGTCAATAATGAAAACGAATAATTAGTTTGAGCCTTAGGTCTTCAAATCATTTCAACAGATTCAGTATTTAGCTGTATTTCTATATGCTATTCCATAATCTTTATGCAACATTTGAAAGATCATGCATGCATCTGACTCACCTGCACATTTTGTCCTGCTGATCAGAGGGGGCCCAGGTGCTCCAGTGCCGCCCTCCCCAGGCCTGGTGAGCAAGACACTGATGTGGTACTCTGTGTCCGGCTCCAAATGCCATACCTTATAGGTAAGTGAGCCCACACCATGAGTCTCCGTCCATGTGGACTGGCTGGCTCGGTACTGTATTTCCCGTCGAATGACCGGTCCATCCCCCACAATAGAGTTAGTGTTGAGCTGGATGATCAGATAGGTGGGGCCTGCCCTTAGGAGCTGGGGGGGTGCAATCGGTGTAGGGGGAACTGTAAGAAAGAATGTCATGTCATTATATAATGTATGTAAATAAGTATATAATCCTATTTGAATGACATTTTTGATGCTTTATTAGTGTTTTACTTTGAAAAATATAATTAATTAGATGATTAGATAGATGAAAATCTGTCCTTGAAAACACTGATGAATAACAGTCAGATATTGCCAGTTTCAGCATAAAAAAAACACAAACAAGTCATGCAAGTAGAGGAGAAGTCAAGGATTTCTGTCATGGATTTTCTCTTTTGTTTTATAGTTTCAATAACATTATTTCTGCTCTGTTAGAGCATTGAGTCATAAAAATCTTCCATCAAGACTATGAGACATAAAGAGAGCGAGCTAGAGTATTGCATACTGCAAACTCTTAATTTTCACTCTAATGACACTGAATAAGAGCTTATTTGCATGAATAATTGCATAAGTAATTGTGTCTTCTCTGCCTATAAAAAACAGCCTTGATGGATAATATGACCCTTATCAACGCAGCAACATTAAATTAATTCATTACATGATACTGTTTGCCCAAACAGAGTGACTGCACCTGCCTTTCAGTGATTGATTGATAGATGTTCTAGCTTTTGTGTAGACAGTGAGGTTTCAATATCACATCTATATGTTAGGTTTTGTGGTCTAATTAGTGGTTAGCCTAGCTACGAATAGAGACTGGTGGCGGAGAAGCAGCTAGTCTGGTTCTGTTCAAAAGCAAACAAGCTTTGTTTAACTCATACGGAGTGAAACAGTTTATCCATTCATTCAGTACTCACATTTCTGACACATTTTTGGTGTATGTATGGGCAAAATGTTACAAAACCCAAAGAAACTCAATGTGACAAAACGTTCTAAGCTAAGGATGTAACAATAAACAGTGCATAGAAAAAATAACTCCTTAATGACAGGTCAAGCTACTGCTAATTAATGTTAATTTGTGTGCCACACCAATATTAAGCTTATGCACTTATTAGGTTTGACATTGAATATTCTCAGGTTGAGTCATGGCAACTGGACTTCTTTCTTGTAAGATCGAAACATTTCATCTTACAACCGAATCTTTCAACCCTTCCTGCCCCCATTAAATTGTTGTGTTAAGTGTGGTGTTCATGTGGAATTTTTAAATAACACTTTAATTATTTGGATCAAGTAGCTTGTGAGATATATAGTTGGTGATATTAAGTAGGCTACAGCTACAGCTACTCATTCAATGTGCCAGACACCTATGTAATCACCATTTAAGCAAATACAAATTATCAGATAAGATGGTTTAGTGGCAGATACCCAATGTTAAAGCACTCAGATAGAGATAGGGACCAAAAACAAAGGATGGGGACTTACTGGTAAAATACTGAATATTGGCATCTTGTTACTTCATGAAATTCTCAAGCAAAGTACTGTTACACACCACTGAAAGTTTGTTTACCTCTGACAATAAGTTCTCCAAAGTTGGAGACTGCTGCACCTCTGGGGGACAGCGTGATGCAGCGGTAGAGATCCTGCTCCCCACGCTGCGCCTCCACCTGGAAAGTCGCCATCAGTCGCTTGTGGCTCAGTCGCGACAGCATGGGCGTATCCAGGACTATAGCGTTTCTCCGCTGACAACACAACAAAGATCACACAGAGACAAATCAGCCGTGAACACACCGACCCAACCACATGTATACCTAAAGTATATTCAACTGATTAAAAATGGGCAGCAGGCTGAGAAGCAGACAGGAAGACAAAGAAGGGTTAGAATTAGCTACATGGGAGGGTGAGATAATAAATACGTGATAAATGTCAGTGGTAACAATGCTGTTTTTGCTTGTGAAGGCTGATGACACAGGCCTCCCGGGTTGTTATTTTCTAGCACAGTGACATCTCCTCATCTCTCGCCATGCTAATGTGTCAGCGCTCCAGGCACACTGGCAATTGGCTCAACCAGTGGAACAGGAAATCAGAGGCCAGCGCTCGCAATGAGCTGTTCCAGGTGCGAGCTACAATATATTCAGGTCTCTCAGAGAATAAGCAGATTATTATGTAAGCTGTCGCCTGCTCATGCTTTTCACAAGCAAGTGGGTTTGACATCCACATGTTTGAATTGGTTTATGAGGAAAGGGGGAAAAATGCAGTGCTGTTGGAAAATATGAAATTAGATGTACAGTGGTTGGGTACTACTGCCTAAAGCTACACATTAGAGTTCATTTTACCTTTAGCTTTGGTATCAACACATTCTGTCTCGTCTGTTACACAACCTCCAAGGAGTGTTGTAAATATGGTTCCCACTTTTTTAGTTCTCAGCACTTCTTTGTATTTTGTTTTGAAGTAACTTTTCAGAATAAAACATTGATTTGTACTTGAAACATTAAAGTCTGTGGGCCTTTAAAGCAAGTAAATGCTTCTGTTTACCAAGTCTGCTGCCATCCCTGTCTGGCAACGAGCCCCGCCTCACATCGCAATTAAGAGTTTGTGTAAGAACTAATTCAGGTATGAACTCAGAGCACATCGATGTTAAAGATCCAAACAGCATCTGAGACAATTTGGGGGCATAGCACAGCGAACAAAGTATGATGTTAATTGATTAAGAAATATTATGCTAACAATTTGTTTGCACTGGGTAAACAGAAGAAAGAGCGGAGGAGAGCAGCTCCACTCTGGTCCAGAGACGACCACCACAGCGCCAGGGAGATCAAAGAGAAAGCAGCAATTAGCAGACTAGACTCAGTGCTGATGATCAAACAGGCATGGAACAACAAATGGTAGAACAGAAGGCGTTAATGGTTTGTGATAAATCTCTATTTTCTGCTGTTATCAAGTATGTTTTTTTTTTTAATAAGAAAGGAGGGAGGAGTCAAAGTGAGTCCTGACGTAGGCAGAGAAGTTCACTGCAGCATACTGTCAATTTACAAAAGACAACTGTGGCATTGTTTGTTTCTGTCTTTGTGTGTGGGTGTGAGTGTAGCTCCAGCAACAAATCTGCAAACTCTGAAACTGATAAAAATGCCTCTTTCACATGCCGATGATCTTCAAAGGCTTCAATTCAGAGATGAGAAGCGGGTGGGGGGCGGGGGTGTGAAATAAAATCGGGCGGAAACACAAGGGATGGATCACCAAATATATGAAGATCTCATTTGCAAAGCGCCTTCTCCCTGCTGCCATCATTTCAAAAGCACTTAGATGTGCAGGCTTCAAGGCCAGAGGAAGAGTGGAGGCATTCATGGATGGATTTTTGAAGACTAATATTAGCTCACATTCAAACTAGGAAAATTGAAAGTATTTTCAGCTGGTGCATGAGAAAAATTACTTTAGGGGCTTTAGTAAACTAAATGCTGGCACAATTGAAAAGCTTCAAAAGCAGAGGCCCAAACTTAACAATCTTTCAAATGATTCATTTCCCTGCAACAACACAACCACTAAAAGATAAAGTCATTGTCACAAACTCACTGCATTGTTCTGAAATATGAAACTCTAACACAGTATATAGTATAGTGTTTGGTTACACTTGAGATAAAAGGTCCCATTTAGCTTCCTTTAACAAATAATATAAGGCGTGTCATCTTTCAACTGACACGCTCGACTGACCTAATTGTCAAATGTCTATGAACAATCCTCCATCATCTGGAATACAGCTTCTGGAGAGAAGTTTTCTTGAAAGAAGAGAGCTACTCAAACACACCATAGGTTTAGATCTTTGTGAGTGTCAGAGTAGTATTTCAAGATGATGCAGCCAAAGTACAGCTCGCTTGCTGAAATCTACAAATTCAAGTAACCTAACCAGTCTAAGTTTCTGGCAGTGAGCGTAGCTGCTCCTGTTGTTTCCTTTGTAAATAAAGTGGCACTGAGCATGGCAGCAGCTAATTATATGACGGGTCAACCTTTTCAACCTACCGTTGTGGCACACTGTGACCTTAGAAACCACAAAAACTACTGGAGCAACAGTCAACAATCACTGAGCACAACATGGAACATGCAAACGTGTCTATTTTTTTGAGGTAACGACACACGATTCTGACAAACCCGGCTATGGTAACTGCCCCCTTCCTGAAACAGATTATTAAATATTCACTCACTAAACGTGTGCCTGACATTACGGACATGTTTTCACACGTCCAAAGTTCACTTCAGTGAAAAGCACATACTGATGCAGTTACTACTTGGAACTTTTTGGACTTCATATGAATTAAACTGTGTCTCACGTCTTAAAGAGGATGGTCATTGATAACTAAAGATTTCTCAAGCTGTATAGCATTATACAGAAATAGTATTTTAGCTGGTTTAGACTCAGTCACAGTATAAAAAGCTTGTTCACTGTGTGTGAACAGCACCATGAACATCAATTAACTACTGTTAGTGACTCTGCAAAAGACAGCTGAATACCAAACACCTTTTCTTTTCATCCTAAGTGATGCTTCTTCTTTCTGCAGCCTGATTCTATTCAGTTCTATTAACCTGGTGACTTTACTGTACAAGCAAAGATAATCATTAAAAAAAACACGGCAACGTTCTCTGATTCTCACCTCCAGGAGGAAGGGCTCAGCCTCCGACACTTTGCCCGTGGCGATGCACTGGAATGAGGCATTCTGCCCGGCGTTCACCTCCACGTCACCTAGCCGAGAGAAATGAGGCACCTTGTCTGTGGAAGAAGTGAAACACAACAATGGTTAAAGCACACAATGAATACATCTGGAGCACCACTTAGGATATTAAACACACAGATATATACTGTACAATTCATTCACAGTCTGTTCAACTGTATAACGTTACAAACATGTGTAGTAAAATCAACATATGACCACACATATACTGTATGTCTGGTCAGTTTAAAACCTTCCACTTTTTCCTTTGTTAAGTCATTTGTTGAGCTGGCAGTGTGCTTTGAAGCTCCTCCCAACCAGTTATGAGGCATGGATGTTGTTGGTGATGTCACTGACATCAGCTGACCCGTTCTGTGTATGTTGCTCGAGTACACCAGTGGTTTCTTTCTTTTTCAATATGACATTCTCAACTGTCGTATTGGCTATGCTCAGTGATTGAGAAATGCCACTTTTCTCAGGTTCAAAATGATTTATCCACACGTATCCACTTGTATGCACATCATAAAGCTGCACATTAGACTAAATACCTTAACACATTAAGGTTAAACCTTTCAATGTAAAGTGCCTTGAGATGACTTATTTTGTGATTTGGCGCTATATAAATAAATCAATATATCAAGAACCTATATAAATTCTTATTCTGCTTCTATAACAGCCACTTGTTTCTTATCTATAATAAGATTCAATAAAATACGAAACAGCTGTGAAACAGATAATTGTAACAAATGGCTCCACTGAACACTGCTGTTTGCATGTTTAGATAAAGGCATGCATAAGCAATGTGTAAAATGTATATACATGTAAATTGCAGATATGAAAGTGACACTTACTCACAGCTACAGAAGCCTGTGCCAGTATATGGAAACAGTGATTCATTTACTTACTGTAAAGTGTGCAATGCCATATGGTAGCCCTTAGAGTCGGAATATATCCATACTGTCACCATTTAACGTGGCATACCATATGCTAAGGTCATTTCCATAAAATATTGTGCCGATTTTTCTTGCTGACAGTCAAAATTAGATTTGAAATTATTCACTGAAACACTGCATAAACACTGTATTTTTTTCCTTGAGGTCTAACAAAGAGGTGGGGAACATTGCTGCACAGCTGTTAATCTTTCCCTAAACCATACACACATTTAACTATGTATACATACAGTTTCTTCTCCTGTCTTAGAGGCTGATTCTCTACTTGTCAGTTCTATTGATTCTGATTCCTGGTTCTGCGTCTTTGTTGCCAAGTGGCTGCCATTTTCAGCCCTGTTCAGATCAATAAAGCACAGTCAAAGATGTCATATATATACACACTATGTGCATTACTCATTAATACACCATTCTCATATTTTGAGTTGTGTTTTCTCTTAATGCAGACAAATCTGTCAGCAGCAGAAACACCTATATGTGTTTCTTTAAAGTCAGCTCACAATAGGCTAAATCCTGTGAGGGTGTTACGCTTCAAAGTAATCTGATATTATACAAATATTTTAACCACAAGTGTCTCAAACAGATTACAATAGCTCTTTTTCACAGTAGACATTTTGACTTATCATGGTAGTAGGAGAAGCAGAGGTGTTACTAATAACATTAACAATGTCATCTTTTTATTCAGGTGTCCCAGTAATCCATGACAGTGTGACAGTGAAACTGAAGCAGCCAAATAGAATCCGGCTGTCATTGATTTTATTATTTACACTGGTGCTTTTCCTGCTGTGCCAAGTCGAAGTGTCTTCAGTGAAAATTCCCTGCTATTCAAACTCTATATAGCATCAGTTATAGTCTCTAAGTATTTTTCTTCTCTCTTTTTAGCACCTATTTTGCAGTGGTAATGTTTCACTAATGCTTTGCTTGGCTCTATGTCAGGATCCACATTAATGACTATGACAAAAATGTTTTGTGACGCTTCACTGCGTCTCATATTTTTGAATTTGGAATACCAGTATTTGAACAAGGTTAAAAGCTGGCACATAATATATCCAACTAACAAGGTTCGCTCAGTTTTTTCATAAGTTTTAATTAGCATTAATTTAGCGGGCAGAAAAATGTCTTAGCTAACATGACACACCCACTGAAAGTATGTAAAAATAACTGCATGGACAGAACTGTAATAACACGTAGGTTCTAAATAAAATGTTATAACATGGATTACTATAAATTTGAACAGACAGGTTATTAAGTTACTCATCACCAACACAGTATCTATCCAACACCATGCTAATGCTAACTAGCAGGGACAATTAGAATAAGGTAAGTACATATTATTTTATAACGGTGTCTGCTTGTATGAAAATGCTTTTACTATCACATCAGTACCTGCTTCTTTGCAAATGCCCAATTTTCTTTATAAAAAATAGCTAAAAACATACATATACA
>JAUBNQ010000003.1:17869342-17888249 GCA_032353495.1 Ctenopoma kingsleyae | reverse complement strand
TGTAAAAGTTGTGTCATTAAAAGAGTAAAAGCCAATACCGATAATTTCCGATATTACATTTTAATACCAATATCGGCTGATAATATCGGTAGGCCGATAATATCGGACATCCCTAAATATATATATATATATATGTATATATGGACTGATAAGTCAAAAACTGAATTGCAGTTCTGTTACATCTTGGATAATTCAAATAGAATCGCACAAAAAGAACATCGTACCTATGGTCTAACCTCTATTTGTCTGCTGCTTGTTATGAAACATTATGGTGAATTCAAAACCGGTAGGTCCAGTGGTAGGCCCAGAACTTCTATTACCATCAATGTGGATCTTTCTATAAAGCTGTCTCTTGTGTCCAGGGATGTTCAAATAACTTAGGGAGCAAGTGTGTTATGAGCGAATGCATACGGTAGCATCCTTGGGGCAATATTTTGTTATCCTGCCATGCTGCACTATGTTTGGGACCACGCACTCAACTGCTAAAACCAACTACATCCAGATTTGAACATGGAAGACCATTCTTGACTGTAGGAATAATTTGTATGACAAAATATTTGGACTCATGGACACTACATCCACGCACATGGAAGAATAACCAGTGTTATTATTATACTGTATTATACAGTTTGAATAGCACATATTGCAACGTAAATACACTGCAAAACTAACATGCAACCACCTGACAATAAGCTTCAGTACAATGTGCATCAATACATACGGTGGCAGCATCAGAACATAAGTGACCAATTATTGTGAGTGGTTCTACTGTCTTTTTCAGATGAGTTCTCACAGTAATTAAGCTCACAGACTTCAAATGTTGAAGGTTGAGGTAATGACTTTAAAAACCTAACCTAATACTGTGTAGAGAAGTGTAAATGTAGAAAATTCTATGTGTCTAAATGTGAAATAACATAATGTGATAAGTAGCTCGACTGTTAAGGGGTTATCCTTACAGTGCATGACAATAGTGTTCCTTTTATCAATCCATAGGGCAGCTGCAGGATTTCTTAAACACAGCCTGAATATACACTCACTCATCTAAATGAGACAGGAGCACGCAGAGCTTCAGAGTGAATCAGGAGGCCTCCCAGAGAGCAACAAAGTCATTCTGGGTTTCCGAATAGTAATTACAGTCAGCAGACCCCAAATCATTCCTCTACGAGCAACTCTTCACTTTCTGCTGCAGCGTGACAAACTCTAAACTTGAATACTGAGAGCACTAAGAGCCGATAAGATGAAAGCTGTAACTGTATACTACATCAGACGTGTGTATGGCACTCAGAGTCTAACCCACCCATACTACCTCTAGATATTTATACCATAGCCCAGTGGAAGTCAGACTGTGACCGTGCACTCCGATGGGTAATAAATTGCCATGTTGACAATACATCAGCCTTTAAGTGCCTTGGGCCAATCAATATCACAAAAGGCCTTGGCAGATGGATACAGACTGAAGCTTTCTTTCCACTAATTTATTTTTATTTTTCAACCCTATGTCGGACCATTAGAGACGTCTGACCGATTAAGTCTTCAATTCATCACGCGTCAACGCACCCACCACCATCGATTCACTCAGCTTTGAGCCATCATTAAGCTCCTCCGCAAGTGCCCTGACTTACAGAAAAGTATGTTTGAGTATGACTGTGTTAGACACTGAGGAATAACCTTGGCATCTAACACCTGTGCACATGTAAACATGAGCTATTATACAAATGACTTAACTAGCACCCACCTGCAGTTTGTACCTACAATCCAGGGAATGGTAATGAGACAATTTACTCAAAGAATGAAGAGTAGAGAGTAATCTGAGGAGGAGAAGCTACAGCCTACCTAAAAGATTAATGGGTTATCCAGTTATCATTGGGCTTCACTCAGGTCTTCTTACATCACAAAGTTGGCTTAAATCTATTCAGGCTGGACGACCATGGTTATCTATGCGACACGGATCACAAGTCAGAGAATCAAATAAAAACCTATCATGATTGGGACAAAAGGACTATTTATCATTTTAGGATAGTTTAAAATGAATTGAGAAGTGAGAGGAAGAGATGAGATTTGAATAACTGAACCAACTGTCAGAAGATGTCATCTGGAGGACTTTTTTAGTTCAGATGACATCATCTCGTTGCTTACACTACAGTCTTGGTCGACCTGCTCCTCCAGACCTCAGATGACATCAGTGGAAGTGAAGAAAAAAAAAAAAATCACCTGAGGGATTTTTTTCTGCTAGAAGCAGAATTCTATTTTAAAATGCAGAAGGCACAAGAACTTTAATGCTTTCTCAAAGAGAAAATAGAAATACATATACTGCCCTAACTAGGAAGCAAGTAGAGAACCTGCAAAGTTGCCCTTTAAAAAAATGACTTTTTTTATTCTGTAATAAGTAATGAGTAAGATTGTGAATTGGTGAAGTCATTGATTTCTTATGTTTTGTTATATGCATTTGTTCTCTTATGTTACAGTGCAAAAAGAACGGAGGGTCCCAAATGGTGCAGGAAAAGAAAAAAAGGAAAAGACAGCAGAGGAGCACCTTGCATAAGAGGAAAAGATAGAAGTGGAAGGTGGAAGCTTAAGCCAAACTGATATTGTTTGTCATGACAGGGCCTGATAGCATCTTTAATATTTGATAGCAAAGTTGCACCCTTTTCCAATACTCACACAAGTAGAGATGGAAAAAAATCTATTTCTGCAAACAACATAAGAGATGGATTTATCCAATTGAGAATATCCAGTTCAAGGTGATGTCATTCTCTAGCCTTCCCTCAGTCTCTCTTTGGCTTTTGTTGCGACAAAAATTGTCTACTAAAACTAAAAAGAGGCCTGTAATACTGCAGAGGCACAAACTGTGAAGTGTGAATCAAGGTTTGGTTTTCTGCAAGCAGCAGGGTGCCATCCCTCAGGATGGAGCGCTGTGTCATTGTCAGACCACAGGAAACACAAATAAAACAAATCCACATCACAAAGACATTTCTGGTGAAGAAAAGCAACTGTAAATGGTTAAGGAGATGGAAGCAGGTGGGCAATCACATTTAAAGTAAAAGGCATGCAAGCATTTTAATATGCTCCTAATGCAGCATTGTATTATGCTCATAAAGTTCAGTGCTAGAGAATTGATAGTGTAGAGCAACAAAATCCATACTGCATCCCAGGAGGCCTCACAGTGAGCTCGTAAAAGCAAGTGTGGGATCAGTAAAAGGGATTGCATTAAAAACAAGGTTTGCACAGTAATTAATATTTTTAGATTTTTGTTTCCATTACAGCACTGACATTATTTGTGTGTGTGTGTGTGTTTGCACACTAATGAGCAACCTCTGAATCGATACATGGACGGCATCAATCTTCATGTGGACTTTAATTCATTTAACAGCTTACGTGCAGTCATTTCAGAAATGTGTTAAACAAAAATTGTAACACTGTTCTGTTAATTGATTTCTCCAGCTAGAATGAGAACCACACTATTGATCCATATTAACAGTGTGGCAGCAAAATGCTGCAATGTATGACGTGCAATTGCACCTGTCATTTTCTCTCCGCAGGCTGAAGAAATATGTGTGTGTGGTTAATAACCCATACCTTTACACTTGTGTGTAAAGATGTGGTGCAGGCTGAACCCACTAAATGCTACTTTTTTATTCTGCAAAAACATATATATATTTTTTTGCAGATTAAGCTGCCCAGGCCACTGGACCTTGAGGTTTGGGAATCCCTGCCCTACAGCAAGAATCAAAACAAAAGGATGTATTACTCACTACAAAATCCTAGAAAGTTCCACTTGCCCAGAGTCAAGTCCTTCAACCTAAAGGCCGATAAAGGTCCTCTAACCCCTCCCTCTCATATGAGTTATTGGAGCATATCTTGATATAGCACCTCTACGGCTGCAGGCTTCTACTGAAATAGCTACCCTATGGTAGCTGGCAGGCATCTCTTGAAATATGGCGAAATAGCATTTCTATGCCAAAGCAGTCTCTTGAAAGAACAACCTAAAAAAACCTAAATGATAAAGTAACTTCTCAACAATAGGAAGCAGTGGATCAAATCATGCTGCAGAACATGTACGGACGCTGCAGCAAATCACTACCACATTTTTTGCATCTATCCAAAGATTCAAATATTTTGGGAGAACATGTGGAAAATCCTGAACATTCTCAGACTGCAAATTCCATGTACATGAATATCACTCTATCTGTGTGACCTGCCAGGTGGCATATAAGCAAATCTCCTGAAAATATTTACTGCGGGAAAATAAAGGAAGAATAATGGTTAGAGGCCGTTCCACCTACAGCCCGTTCTTTGATGAAATCATCAAAGAGTTTGATGAGATAAAAAGACAAACTTTACTTATGCTTAGCAGGATGGACAAAATGGATAATATTTGTTGAAATAACGGATGGGGCTCTATTTATCTTCCCCCTGCTGTATGAATCACGGTTATTTAAATCTTGTAAATACATGTGAAATCCTACTCTCCGTAAGCTATAAAGTAGAAACTCTGCAACACGGAAGTTGTGGATGTTATTGTGTCTACCAGTTAAGCTCCTTATCTGTATTATTTTACATATGCAAATGTTAGATATTTTTTTAATAAATGCCTAACAATAATCCTAAAGGTAAAGCAAATAAACATCTTATCTCATTCGCTAAAATGCGTGATCAGCCTCATTTTTAACATTGCTAACACAATGGACTTCTTGTTTCCAGAGATACTGGCTCTAAATTTTAATATCTCATATACAAAATAAAAAAAGACCAACAACACTGCTGATCACAGTCCAACATATCTCTGTAGCCGTCTGTTGTTCCTGGGGGGGTTGTTGATGCTTGCTGATTACTAGATTTTTTTTATTATATAATCTCTAACCACCACTACCTCCAGCATCCTCCAAACACACTTTCCTCTTCCAAGCTCTCTGAAGTGTTAGCCCTTTCCCTGTGTGGAGCTGCTCCTCAGCTGCCTGCAGGGGGGTGATCTGATGGCAGGCAGTGCTGGACAGTGATCTTTATCAATGGGACTGGATGGGTGAGTTGAGCCCTGTGGGGCCTGTGCTGAGCTTTGAGTCATAGAGGAGGGAGATGGTGAGGAGAGAAAGAGAGTTCTCCAGGGCAAAAAAAAAAAAAAAGGGAGTGAGAGGAACTCTACAAAAAGGTACCAAGCCTCACTCCAGGCTCACTCCTGCCCGTTTTCACAAAGCACATAGGCACACTTTGTTCCTTCAGGCCTATGTTTAAACCTCTTCACTCATCTGCACAGCTTTACCTGCTTCATTACCTGCTGCCCGTCATCCCGGTTTACAGGACAAGTAAATCAATCTGTCCTGTGTCTAAATGCCTGGCAGGAGGACTTTTGAGAACGGAGTCTTCTCATCATTCAGACAGTTTGGACATACCTCACAGAGTAGTAGATTACATTGTGTATGCACGCCTGTCCAAATGGTAAACACTACAGTGCAAAGCAAACTGCCCGCCTGAGCCGTCTTGTGCGATTGTACACCTCAGCTCCCCTCTTTGATTTCAGTCTCCTCTCCCCATCCACCTCTTCCTCCACTATGGAGCAGGAGAAGAGGTGGCAGACAAATCTCTAATGTTCATACAAAAGGGAAGAAAATCATTACTTTAAATCAGTTTGGCTGTTTGTGAGAGTGGAGCAGGACAGGAGAGCTGAGGATGGTAAAGCGCAGGCTGTCTCCATTGATCTCTGCAGCCCTCTAATCTCATTAACTGGCTCTTGATTTATTGAGACGAGGGCCCAGAGTGCACCAAGGTTATGGAAGCAAACACCCTGCTGGCTCCCCAGCACTGAGGGTCACACAGAATTGAGGTCAATTGACTGTTCGGCGCACCCACGCTCCTGCAGTCCTTTACATCAGCCATTGCCTTCTCATTAACGCCTGTTTTGGGGAGGGGTGGAGGGAAAGGGAGGCGGCAGGCTTGGTGGAAAAAAAAAGACAGCATTAGGGGATAAATTATCGGCTGTAATGAGGTAAGGCAGGACTGCATCCAGTCATCAGAATCTTACAAGCTACACAACAGCGCTAATAATGCAGCACCGACAATACAGGCATCAAACAGAGCTATTGATTACACTGCAGCATGCAGGTAAATTGACCAATAAATAAAGATACTATGCAAACACACACCCACTGCAATTATACACCTATTGAGCCACTGTGATATATGACACAGCTGCAATTTGCTAATTCTTGTATAAGCTTTGGATGATGATCAAGCATGGGAGAAAATGAAAGAGAAATAACACGTACTAGTTCTAAGACGATATAGGACATTTGAAGGGTAGTGCTCCAGCAGTTTTGGACTGATCAGAAAGTGATTAAATAAATATAATGGTCAAAAAGAAACAGCGTGCAAGATGTTCTGACTTTTAGTCAGGCTCAAGCTGCCTCATGGAAAATGCTTATCTTTCAAACATGTCACCCCCAGTTTCTAGCAGACATTCGAAGACACTTTTGATGAGATCAAATTAGAAAGCTCCCTCGAGTGCCACAGAAGACTTTTGTTTTTAGAGGCTAAGTACTGGATTTCTCCCTTTACAGCAAACTGATCTTCCTGGATAAAAGCTGTGGTGTGGCTCTTTAAAAGTGTCTCACAGCTCTGTCAGATGTGTTCATGTCAAATTTATATATATCTTACATAAAAAAGAATAACAACATTTCAAGATTAAGCTGAGTTGGAGCTACAAACGCTGTTCCTCTTCCATGGGAAAAAAAAAATGAAATAATTGGAACATTTAACTGTTTTTAGAGTCTACAATTTTTGGATTCCTGACAAAAAATAGGGTGGATTTGTGTGTGGGCTTCTTCGCTGCTTGTCTGGATCCATTTTGCTATGGCAGATGGCAGTATTCCCAGTTACTGCAAACGTACCAAAATAGTCACATAATACACAGTTGGAAGACAATAAAATAGGTGTAATATATAATATTTACAAAACACAAAGCATGCACTACCGCTAAACAGAATAATCAGTTAGTGATTTGCTTGTGTTTGTTATGATATGAAAAATGAGTTTTGTTACATTAGTAGTGTAACGATGACTTCCCACCCCGGAGAAAGTCATTGTAGGGAGGTGTCAGGTCAGTCCGAAGGGGTGTCTATGCTATTGGGCTCTGAGCACTTCTGAAACATGGAAGACCTACACTCTGTGGTGTCCCCGAAGGCCTCACATGCAGAGCATCAGAGCTGCTGCTAACAGACAGCTTCCACTGTCTATAAAGATACAGCACGACTTTTTTAACATAAAGTGCACAAAGGCAAGTGTTAAGTCTTCCTCTGACAAGAACAGAGGAAATATCTGATTTCTTCTGTATAGAATTTGCATCAAGGCACCAAGGAGCTGGCATTATTATAGTGCATAGTAATATAGTGCAAGTAATATGCTAATCACTTATATTTAGAAGCTGATAGCTGACAGAGCCTTTAAACCAAGAAAAACTGCATATCTCCATCAATACAAAATTGACACATTGTACATATGAAAACATAACTATTTCCACGTGGGTGTTGGTGATCACGTCACAAAGGCTCTCACCTGGTATTCACTGGGCCAGAAAGTGCTGACAGCGAGCTCCACTTGGTGCCACTGGCGGCCCTGGGAACCCGACACATTCCACACAGCGCTGCCCTTGGTGCCCCCATTGACCCTGATGTAGACCTGCAGGTCCCCGGGGCTGTGGCCGTCGCGGCTGTACAGGAAGTAGCTGAACTGGATGCAGTGGGTGTCGTTCTCGCTGAGCGGGAGCAGGAGCAGCTGAGCCCTTGCGCCTCCAAAGTGCTGCGAGGAATTGACCATCATGAAGGACCCTGGAAGAGAAGACAGCAAAAGACACGTCAGAGGACAATATGCTCTTCTCTCAAGTGCCTATTTAAATTCTGTTCATTTTACAGTTATTATTGGCAGATTCTCGCACAAAGCTTACTGAGATGACTCGAACAGATAAAGAGCTGTTAGAAAGTTTAGTCCTAAGAAAATGGAATGACCTTATCTGAATAGCAAAGACTCTTTTAAACAGCAGTTTCTCTACCTACATACGCTTCACAAATAGCAGCCGTTTCAGCATTTTCACCTGCCAGACACAACTGAGTGACCTGAAACGTATAAAAAATAACAAGATCCAACTCTTTGGGCTTCACCTGTAACACCTCGGCTCAGGATATATATGTCATGTTAGTTTTCAACTGCTGAAGACTGTCTGCTTTCTTTTTATTTTTAAACCCAGAAAAAGAGCCTGAGAGCCAGAGTTGACAGGCTCAAGGTTGTTACCCAGAATATCTGTGCAGTACGCTCTGGCTATTTGTCTGTATTCAGTCCGTCTGTGCTTCCCCCTGCTTCCCGCTTTCACAGGCCTTCCATCAGTTTTGCAGCACTGCCTCAGATCTGGTGTGTTCAAAGCCGCCGCGCTGGGTGTCAGATTGGGATTTCATTTTGGACTGAGGTTCACAAGAGTCAGTGCTGGCGCTCTCATCCTGGCAGCACAGCACAGATCTCCTGGCCATGAGAGGAGCGCCACAGCGGAGAGTGTGGAAATAAAAGAGTGAGCTCTGCCTTTGACTGTGGCCTTCGCAGCAGTAGGAAGCTCAATTTGAAGTGGAAAATGACTGTTACCTTGTTTGTTTACCACAATCAGATGTCTGTTTAACAAAAAATGCAACACAAAAATCACACACATTTGAATTACTAAATGATTTGCTACTTTCATGCCTTTCAAATTAAAAGAACCTGACCTCCGATAAAATTGCTCTGATTAAAGAAAATCTGTGCCTTTATTGTACACTTCTGTTTTAATCCTCATCTTTCTTTCACCCGTACCTAGGACTCTGGATCACTCTGTACAGAATGTATTTTTTAATTATAAATATGCCACAGTACAAGATAATGGTCCTGCATGACATGCAAAGCTGATCACTGCTGTACATTTATGTGCATTTAGCCATAGTGTTACTGTAGGCATATGGCAAACTGCCCTTTAACACTCAAGGTGCTTTAAAAACATTGTTTTACTGTAACTTCCAAGAAACAAATGCTGAACAATGAGGAATACAAACAGAAGGAAGACGAGGGCCAGCAGTAAGCTGTCTGGGTTGATTACTTTGGACTGCTTAATGTGGCCTTGGGGATTTTGCAGTTTCCTAACTTCTAATCTCCCAATCATCATCATCACATCACCCCGTTCATGCTGCCAGTGGGAGGGTGTACACGTGCTAATAAATAACCTTCACATCCAGCGCAACACGGCAGATGCCGCTGCTGGAGATGGCCGGGGCGGACAGGCACAGACAATGGGATCGTGGGGAGTGTAGTTGCCTAGGTACTGTAGTTGAGCGAGGGTGCAATCAGAGCCCTGCCTCCTGCCATTAATCATACTGACACGGTTATTAGGCCATAATGGCAACCGAGGGAATGCTTAAACCAGAGAGATGGCTGTAATACTCGCACACTGACATGCAGGACACATATCGGCGCACACACAAACAAACACGGTTTTTAGGTTCAAAAGCACACTCAGAGCCAAGTCCTGCTGATCTTCCCAAGCGTGAGAAGGGGCTTCTTCTTTCAGCTCTCAACACTTCTCCTCCTCTAGCATCTATACTTTCTTTTTCTCCTTATTTCCTTCCCTCCTAATCCTCTACTTCCACCAGTCCTAATAGTCTAAAATGCAAATAATCTAAAAAAAAAAGCATAAATAGCTAAATTTATCTATACACTAAAGATTTGCCAAGTGTTTTCTGTTTTAAGTAAAGAACCTCGCATCAAAGAAAAACACCAGGGAAGGTCTTTTGGGTGATGTGTGGACTCATTTTCATCAAGGATAAGAAATGTTTCAGGAAGTAATCGTTGCTGTTATTTGAGATTTTGGAGCGTTATGCACTCATAACAAACTAGAGAAAACTGTTTTACTCTTTAATGTGCTCTGTAAAAAGAAACCGTCCTCAGAGTGCAGCTGTTTATTTAGGCAAAGGCAAATTTGAAATGAACTCAATTATACTAAGAGTAGTTTGTGCTATCAAGTAATGTTCTGTGTCTCACCCCTGATACAGCTGCAGCATTTCGCTATTCAAAATCAACTCACCAGAACCAGTCTGGTTTTAATGTGTAGCCCGGAGTGTGCCCTAGCAGCTGGCTCAGAATTACAGAGGAACCGCTGAGCCCTCAGGTTTAAAGAACTGAGGAACAGGTCAAAAGCCAGATGACATCCAAACACAATCTGGATGTTAAGAGATTTAAAATGCATGTCACAAAGCCTCCCTGACCACTGTCCATTCCCCTCCCTCGGCTCCATCTTCCCTGCCCTCAAAGGCTCAGATGAGACGTCAAACTGCCAGAAATATCCTGTGATAACAAGCACCCTCTGTCCTTTGAGATCTTGCCGTATTCTTGGACAACACACTGATATTTTTCCTCTCCCTCACCTGCTCACGGGCAAAGCCAGGCAGGCTCCGGCTTAGCCCCCCTCTCCCCGCCTCTTCCAGCCTCCTCCCGCTCCGCCACCACCGCTGCTTTGATGTGTGAGGTCTCGGGGGAATTCTGTGGCTAAATTGCTTTTTCTTCAGCTGTGAGAGCTGGACCCCCTCATTGTTGGAGGGCAAGTCTCCAACTATCCTTATGACAGGATTGCATTGGAAAGACTTGGGGACAGTGGACAGCTGTTCAAATTATATTCAAATATCTCTGAGCAACTCAAACTTTGAGGAAACCAAACGAAGTCATGGCTTCTCCAGAAGCTTTCTTATTGAAAACTCCAGCCGCGGTTGATTCAGTTGAGTCCACCTAGTGGTTAAGTGGGTGAACATCACTGATGTCATGACATCAGCAGTAGCACCCTCATGACATCAATGCAGCTGCAGTTGTTACATCCAGTTGCGACAACTGCTGCCTGACGAGAAACATTCAGCTTTCCACTCAGACGTGCGTCTCACAGTACGTTGGCTAAATCACTAAATTCTAGAGCATGAGGTAAAATAACATAACTACTATGTCTTGATTTGTGTGAAACCTGAAAATATGCAAAAACACCACTGTAAGACGAAAAGCATCAGCAAATTCAAGTTATAAATCAATGATATTAAGACAGAGGAGGTTGTTACTCTCTGAGGTAAATGTGTGATTTATTATAATAATATAAATAGGACTGACTTTACTCAAAATATTTCAGGAAGATTTCATATTTTGTGGACGGACAGAATTTCTAATTTTTAAAAAAATGTTTTCTACTAACTTAGTCACAGTAAGTAACTTAAGCACTTAAGTTTTGAGGTACTTTCTTGGAGTATTCCCATTTTATCTTATGTGTACATTTACTCTGTCACAATTCAGAGGTAAATACTTTACTTTTTACTCCATTACAGTATTACTGTATAATTATCAGTACATCAAGTGGTTAATCAGCTTCACCATTACCAGCTACTGCTTCAATTCTCTATCATAACACTGATGTTCTACCTTATTTTCTTTTATTACTGTAACATTTCCTTTGTCATAATTTTTACCTTTGAATGTTTGTTTGCAGGTTACAGAACATACGTAATTTTTTTTCTCCTTTTAAAAACATTTGTTTCACTCTGGTGTAGTCCCCAACATTTGCTTTTTGCTACTAACAACAGTAGCTATAGGCTCAATTTCTGAATAGAAGAAATGACAAAAATGTTTAAAATATACTGTGTTCTTAGTACTTCAAGTAAACTAAAGACACGCTTCCTGTTTACCTCTGTTTTTACCCTTTTATATGCTCCATTCATTTAGGAAGATGCGTTTTGGCACTTGGGACATAGCGCATTAAAGTTTTTTCTCTGATGAGAGCCCCCGAGGCTGATAAAAGTGGTGAGACTGAATCCAAGCAGTACAGCTGAGAACCAGAAGACCAAAACAATGAGTTGAAAGACGCTAAAAAATCTTTAGACACAATATGGGAATTGCAATAGATTGAAAACTCTTTATCACATTTCACATTACAAACTTGATCGACTGTTAATATAAAAATATCGATTAGAGCAGCTTTATGTCATAAAATAGCAACATTTTCTATGTTGTTTTTCTTTGATAGAGTATTGAGCGTAAGAAGTTAGCACACTTTAGCTCAACATGATTAATGCAGTAATTGGAAACTTAATAAAATGTATAATATTACTGAAGATATTACCAGCTCCGATAACCTTACTCAACATCCTTGAGGACACACACGTGCACAGGGACACATACTGTATATGCACACATACAGGTTTTATAAAAAAAAAAAAAAAAAAAACCAATGCAGAGAAATTCTCCATAAATCCATTAAAGCTGATAAGGCTCCATCTATTTCTCCCATGACCCTGCCAAGGGCGAGGGAACATGCATTAAGAGATTAGGGGACGGCCTCAGCTCCCTGAATTCATATCAGAATGAGGGGTGGGAACCTGAGTCATAGGTCTGCCTGCTTTTATCACAGTTACACTAAGAAAAAATGGAGAGGAGGCAGTGGTGGAAAGGAGGGGTGGGGAAATGCAGCAAGAAAAGAGAGAGAGAGATAGTGAAGGCTTTTATCTTTATGTTTGTCTCCATCCTTTTTCCTTAGCTCTGCTGGCATCAGTATCGCTTTGTATAACTCAGGCAGGCCCATTCTACACAACGACAATATCTTTCCTTGGAAAAGGCCAAGCAAAACCTGATACCTTTTAAACAAAATTTGATCTAAAACATTTTCTACATCCACCTCCACCAAGAGTCCCGTTTCTGGTGATGCTGATCAAGATTGTACGATAGCTGAGAGTGAGCTAGACTATATTCCCCAACCCGCCTCCTCCAGGGCATCTGGAGAAGGTCATCTGAGATTTTCAATTTGGACTCTGAATTTGGTCTTTCAGATCTTCATTTGCTTTCTGTCTTTTATGCGTTTTTTTTTTTCTGATATTGCAACTCTGAGCCACAGTGACCTCAGATGATATTGCACGTACAAGAGAAGTGAAGTGCGGCGAGCGTAGATGATTCGGGGGGGGCACAGATTGGTCTCGCTGTTTGTATCTCTGGCTGTGTGTGCTGCTTGGCTGGCAGGAAGGCTGGGGCTGGGGCTTGTTTACTGGAGCCAAAAGGCAATGCAGATTTTGCCATTTACAAAGTGAGACACAGTGCTTACACCGTGCAAATGGGAAATCTGCAAACCAACAGCAGCTGGTCATGAATGCGACACTGACAGCGCCTAAACGGCCTGCAAACAATACAAGTCTGACTGCGACTGATGACTCGAGCTAATGAATTCCCCAGGTGAGACTCAAGAGCCCAGCAGACGACCTGGAGACCGCTGACAACAACAGAGTTATTGTTGTGTTTTGACAATGACGCTTCCAAGATTAGCATCACATACAGAGTGGAAGGTGCCAACAATGTGCGCTTTCATTGTCTATGCAAATGCTGCATCACACGTACCGTAGCAGTGGGCGGCTCTTGTGGTTATGCTGCAGGATTACACACATACACATTACTACTGTTCTAGAGAGCAACTGATTCGTTCCCTGACCCCGAGCACTCATCTGAAGGACATACTCCAGTCAAACATAAGCACACAGAAATAATATACCTGCCGTTGCCTGCATCCTTCTGCTATTCAACTTTTTTCAACTAGATCACACCTCAGTAACCAGCTTTTATAGGGTTATGTAGACCCTCACATGAACCAAAAAACAGCATAACTTTCAGTCAAAGTAATGTTCTAACACTGAGAGGTAAGGTCAACTGACAAAAAATGAGACTGAGGCTACCAGGTAGCAAAAGGTATTAGTATTAAGGAGAGCC
This sequence comes from Ctenopoma kingsleyae, assembly GCA_032353495.1. NCBI lineage: Eukaryota > Metazoa > Chordata > Actinopteri > Anabantiformes > Anabantidae > Ctenopoma > Ctenopoma kingsleyae. The sequence goes on along the minus strand of JAUBNQ010000003.1, from coordinate 17,874,470 downwards.
TAATTTGTCCAGTCTTGGAGTTGGTTTGAGGTCCGAGCTATTATAATTTGCACTTAATCAAAAGGTAATTGATTAGATGTTTATGCACAGCAACAGGTCCAACGGCTTGACAAAACAGATAGAGAGAGAATCACACAGGTGATAAATTTCTAGCTTTCTTTAGAAGAATAAATGAAGCCGAGTGGTAAATGAGATTAAATGAGATACCTGTGGTTTTCTTCAGCTGAAGTCTGATTATAGAAAACTTGAAAATGAAAATTTTAAGGTTTGGTTGGATTTATTGATTTCCATTTAAACTAGGAAATGGGCCCCGAGGATTGATGACACAGTGGGAACAATACTTTTGCCGTACTTTTAAATCGAGTATACATCTGTGTGCATATTATGTGGTATTGCTTCAACTTGAGCAGCAGCACTAAGTTGGCTGATAAAAAAGCTTGAGAAAGATTAAGATGTCAGTTTCACAGACATACGGTTACAATTTTCAAAAAAATCAGCCGCTCTCTATTTTCTCAGAACTGTTTTCAAAGCAATTATTCCTGCTGCTTCAAATAACAAGTGAACAGAAGAAAGAATTTTAATATAAAAAAAGCATTTTGTTCGTTTTATACTTGCCAGGCTCAACTTTTGTTCCCCTAACACAAGAATACCATTGTTTCATCAAAAGAAGAAGGTAGCGGTTTCTAAATCTGATCGGCTGCCTGTGGTCGATGACCGATGACCGTGAAAAAAGTTCTGGCCAACTTCTCTTTTTTGACATGCTTTCTGACCACCCACACTGCAGCACAGCCTACCTAGAAGCGGTGCTTATTCATAAAAGATGTTCTTCTTGTTGTTGCTTGCAGCATAGATTCCGGCTTCCCCAAAAATAAATCTAATCCTGATTCATAACGGAGTCATAAACTAGTCCTGAGTCACAGTCAGAGTCTAGGCTGGTTGGAAAAGACATAAGTGGATGGAAGTGGACTCGGGATGAGGGGGAATCTTCTCAACAGCAGAAATCAATAGTGCATTAGCAGCCGCCCAGTGACAACGTGTGGGCTGACTATCCTCGCTCATACCACTACCAGCTCCCCGCCCTTCTGCTGCATCTTGATACATACCACCCGCCCTCAGCCTCTTCATCTAACTTCTGTGATCTACTGTTTGTTTCATCTTGGCATCCCAGAGGCCTTTTGGGGAGCTTGTGCTCTCTCTGCTCTTCATGCCAGTATTCCTCGCTCTCCCTCTCTGCCCTATTTCTTCTAGGTTTTTCTGGTCATTTAGTAAACAGAGTATTTCATTTCCCTCATCCTTCCTTTTTGCTCTGTGGAGGATCTGAGCTCAGACAGGGACATCCTGGGCTGGTAGGTACAGTAGCAGGGAGCTCCCGGGGGAAAGCTTGTCGCTCTGAAGTGAATTATGCACAGGGACATTTGGAAATATATGGGGTTTTAGAACGCAAACATCAGCATACATTACTCTTGACAAGCCAAGGTCAAATTAAGACCAATACATTTAGGACTATTTCTTACTCCATTTAAGTAAAGAACATACTATGATTAAGATCAAATTCCACAGTTAACATTACAGATACCTTATACAGTCAGTGTTATTATGTAGTTTAGGGATAAATGACAAGATATATCTGAGGGCCTGCAAGAGGAAGACAGATAGAAACATAGAATATATCTGGTGAACAAAACATATTTCTCTTATTTATCTTATCACACCATTGCTTTGTTTGTGAAATAATGAACAGTTCCTCTTTGAAGAAGTACCTCTCAGAACAAAAAAACTTGGTTGGCCTACTTAAGGTTAAAAAAAAGTACTTTGATTGTTGACAATGTAAAAATAATTAGACCATCTTCATCCCTAAATAGATAAATATCATAAACAACTGTGACCCTGTTCACACCTGACCAAGTTTAATGTCTGCCAAAGTCATGGGAAGACCAAAGTGTGCTCACTAATCTTTATACACACAATAATGATGATAGCAGCAGGATAAATTCATAGTTGTACAGAAACATTTTGTCTGTCAGTTGACAGAGAAATGCATCAAAACTAACTGAGGGGGGCTTCAAAACACACACAAAACACAACATCACTTGATCAGAGACGGACATTAACCTAACTGTGCACTTCATTTCATTTAAACCCAGTTAGATACAGTTAGACTCGGAAGTATCTGGACAGTGATACACCTCCAGAATGAATTTGAAATAAAACTGAAGAAGATGCGTTTCAACTTTATTTTAAGAGGTTTCACTAAAATTGTTAGGAAGCCAAGTCAAGACATGTCTAAACTGCTTTCTTGATAATGACTAATGGATGTGACTGAGTCCATAGTCCTTCACGAGGAGAAAAAAAAAATCCTTCAGAAAGAATGCATCTTCTTCAGACAGACATATTATCACTTCCTTGATAACTCTTAAAAGGTGTGTGCCTCTGTGCTGAAAATAGAAATGGCTCAAGCTGTAACAGGGTAACAGGCTCCATCACAGTCCAGACCCTGATGCCTCTCAGACCAAGTGTCGCAGGTGACGGTAAGAGGAGACTTACAACATCCTGTAAGTGTAAGGCACATTACAGTGCAACATGGGGAAAAGTACTCAGGTAAAGTAACCTGAGGTAAGAGGAGGAAGAGGCCAAATCGATAAAAGTGAGTCCTGGAGAGGACTTCTGTGCTGCTTGGCAAAGACAAACAAAGTCTTCCATTACCCAAACCCATCTCCTCTCAAGATAAGTCTGCTTCTTGGCTGTATTTGCCCTTCACTGATAGGGAACGTGAGAAGTGGGGTGGGAAGTTTGAGTCCTACAGCCTAAAATCAGATTTTCATCACTTGGTGCAGTGCAGAGCTGCAGCATCTGTGTGGAAAAGGAAGAGGGGCAGGAGGGAGAGTACTGGATCTGCCAGGCTGGATCAAGGCCCACTGCAGGTCCCACTCCAACCTACCCCCTCCACCTGACTCTACACACAGGGTAGCTGTGATAAGGCCATATCTGTTACAGTGCTACTGTGTGCCAGTGGCAGATATGAAAAGGTAAAGTGCATCTGGATGAGAGGTGACCATCTGGTCCAGATCACCTTCAGGGTGAAAAAAACTGCTCTTCTCTCCTCCACCTGTCCCTTCCTTATCCCAGCCACAAAGCCCTGACCCCAGGAGCATATTGTGTGGGCAGGAAAGTGTTGGATGCGATGTTTGAAACAACAGCAGCAATGACTGTGAGTTTGACAGGAACAGTTTTGCCTGGTACAAGGTTTTGAAGTGAGTGACAACTCCTTTCACTGAGAAATCTAGATCAGCATTAATATGGAGACCCAAAGGAAAGTGGAATAAATACATTTATAAAAAGTTATTTGGATGAATAAAAACTAAATACACCAATCAGCCATTATATCTCAGCAGTATCAATCTATCTATATATGTATATATACAATTATTTCACATCAGGGTTAAATTGTATATTTTATTCCATTTATCCCCTTTTTAATGTAATGTGTTATTTAGTCATTTAATGCTTTGGGTCTTGATACCTTTTCCTTAACAAAATTACAGTTCCATCCATCACAGGATCTTTACTGGCTAACACTACATGTCAATCTGAAGGGCATCCCGCCTGTTGGGCATCTTGAGAATGCTTTATTTCCAAATCATCAAATTAACAAGACACATTTATCGATTTAAAAATTTTAAAATAACTTTCAGTCTTCTACTAGATGTGGTTTGGGACTTCAGTCTGGCAGTAGGGGGCACACTGATACTGGCCTGCAACATTCACTAAGACTTTTCAAATAACAATGAACCTGCATGTGTCTCTAATCTCAAGCTGAAACACATGGCATCCTGTCAGACACAAAGAGGCAGGGTGTTTTAAATTTTAAATGCGTCACTGAAAGGAAGACCGTTAACTGACAGTGGCCTTTCAAATCCCCTTTTGGGACTAAAGCAGCAGACCAACCAACGGACTAACGGTTTAAAGCGCCACACACAGCGCTGTGACTGTGAGTTCTTCAAAATCATCCACGCTTCTACACAATTGGCTGTGAGTATACACAAAACCAGCCAATGCGCCGGCTGCGCGATTCGAACAGGCCAAACAAAAAGCAGCCATTAACTGGAGTTCATTTGCTTTCACAGATGCACACACACAGTGTTGCTCATTCAAAAGTCATTGCTCTGCCAGACACAACTGAAATGCATTTGTAATCCCTGGGATCTTAATTCATATCCTGCATGGCTGCAGTTTTAATGGTACCGCTTCCAGCAAATAAAGCCATGGAAATTGAAATCAATAGTAATAAATCAGCATAATAAGCATCACGGCTGAAGTTGGAGGGAAAACGCACACTGTTCTCAAATCTATCATTTGACATTTATGAGCGGAACTCTTAATCCTTGGATCCGCCAACGGTAAGAGTCATCAAACTGACTACAAATCATGGCAGGAGAGCAGACAAATGTCCATAAAGGGACTGTGAAAGCTGACCCTGCACCCGCAGTAGCCTCCGGTCTGTAATTACAAGCAAGCGCACAGATGAAAAATCCTGATGAAAGCCCACAGGGAAATATCCACATAAAGTTGCAGCAATTACATTCATTATTTTTCCCTGCAAAAGAAGAGATCAGAGCGTATTCGGCGCAAGGTCACGCGCTCTATTGTGAAATTTGCTCCAGAGTGGATGCCTGACTGCAGATAAAAAGCACCTTCCAACTATAATACATGATCAGCCACATAAAAAGCAGTGGAAGCATCCCAAGACGGCCTTCTCATCAGTTTTATTACAGAAAGCTGGGGCTTGATATAGGACGACAGAGGTAGAACAACAAATAAAACAGAGAGACACGAGTTTTCGGCCATGCAGGCAGGATAATTCATTGTCTCTTCTCCTTAGCTGGCTCTCTGTGCAGTGCACTATGGATGAACTTAATACCATAGCCCCCTAGCGTGGTCCCAAAATGGCAAGAGAACAATAGTAGTGGTAGTGGCGGTGGCTGTTATAGTTGTGACAAGGCAGCAAGTGGCTGGAATTGAGAGGGGAACGAGAGGGAATACGCCTTTGTGTCTGTGTGTGTGTGTGTGTGTGTGTGTGTGTGTGTGTGTGTGGAGGGCTTCAAAAAGCAAGTCTGGCTTTGTTTGCCGG
>JAUBNQ010000003.1:17853784-17869242 GCA_032353495.1 Ctenopoma kingsleyae | reverse complement strand
TGTGTGTGTGTGTGTGTGTGTGTGTGTGTGTGTGTGTGTGGAGGGCTTCAAAAAGCAAGTCTGGCTTTGTTTGCCGGCTGCTGCCCTCCTATGAGGGGGAGCGACAAGGGGGGTGGCAGGGAGACAAAGAGTCCCAACAGACTGGAAACGAGGTAGCCAGTGACACACTAAATCCTCTACACGCACACGCACACATCTATTACACAAGTATTTTACACAATCTCCTGACAGTGCCCAAGCGGAGCCCAAAGGGAAGGAGGGGAGCAAACTGGAACTGGGTCAAAAATCCAATTAATCCATGACACAAGAGAGCGAGGGCTCTGGAAGACACTCAGAGAGATGATGCAGGAAAATCACAAGCGATGGGAAACAATACATCACTGCCCCTTGACCTGTGTTTGTGTGAGAGAGAGTAGTGTGTGTGTGTGTGTGTGTGTGTTATTATGTGACGAGTGCATTCATTTTGGATCAAGGTCAAGCAGTGTTTGTTATGCAGAACTGAGTGCTACAGTAGTACTGCAACTAATGTACTTGACTGCTGGCATTTTCCCATGTACCCTTTAAAAGTTCTCTGAATAGATTATCAACTTTCCTAAATTCTACATGAAAAGCAGTTCTGACTTTTATTGTTTTATTTCACTGATTGAGTGTCGGGTTGCTGAAATGGTTGGGAAGTACTATTTTTTCTATCACAGCCAAGATTTTGAATGTTCTTCATTAATCCTTCTGCATCCCCCACCTCCGACTGAGGGGTAGGCTGCACATGGAGAAGTTCGGAGGCTCTAACTAACTCACTGAAAGTATGGGAAAATGCAACTTTGGGCCTCCTGGGGATCTGGAGATGTTAATGTGGGTCGAATGGGCTGCGGCAGTGGGGTGACAGCCGGGGTGACAGCCGGGATGCCAGCGGGGCTGCGGAGCAGTCACTATGGGTGATAGGTGTCAGCTGGGAAGATAAATAATGTAATGTCTACGAGATCTAATAGCAGCCGTATGATTTGAGCTGGTCACACTCTTGGGGTATGCGCCATTCTAATGGAAGACAAACTCACAGCCGCCAGCCGCTGTTTCCAGAGTGTGTAGCCCACCAGAGATGGAACAGAAGGAGTAGGGAGAACAGGAAAATAAATCAGCACACTGAAATTTAATAAATTGCTCTGTTAAGTCAGTTTGGCCTTTAAGGAGTAAATTTACACCGATTCAGAGAAAAGCTCCCTATCGATTGATGCCTTCACTTCTGGTCCCTCCCCAATCAATGTTGTTGTAGCAGGTGTTGTCCATTAGCTGACAAAGTCAAACCATGTGCAGCTTTGTTGTAATTCACTATGCATTTACCATTAAAACCTATGATGAGCAGTCCAATTTGAAACTTGATGACTTTAGTGACCCCTTGGTGGCTTTATTTTGTCAGCTGTCATGAAGAAACTTGCCACCTGCCACTCCCCATTGCAAGCCTATCGATCAACTCTTGGATCTCTTACTGAGTGATGCACAGACACTCTCTGTCTGGCAAGTGACACTTTAGTTACAGCAAAACAAGAACAGCATTTGCTCCTTGTGATAATTGTGGAACTTTTTAGATTTCCTAACAACCAGGGCGTCTCAAAGATGCCACTCTAGCTGGAGAAACTCAAGGTTTGTTTCACCTTCTGCCCATCAGGATCACTCAGCCGCCTGAATTTCAACTTATTCTTTAGTTGGTGAAGACCACAGAAGAAGAGACTTTGCACAACATTCAACTATTGTGACAATTCCAATATTATTTCATCCAAAGTATGTTTATTCTCCTTGTAAGTCGCTTTGGATAAAAGCGTCTGCTAAGTAAAGTAAAGTAAAGTAAAGTAAGTAAGTAAAGTTTATTCCCAACAAACAAATAACTAAGCCTTCAGATGTCTGAAGGAAAAAATGCAAGTTTAGACACATAGTTACAAGCTGATGCTGCAAATCAATCCACCGAGTCTACACTAAAATGTAAGTATACCTGTCTAGAAGGGTTTTTAGTGATAATATTTATCACTTAAGTGAAAGAATTGTGAACCCTATTACTTGAGCGCGTTGCAAAAAAAGATATTTCAATATAAGAGAGAGAACTTGACAGAAGAGAAGAGTGAAAAGAAAGAAATCAGCAGATGGGTGAGCGCGGGGCAGACGGGTAGATTAATCTGTAGAGTGGAAAGACAGAGTGAGAAGAGAATGAAAGTGAAAGAGCAATGTCTGAGAAGGTGAACCCTCCAGCGGCACTCATTTCTGGGGTCATCTCTGCTTTAATCAAGGCTCTAAGGCGCCCACGGACGCGGCGTGGCCCCAGGAATGCGCTCTCTTCGTCTGCAGAACGGTGATCAATCAGAGCCGGCGGCCGCCATGCAGATGCTCTGCTGTACCATAACTAACACACATGCACTGAAAGCGACAGTGATGAATTAAGAAACGCTCAGGCAGTTCAGGAGTCGCTGACTCTCCTCATCTGCATAATAAACCGTCGCATGATCTCATTTCACTTTGTTCCCCTCTCTGACTCCTGTTTTCTCTTCTTTTGACCTAAATCAACCTCTGCCCACAGGTTCACTCACTTGTACCTTAAACCTGACCCTTCAAAGATTTCTAACTTTATTTGGATAAATATGGCAAAAAACATCTCCATTTAAGATGACAGGACTATTATTTTCTCATTCAGCACTACTTGCAAGCTAAATAGAGTTGTGTATTTTTAATTAAACGCGGCCCCTAAAGTACGGCTTCAACTCGAGCATAATAAAAAAATTAGGATGTGCCTTTGGTGGTGACTGAGAATACTCTTGCTACGGTACTTCCCTTTGTCCCCTGCAAAGCAGAAAAAAGTGCTGCTGTTCCAGCTACTGAGGAATCAGGGCACCTTGAAAAATAATGAGATCCTGTTGGCGAGAAGACACTTTCTCATAACATCCCACTCGAGTTTTGTTGACACCCGACAAGGTCTAAAAAACAAGCACAATTCCTCAACAGCAGAACGAGTAGGCGGGGAAAAAGAAGATTTAACACATACAGTTATACAGTGAATATGAAACACATGCACAGCAGCTACTGTATGCCAAAACTGTTGCATCAGATTTATTGGTAAGGTAGTATATTACTTGAAAGGTAACACAGACTGAAAATTGGTACATGTTTAATAATGTTATGGCCAATAGTGAGAAAACTGAGTAAGGACGTTCTGTATATTCAGTGAAATCTTTGCATTTCTGTCTTACTTGCCAAACTCCAAGGTCAAGGTAGCATTACTGATGGAGCACAGCACACAACTGCTCCAGGGAACTAGAACTTCTGCTTCCCCAAACCCTCAAGGTTCATTGCATGGTCATTACCTTGTAGTGATAGGAAAAAAGCACTAATAAAGAAGTAGGAGTTGTGATGACATTGGTGGTCTGTCCATTGTTTGGTCGGCTGGTCGATCGCTTTACATCTATATCTCTGTATTATTTTTTTTAAAGATACATTATGGCCCCCAGAGAATGAATCCAAATGTCTTTAATAATACTCTGATTTCATCTGGCACCATTAAGAGGTTGATATTTGTAGTGTTCAGAAAAATATCATTATTATTGCAAACATCATGCTCCCCTCAGGCTGAGGTATATTAGTACGTTTTGCATCTTCTTATTTATTGCAATTTGCTAATGACTAATACCTGAAGCGCTGTGCATAGCATGGTGGTGCGTAGCAGATGGTAGCAGAGCATAGAGGAGCAGGGAGGGAGGGCTGGGCAGAGTAGACTGATTTCAAATATAACATTAGCACTACTTTAACTTGCATATTTTAGCCTTCACTATAACCTCAGTTGCTGTTTTTTTTAAATCTAGTTTTAATACCTTTAAGATTTCAGTTAATAATAAGCTTACATGGTGCATGTTCTTGAATAAATTTGCATTCAATCACAGTTTGATCAATTTAGTTTCAACTGCCTGTTGTGAGATAAAGCAACTACTGTGTGACAACTTCTCCAGTTTGCGTAAGACTTTTTATTACCATATGTTCACTGAAAAACACTGGCGAATGTTCAATGTGTAGCACGAGGAAATGACAATTACATGACAATCTGAACAACAGAGTTACAGTAGATCTAGAGCAATGTTTCAATCTACGGAGATGTATTTGTAAAAAACTGCTTTTTCTTCCATCTTAAAGTCCACTCTATTAATATTTCATATACTGATTTATTTATTCTAGTATGACATTTGCAGTGCTTCCGTCCAGGCAAGTAGTATCTCTCTTTGTTTTTCATCACAGTGAAACATATCTATCCACTTGCTACTTGCATTATTTTTCATTTTATTTATGACAGTGTATACTGAGGGAGGGAGGTATATAAGCTTGGTGCATTATAGACTCTATTAATCACAACCATGTTCTGCGCTCCGAACAATGACAAAGCTCAAAGTACTGAGATGAAAAACTGCTGCAGAGCTGAGTGATGAGTGATGGCTGAGCTCAGATGGAAAACAAAAACATCTTTGGCTGATTTCAATCCACCCAGAGACTGAAGATTCTGAAGACTACTTTGGTTTTAGTGATTATAGGAATACTCCTGTCTGCTTCAGAAACACATAAAAAGAGATTCTTTAAATTACTATTGACTTGTGAGATTATTAGAACAAAAAGACAATCTTCTGGCAACTTAATTTACAGTTGGTAAGTCTACAAAGGTGGGAGGACCTGACAAGACATTTGATGCCACCTTTTGGTTTCAGTTTTTAAAACTCAATGTTACACTAAAGACATTGATATTTGTATGATATAAGGTTCTCAGTAGTTAAGGGACTGATAAACATTGTTCAGTGGACCATGTGCAAACATTTTTGCTGAATTTTGTTGAATTTCTTCCTCACGCTTTTCATTCTTCACACAGCTGCTTCCGTCACTTTTCATGTGCAGTACCAACCGCAGCACCTTGAAGATGCCAAGAAGTGCCAAAGATGCAGAGTTCTTTGGGAGACTTGGGAGAGGAAGTTTAATGCATCCAGATGGAGCTATGATGACAGGCTTTTAGGCTTCATCTTTAAAAGGGGGCCATTTGGAACATGTATTAACACTTTTCCTTTGAGACACATACATTAAACTCTGTTTCAAGCACAGGTTTGCATGAGTTGGCTTCAAAAGAACAATACTAAGACTCTTCAACTGAAAGAATCAGTGAAGAATATGTTCTAGTGCTATTAAATATGTTAAAATCTGACCATTAACATTGCTCTACAATTAAAATTTCAACACAATAGCCTCTTAAAAATGCTTCATATTCATTACACAAGAGATGGATGACCATCTGAATCATATTAGATTTTTAATAGGGTAAAGTCAGTCCCTAATTTTGCACACCACACACATCCAATGACTTCTTCCCAAAACAGTGCCTGTAACAGATTGCTCCCTGTTGTTTCCTTTGTTTAGCTTTTTTGGACATGTTCCCTCTTGCTGCAGAACAGGCATGATGGAGCCCCCTATGTGCAAGAAATGTGCGAGAGGCAGCGTTATCAGAGCTGTAGAGGCTGTACCTGCAGGTGGTGAGGATCACACATATTCATGATGAGAGTTATGGATTTATGGATGGCCCTTTGCTCAGGTGGAACTTTTTAAACAGTTTTATGGGCTTTCAGGGCCCTCGTCCCGATTAGAGAGAGGTAGAACAAAAGAAAATAAGGACCTGCTCAAATTTAATACTAATTCATTACCATTCCTTTAGAGATATGGCTAAAAGCAGCATTCAAAGACCAATTGAAGGCAAAAATTACTCAAAGAACTAATTCGATGTGCAGTGCCGAGAGAAACTATCCTGACTTTTAATTACTTTATCGCCCTCATTTTCTCTATCTTTATAGAATTTTAGTGTGAACAAGAGAAATGGAAGGGAGATAGAGGAAGAGCTAGAGGAAAAGAGAGGGAGTGCAGGTGAGCTACTGTTGAGACGTGCACTTCTCTTAATCTCTGTCTGGTCTACCCATGCGCTACCAAGCTTGGGTCAGCAGTCCCAGGACGAGGGTGGTTACGGACCGAGGCAAACAGGATTACACAATTCTCTCTCATCCAATTAATTATCCACCTGTTCGGTGAAATGAATTCTCCATATCTCCCCATTCATCGCTGTGTAAGTCTTTCCTTTCTGATGCTTGGGGAGTTGGAACCAGTTCCAGCATGGTCCAATAAGGAGGTATCGCCATATAGAATAAATTGCTTCACTCATATTTAACTAAGAAGATTGTTAAGATATGAAAAGATACACTTGGTTTTGTGAGTAATTTTTGTTATTTTTCTTGATAATCTCTACAAAAGTGCCGGTGCGCTGTTTTTCTGTTTGAGATTTTGTAGCACTTCTTTTTGCAGCATCACTTTGAGGTCTTTGTTCCCCTCACGGAGCAGAGTGAACAGGAAAGCAAAACTCTATGATTATTTAAGCCGAGGGCAATTCTCAAGGTCAACCTTATATTCGTTGTTTCACTCTGGCCTCAAGTAAAAATTGCATAGCAGCAACTATGATACAACTAAGCCTGCAGCTCTAGCCATTGCAACATTGCACCAGTGTGGGCAGCCCAATCAAAGTCTTGCATCCTTCTCTGTGGGAGTTGCAGCCTCCGGTTAAAGATAGCAGCCTGGAACAGCACATCCTGAAGTCTGGATTAGGCCTGCCAAGTGTAAATTCCCTCGCTTTCTTTCGCTCTTCCTCCAACGGCTGCTACAGGAGAGCATGTCAGTTCATCTCAGCATAAAGAGGCGCCAGGGGAAAGCGAAGACGACCCCCATCACTGCTGAAGCACAGCATAGAACCATAAGCTCCCTACGGGTGCACCTCCCAAGTATCGCTCCAAGTGGTCAGCAGCCTCTCAGTTGCCTGACTTTAACAGGCACTGTGGGAACGGCGAGGTAATTCAAAGACAAGCAGACAAACAAGTGCAAAGACAGAAACTGTAACTGCCACAATGTCACAGGGTTACATGCGAGTTCTGTACTTGAAGAAAAGGCTTGTTGACTTTCATGTATATGGTACAACAGAAATTCTAAAGGAAACATTTAAAAACTTTTCCTTCACTACATATACACTAAATATATATGTTCTAGAGTTTTGGATCATTGCTTTCCGTGAAAATATACACGTCTTCAACTGTGCTAACATAATTGCATACAGTTTTCTAATAGTTAATTAGCGTTTTAAAATTTGTAATCGATAGACTAGCATTAGCAAACACGACATGCCACTGGAACTAAAGGAATACTAATGTTTGCTGATGATGGTCCTCTGTACGTCTATGTAGATGTTTGAGACAAAAATCACATTTCCAAGTGATTGCAAACTTTTGAATGGTAGTGTATCTTGAGTACATTTTTAAAACAGATATTGATATAATGGCCTGGTGTTAAATAACACTTATTCAGCTTCAATACCTGAGGGCATACTAACAAAGCTGTTCCTCTGGGTTTTAACCGACTAATTAATTCCAGTGCAGATTTTTGAACATTGCAACGTAACCCTCAGTCAAATTTAAGAGTTTATTGTTTGAGCTGCTGCAAGACTTTTTAAAGTGAAACATACGAGCGCAGGGTGTGTTGAGTTGATGGTAGCTTAACAACCCAGATATACAACATGGAAGTGATGTAATGCAAATGATTACAAATGTAATGCTGTAGTGATAATGAAAGAAAGAAAGCCAAGTGTCCAGCATGCAACATTTATTTACATCAGCCATTTCATTTGATTTCATCAGTTTATCCAATTTGTAAGTTATTCTCCATGCTTGTGTTGAAAATATCGCTCAAGGAGACTGGTCGTGCCCACCCCAACTGGGCTGGTTTTAAAACACCCATAAGTGCAATCAAATAGATGTTTCAAAGGGATTATGTCCTCTGAGCTGCACGAAAGCTTTTAATGTGCAACATATGTGCAGAAAGTGTTGGCTTTCAATAATGGTAGCTTGTCTGTAGTGATTGAAAAGGTGCAAAATGGAAATGACAGGAGATAATTAGTGAATGAAAATGTTTCTATTAGAGAAGAGAAACTTAGACTAAATGACAGGTAAGTATGACATGACTCTGTTGTTGTGCAATCTTAATTAATGCGGTGAAAATCTACATTAAAATGAGCCAATCATGACAACAGCTGTAATATGAAACAACCAGTGTGAGCATCAAATGAAATCAAAAAACAGGAAAGTAGCTGAGGAAATCAAACTCCTGCACAGTATTTGAATATTTACAGTAAAGTCTATTAGGAAACAATCAGGCAGAGCAGCAGTGCTTCAACAGGTTTAAAAGGAAGCCAAATAATGTCTCTCCATCCCCAGACACAGCTTTCATATTTGGACGCGAGCGGCTGAGAGTGAAAATATTTTCCTTTTGACATCTTCACCAGACTCCAATCCCAGCCCTCATTTCCCATGTCGCTTCAGCTGCTACAAATGCCGAGCGAGAGTGTAGAGCATGTTTAGCGGCACCATTTCAAATTTTAATCCTACAAACTTTCAATTTCGCCATAGTTGAGATGAGCAAGAAAGAGCTGGTGAGAATGAAAGAACACGAGAGATAGTGACAAGCACTCATCAGTGGACAGCAGGCAAGGAGACGACAAAGAAGAAGGAGCAGAGGAAGAAGCCAATTACCCGCGCCGGGGCTGCCTGCTCTACGTCCGATAACCCCCCTGTGTCATCCCACTGTGAGAACCAGAATTTTATCTGCCACTTGGAGGGAAAAGACAGCCACCGCATGGGCAACTACAACAACCTGTAGCCAAACAGAGCCACAGACAGAGATGAGAATTAAGAGAGTCAGGCAACCACAGGAGTAACTAATACGCACCACATGAGCTGAAAGGAACTGGAGTAGTGGAAAATAGTAACACATGGAGGAATTGATCACACACAGCATCAGAAAGGAAGAGTGTGGAGGGGAATGTTACAGGTGTTATTGTAAAACCTACTGGTTTATCTACGTATTGATTTAGGTTTGCATGCTGATACTGTTCTTCTTCAGTTGCTATTGTCATCATTTTCTGAATTTCCGTGAAACATATAGGCCCCAGCCGTTTGTACCACTGCCTGCTGCTTATTTATTTTGGACTCTGAGTACAAACTAATTACAATTTTCTCTGTTTGATGCCACAGACAAAAGGGAAAGAGAAGAGAGGGAAGGGAATTTCTCAACAATAATAACGACTTCATAGTAATTAAACTCCTGACGTGTTGCTTATTGACCTCAGTAAATCACTCTCACATTTATTGGTCGTAGATGGAATGTCTGTTGGCATAATAAAAAACTGGATTAACCTCACTCAATTTTCAACTTGCAGAACAGTATAATGTCATTCAGTGCAGCGCTGCAATGGCTAATGAAACACATGCAATAACGCAGACAACGATGTACACAGAGCAGCCACGACGTGAACACCACCAGGGGCGGTGTTAGAACCCTGACAGGTTTATGAGGCATTTCCAGGCCAGATGAGATATAACAACTCTCCTGCGTGTTCACGGTCAACCTCAGGGCCTCCTACCAGTTGGGTGTCCCTGGACAACGTTCAGTGGAAGGCGCCCAAAAGGCACCCTGATAAGATGCCCAAGACACCTGGACTGGCTCTTTCGACACAAAGAGCCAGTACCTCTACCCCGAGTTTCCCTCTGGATGTCCATCTCTAAGGCTGAGCCTGGCCACCCTACGAAAGACAATCATTTTAGCTGCTTGTACTCAATATCTCGTTATTTCGGGTCACCTCCAAAGCTCTTGAGGGTTGGAATGTAGAGAGACAGGTAATTTCGAATATTTGCCTTGCAGCTCTGCTCATCTTTATAATGTACATATGTGGCTCAAAGTGTTGGGACACCTCACTGAAATAAGGCGCAGTTCTTCCTATAAGGGGTTCAAATTAAAAGCTCCTTTATCATTTATATCTGCTGTCTTAGGTTTGTTAAAGAATAACAATGACCTTCTAAATGGGTTCAACAGAATGATTAATTTAGAATAAAGCAATAAATGAGTGGACTGGAGCAGAGACTGGGAAAATAAAGAAATATTTGTCTGGTCTGGTGTAGCTCTAGGTAAAGACTACTTAACTATCTCCAGGCAGACACACCGCTTAGAAAAAGACCCCACATTCAAAAAAGGAAAACTGAAAGTTTTTTTTTTTATTCTTGAAGGAAATGAAAGCAGTGATTTTTTCTCAAGACCTGCAGATACTACGTTTTGTCACGTCCACAGTCTTGACAAACACAGCTCCTTGCATTATTCTGCTGGAGAGCTATTGTCAGTCTGAACAGAGGCTAATGTGTCAAACACTCACTCTCGTACGGTGTGTTTGCCCTGCTTGAAAGTCATAAGATGGCCTTGTTAGTTATTGCACGCAGCAAGGCAGCAGGAAGCAGGCAATTTTCTGGAGGACTGAAGAAGACAAATCAAAACAAAAAGTTTTTATTTTTATTTTTTATTTTTGTCAAGACACATGGAAAAGAATATCATCTTTAGAATAGCAGTGTTTAGGAAGAGGGCAGGAAAACCCCTCTCTCACACACACACACACCAGCACAGGGAATATAAGAAGCATTTACATGAGATACTGCCTGATATATCACCTAAAACACTGAATACCCTGAGTGAGAGTCAGAGGAAATATGGTGCCTGGGGGTGAAATAAAGCCACGCTACATTACAGCCAACAGGCCAGGGGCAGCTGGTTCACATGGTGCCAGAGCGGCTGAGTTGACTGAGTCAGGGTTAAGGAGAGTTGCTCCTTAGTCAATGAAATGTGTCTGTTTAATTAGCAGACAGGCAGAGGAGGTGGACAGCTCCTGGGGTGGGACTGGTTAGAAATGGAGGACAGCTCAAGCCTTTTCTACAAAAGACAATATTCTTGCTTGTTATAGTTGTAGTTAAAATAAAAGCTTGAATTCAATTCAGTTTATTTGTATAGTGCCAAATTACAACAAAAGTCATCGAAAGAGACTTACAGAATATAACTATATAATTATATATAGAGTTATGTAGACAACCCAACAATACCTCTTGAGCAGGCGACAGAGGAAAACCTCCCTTTAACAGAAGAAACCTAGACCAGAACCAGGCTCAGGGTGGAGAGCCATCTGCCTTGACCAGCACACACAGTTTTAAAAAGCAGGTCTATAACAGCAGATGTAGGCCTAATGTACTGCTGCTAATTCACCCCAGAGTCATCAGATTACATCTGCTTCAGTCGTGTTGTGGTTCATGGGACTTCACAGACTGATTATTTCCGTTAGTGAATGAATTATTCTTGAAATTAGGTATAAAATGTAACTTTGTTTTGATGGTTTTACAGCATTTGTCTGGTCTTTTAGGACCATACATCAGACATCATATTGACTCATCAAGTTCTAGTTAAAGGAGTTAAGGCAAAGTTCTTTGAAGGATTTTGACTTTGTTCTGGAGTCCTTCAAACTGTGGATTTCCTGTCTGTTCTCCTTTGACTCACTACATAGCTCCAGAGGTTTTGATCAGGCTGGAAAATATCACTTATTGTGCATTATTTAAATGGTCATTAGTCTCGCAAGCCTCATCCTTCCTGCACACGGCTCTAGGCTTTCATTATTACATCAGTTATCAGCCCATTATATGCAAATGACTCATCCTAACTCTGGAACCTATAATATATAATATATCAATTACACTGACAGTGAGACGTTTGCAGCGAGGGGATATGGAAATATTTCCTAAAGATAGCCTGCCAGCACCTGAGGGATGGGACAAGAGAAGGAAAGAACAAAGACAGGAGATGTAGGGGGAAAAGATCATGTGATATGAGAACCAGAAACTATGGACAGGGAAAAACATGAGGACGAAAAAGAGGAAAAAGTGGATGGATGTGCAGTTCAAGCATTAAATCCAAATATTTTAAACTAAACTGTCAGAACTGATTATATTAACATGAATACAAGTTATGCCTTAGAAACTTCATCTTCGTCAGTTAAAGTAAAAAGTTTACTTGTGCCAACAAATCAAGCTCATCTCTTCTTGCAACAAATGTTTCTGAGACCTGATAATAAATTCACCAGAAATGCTCCTTTTTTTTTTTTTTTTTTACACATACATTACTCTAACTTGGAATGAGCTCCAAAGACTAAGTCAACTCACCGTCTCAAAAGCCACACCATTCAAAACATTATCCTATTTGAGTGCAGGTTATTAATCTTCCATCATCTCTGACACTGAAGAAATATATTTATATGAGAAAAATAATGCAGTTATTGTAATAACAGTGCAATGCAAATGAGATGAAATGGGATGGGCAGGATTACACTACCATAGGGTATGTACTGTAGTGTGTGTGTAGTATGAACCAATGTACAACATGTATCATACAAAACTAATACTAGTTAACTACATACATTCAGTATACCTTGTATTCATTCTGTTTTGCTAATATGAAAAAAAAAACACTTTTGTTGTGACTCATTTTGTACACTACATCCACTAATTTCCCACAAGAAATAATAAGAAAAGTTAAATGAACTTCTATGCAAATTCATACCGTCAGAGCTAGAATCCCAGCACTTAACATAAGAGCTCACACATCCATCCATTCTTGCTGCCTGTGTAAGTAGTAGATCTAAGATGACCTTTGAATTACTTCTTTAATGAATGTATAAAGAGATATTTGTGGTCACAATATGAAAATGTAAGCAGCTTAACCCGAGTTAGGCCCTAAGCACAACATGAGTTATTAGTCACAATGCTCATAGTAGAGAAACGTACGCTTCTTCACAGTCCTCTCCTCAAAACTGTTGACTTATGGCACACAGAGATTCATCTGCATTTATATTGTATACTTTATTCCACAACATTGTTACCAGAAATACACCTGGAGTGATAGAAAATGTGAAACATCTCTGCGGAGTACACTCAACCTCTGCTCCTGGATTCCTGTTCAAGTCACGTATATCTAGAATAACAGCAAACAAAAGCTATTTAGTCTGCAGCTATATTGAGATTCACATACTGTAAACATCTATTTTAAAATAGTTTTAGGTTGTAGCTGTTTAATGTCAGCTTTTAGTGCGGCTCTCTGGGCTGTTTACATTTGGAAAATAGTGACAGGAACCACTAATAGTCGCTGGTAGCATTGCTGTGTGTGGGTGTGCAGTAAGTAACAGCATGTCAACTGATGTGCAAAAACAGAGATGAAGTAATCGGAGACAGAAGTCAGCAGGGAGTGCGAGCAGCCTTATAATAATCAATGGTAGTAAGAGAGAGCAGAGGCCATTTTGAAGCAATGTGACTTGACTGTAGAAAGAGTCACTTGTGGTGCAACATGCTGTTAATACCAGGTATTAAAAGCTCAAGCAAACATTGAAGAGTGTGGGCAAAGCTAATAAATAATGCAAATCCACTCTAAACACCTTTCCTAAACTGTAGAGAGCTTAGAGAGGTTGCTGCGATCGACACCCTTGTTACCATGCAATTCAAGAGCCTCATTTTGCAGGCATGAAAGCTGTAAAAGTAAAAATGAGAGTGTTATTCTAGGTGATATTAATGTACAGACTGGCAGACGGGGGTAGGTATAGGCTAATGAGCTCTGACACCTTTGAAAAACATGGATGACCTACACTCCGTAATGTCCCTGAATGCCTCGCCAGTGCCACGTGGCGTAGTCCTATATGCACTGTAGGCCCAGTTACGACAAGAACAGAGGAAACATCTGATATGCAGGAGACTGCGCATCAGGAAGTGAAGAGTTACATTAAGGTACTGCTTCACACTGGCCTCTATTTACAGCTCTGTCATTAAGTCACGTTAATTACAGAGGGAGGGTCACATTACTATCGTACCTGCTGCTCAGAGAGAGCAATCCCCTGTAGATATGAGGATAAAATGGGTACCTTCATTTAAAATGCCAACCCATGCCTGTGACTGAACACAATATGGTGCTGTATGAAAAAAAAAAGACAAAAATGACTGCGCACAGTTAGAAGCTGTCAAAGTCCAGACAGGACTGTCAAAAGTGTACAGATGTAGTGCATCTATTTAGAAATGAGACTAAAATGAACCTCTGTTATTCTGGCACCACGGCACGTTCTTCCTCATTTTGTGTACAGTGTGGCACGCTTGGGGAGAAGGATTCAGCTGCTAATTATTCCCTTGTCAAAGCTCACAAATGAATTCATTCTCTTTTTACATTTTAATCCATTTCAAAAATGCTATTATTTTATTTTATAGCGCGCGCCAGTGAAAAAGCTCGGCTGTTGACTCAACTGATTATAGCGGTCAGTAGCAAGAGTGAATCAGAGGGAGCACATCTCTGTCTGGCTGCATAATAAAGCCAATCAACATGTTCCTACAGCATCGTAGTCCTGCTGTTGTGTCACAAGAAAGAAATATGCATTTACTCCTTGATGATAGTTGGTACAATATGCGACACTCAAAGTTCATGCTTAAAAACAGAATGCACAACCTTTAGGTGGTTTTGTTATCAGTAGTCTTCTTCTACTGCAAAGTGCAATTTCACAGTTTGTCCTGAGCCTTTATCATTCAGTGTGGCACAAGCTGATAAGAAGGGAACAGGCAGGTAAAAGTTCCACATGGAAAATTCTTGCTACCTTGATAAAAAAAAAAAAAAAAGCTCTATCACTCGACAATCTTCCCTTGTGTGTGTCTGTTGGCCCTAAAACACATCACCTGTTCTCTTTTAGTATATATTTTTTGATCCTGTTTTCATTTCTTTAGCCTGTTTGTGGTATTTAGTGGGCTCAGTCAGTCTCACCTAAGATACACACACATGGTTTATGCCCTTCCCGTCAACGTTCCCCTGGGTCTGATGAGAGAAAGTGAATTTAGAACCTCAGAGGAGCCAACAACTGCGATGACAAGTGTCCCTACTTCAAGAAGAAAAAAAGGGCTTTTAGTGTTACACTGACTAGTCAGCAACATTTTTCATTCTGCAGCTACCTATGACACCAAGGCAAAGCAAAATCTGATGCGACAACCAGTTCATAAAAGCTGAATTTGCTGTTATAAACACAATGAAATGTTCTTTCGCTCAGGCAGCAACAGATTTGTATTGCTCTTATATATGCTCTTAGCAGCTGTACTGCAGTCACAGTTTATTATTGCTGCATATTGGTACAATGCCTCCAAACCAATGAGCAATTATCACCAAAGTTAGCAAAATAAAAATATAAAAGATTGTATTGATCACCACACCTGTACTGATGCTAAGACACATCACCGTTCACACCTGTCCATATACATATGTGCCCAAGATGTCCAGCAGAGCACTTGTGTTGAGAGTCACTGTATATTCATCATGTTGCTTTGGACACGATCCTCTGCGCAGCATTGGTGTGCTCTCACCAAACAGCCACAACATCTTGCATTTTTGTAAGATGACTTTCCTGTATCGTCCTTGTGAAGGACGCATCAGGAAAGATAGTGTACACATAGTGTATACACTACTAAACATATGGTGAGTGAGTGTGTGTG
>JAUBNQ010000003.1:17838515-17850872 GCA_032353495.1 Ctenopoma kingsleyae | reverse complement strand
TTGATTGTAGGGAAACGAACTGATGTCTCTAATGTTAAAGTTCTTTGTTTTGCCTCATGTCCACCCTACCTACGTGGACTTTGTCACTTTTAAGTTACGTTACCGACTGCCACTCTTGCATTTCTCAGAAAAACACAGGTACTAGATTTTGCCAAATTACCACGTGTATCCATTAGAATAAACTATACATCTACATGTGCATGATGGTGACTGATAATTGACCCCTGATTAGCGTGATGACAGTCAAATCAACAGCTTAATCCGTTTTTAATGCCAAAACAATAAACTTGATGCTTCTGCGAATCTACGCAGTGCCTACGCCTATGTGAGCATTGATCCTTATGCACTGGTGTGTCTGTGCTGATCTGGAATTACGCCACCATACTCTTGCTGGCAGGGGGGTTTCTACGTTGAGCTTCTTCACCACTGGGGTGAGTTTTTTTCAGTGTACTACAAACAATGGTGACTGAAACTCAAGCTGAAGCTGAGAGGATAATGCTGGAGTTGGAACAGATGTCAAACAGCAGTTACTTTTACTAAAATTAGTGCAATGCAGAATATAGAGAATACATCAGTGGACATGGACTGAGTGCACTAATCTGACTAAACAAAGGTTGTATGTAGTATATGATCTTGGTACACAGCGAAAGACTTATATAGTACAGTATCTCAAAGGGACTGAAGAAGATTGAAGTCACTAGTAGCTAACACAATCTGTGAGTTATATTAGATTGCTGTAAGAGGTCTCACAGCATGTTCCTCTGATGATGGGATTGCACCCTGCTGTAGATCAAATCTCCATCTCTTATCCAGCACCATCTGACAGGAACATCCAAGTCATCTGAGCGTGTGCTCATCCCTCCTAAAATCAACCTTCTCTAATGGATGAAAAGCAGTTTTTTTGTGGAACTTCTGGCCTCTGAGGAACACCAGGAAGTGTAATCAGCACTGACCCATGCTAGACACCACCAATCCCAGGGAGTTCGTTAACATACCCAGCCTGCCTCAGGGGAGCTGTGCCCGGAACAGCGGAACAACCATTTGATAAATGTGAACGAATTATGAAATCCCATCGGACATCGGCTCCTTCTATGAATCGCCACAGCTTTCCATAGCCAGCGGCCTATAACCAGCATGTATATTTTCTCCTCAGATGTGTGATAGCACAGCATTTCCAGAGACAAACAGACCGCCCTAAAATAAACATATATGTAAAATGTCAGCACAGATTGGAATCCAGCCACCCATGAAGATACATGACAAACTTAAACAGAAAAGCACAGAGGGACTGAATGTGGGAAAACAAGCTGTCAGTAGGCAGATGATGGAGCAGGGTCCAAGGTAATAAGATTGTTTGGCATAAATCAACTGAGGAAACCTGGAGAGCACTCAGACACAGGCACTAAGTCCATTTCAACATCTATTAACATTCAGCCAGAGTGAGAATAAAGCATGTTCACACTCTTCGTGAAGACATATGAATGAGAGACAACTGTGATTACAAGTGAGAATAGCCTGATTTCACTGTGGGTCCAAAGCGTGCATCACTATTACTCAGCTTCTCCTTTATTTTTACAGGATGAAAACTGGATGAAGACTTGCATCATCAAATTGGTGACATAATCAAATTCAAAATCTAAAATGATTTTTTGGTTCTCTGAGAACTAATTACTGTTCCAGTACTTTCGTAAGCAAAATATGCTATTTTACATTTACATTTACATTTTTTGATTTCAACTTCACTAATATGAGCATTTCCTGCTTGCCTTGTCATAACTGATAGCAAAATTAATATGTTCGGGTTTTTAGACAGATAGTTGCATAAAACAAGGAAAATAGAAATAATGGCTTGTGGATAATGGACGATATTTAGACATGGAAATATTTAGTTAAACTAAGCCACACTTGACATAAAAAAAAAGATATTAATGATGCAAATACACCAATATGTTCGCTATCTTGTCACCAGCTTTACATGACTGCTGTTTGATGTTTAGTTTCAAAATCTCCAATGGTAAAAAAAAAAGAAACAGAAAACCTCCACAAACCTAGACTTATATAATCTTAAAGGAGCATTTACTGATTTTTGGACACTTGTGGGCAGCACAACAAGCTGTCAACAGTAGAGGGGAATAGATGGTCGAGGCAGATGGCCGCCCACCCTGAGCCTGGTTCTGCTGGAGGTTTCTTCCTATAGAGGGAGTTTTTCCTCTCCACTGTTGCCTAGTGCTCAAGTGGGACTGTAGTGTTTTCTACAAATATTCTGTGTATACATACACACCACGTCCACCAAACAATGAGCTACTATACAACAGTCTTATTGCCTTTTTAGATCTAAAAGGAGCTGCAGCATTGGATTATAATGTTTAATGCATTATAAACCAATGCTTAACTACAAGAGACTTTTTTGATACATCAAACAGTCATTTGATCCATTGTTAATGTGATTAGTGTAGCTTTAAGAACTGTTATGACTGCTGCGTATGTGCACTCAACAAAGCCACAAACATAACTTCAGAACTGGCTCCAACTAGTAAAAGCCGTGTCACCTTCAGTTCCGAGTTTAGACTGACAGTCAGAAAGGCTCCATCCTCTAAGTAATTTAGCATCCTGCTGCATATCTATGATCTCCTTTATTCTTTGCACCAAAGGGCATCTTGGGTGATTCTTTCATAAGTGAGCAGTCAAAGTACAGGAATCCGATGACTCTTGACTGCTGCACATTGGAGGAAATATAATAAAAGGACCAAGGCAGAAGGTAAAATCAGATCTGATGCATCTCTTAAGATCCATTTGAAATATTGGACAGTGTGATGGGGAGGTGAGCTTTTGTCAGAAACATGGAACTTTTTTAAAGCACTGCCAATTATAATAAAGTAACTCATTTTCTTTGGACCCTGCTCATTGAAAAATGACTCAGCTGTGTTCCCCGTATGACTGTGTAAAGATTCTGAGGTTTGGACTTGAAGTTTCCCTCTGGTAATTGACAGAATGCTGCACAAACAGTCCCAGTCAGTTTGCAGTAAATTTGTTTTCATTAAGGGTATCATTATTTTATCCAGAACATTCACAGAGCTCCTATAATGAAGCATCTGAAACACAGAAAAGCACATAAAAGCTACAGCAAGCCTGCATTATAGTAGACTGATGCCTTATTGTGTCTGTGCTGTGTTTTTTATAACTCTATTTCTAAACGAGGTAAATATCTCCAGATACTTGGTGCTCTTCTGGTTTATGTTTGTTTTTACAAAATATGTATTCCCAAATAGCTGCTTTAGGAGTCTACCTGCAGAAGTAAGACTATGACTGTCTCGCCATCAGACTGGCTTATTAGTGAGTCAACTTTCCCTTCAAAGTCATGATTCACAAGTCTAAGAGCTCAGTAGAGCTGCAACAACTAATCAATATGATCAATAGCTATAAAGCATAAATATAGTTCACAGAGATCATTTTATTTTTATAAAATTGCAGTGCTTGACACTTTCTCCACTGAGACACTGACATAAAGGACGTCCTATAGATCTCACCCAGCAACAGCTGGGGTTTGTTCCAGGACCACTACAACCCTAACAGGAAAATATGTTAAGATATTGATGGATGGATGTCTTACAGAGAAGAGAGAAAAATAATATGGAATACAACAAGTCAAACTAGGTTATGTGGTTTTGTCCATGTCCATGGATGGTTATTGTGATGACAACTGTGCAATTTATAAAATCTTTTTTGCAATAAATGATTTACTTTTATTATTTGAATAATAAGGCTTGAATAACTAAAGTGATTTCTGAAGGAATAATCAACTGAATAACTGGAAACTGATGGTACTAACATCACACAAAAAACTGCATTTTCCTTGTTTGATTTGTATGAGGTATTTTCTGACTATGTTTAAAGGTATACCATCGCAAACATTTGAATATTGAAGGCACTCAGTGTGTTGATCGTGTCAACACAATCAACATGGTAAGCAAAACTGCATGTGGCCTGAGAGGCAAAACCCGGGGTAAAGAAAAAACCTGCAAACTACTTACCACAGCACTCGCTGCTGCTGTGTTATACTTTGCAAGATAATAACTGAATATGCCTGAATTTAGTGTGTTCACATTATTCTCAACTCTTGTTTTCACTGATGCGGACTGCGATGGCTGGATGGACTCTTGGAAAGATTATAGTCCAAGAATCAATCTGAAGCTGTAAAAGTGACAGGGAAAAATCGGGATTTTGAAAAGTGAGAGTCCTTCCACCTCTCCGTAATTGGGCTGTTGGAGATCTCACATTGTACACCTTCACTTCAATATTCAACTATTAGTCCATAAATGGGAGGATGCCGCGATTAACCACTGTTACTGGACGTGCTTCCTCATTTTATTGCTTTTTGTTGGTTTTAAAAAGATCTGAATGTTCTAGGGATAAAATATATTTCTGTTCTGCTGTTATGTTCCAAACCACGCAGACCTGTCAGATAGTACACTTTTAAATCCTATTAGTGTCCTTTTATACTGTTCTGTGTTTCTTTTATATGTTGTCTTGTTGCTGTTTATGTCTAATGCGAAGCACGAGTAACACAGCTTTTGGAAATGTTTGATAATGGATCCTTCCAAATCCCACCCTGCAGTACATGTGTAACCTTGGCATGCCGTTCTCCTCCAGCCACACGGTGTGAAAGTGAATTTCATGCTACAAGACCACTAGTGTTGTGGTCTGACCCATCAGATGCAACACATCGCCTACCTCGTAGAAGATCTGGGGTCGGATGTAGCCAGTTGTAGGTCCTGATCAGCTGCCAGTCAAAGTCATCCTCTTGGCCCTGTCGGTATTCACACAAGCCAGGGTCTGAGTCCTCATCAAAGGTGCAGCCTGCTGCAGAGAGAGAACAGCAAAATGTGTTACTGAAGGCAGCACAGAAGAATATATAAAACTTGTAGCTATTAGTGAACTATAGCTGCTACTCGCCACCAGGATGAAACTGGTGAAAGTGTGAATTATAGTCTAGTTTGAGAAACGATTGTTCAGTTCTATCACCACAGGCTCACTGTAAATGAGTTAATGCATCAAGTCCTGGAGAATCTCTGCAGTTATAAACTAAATTACAGCTAATGGTTGGCACTGAGTGGTCAGCATGGACTGGCTATCTTAACTATTCCCTCCAAATCTACTGCCATTTGGTGCAATTAGCCCTGTGGTGTGAAAATGACAGCAGCCACAGGTCACCCAGATAGCCAGAAATAATGGGCAGCAGTGCCAGAGCAGTGAAGGGGGTTTCTTCGGCTGATGGAGGACAACAACAGCCTGGCTCTCAGCCTGTGAAGGTGACCCAACCCTGTCTGGCCTTTAATGGTTAGATTCACTATTCTCCCATTTTCACAAAAGCCACAGGCTTTTAAAGCCACCAGCTCGGTTGTCCAACTCAGGGGAGATGGTATGTTTTTGTTTAATTGGTCAGAACCACAGGTGCACTTTAGAAAATTAGAACAAACCTGTGCTCATGTGTGGGTGTGTGTGCTATATGGTCTAGTTCAGCAATGGAGGAAAGTTTCCCATTGATACACCTGCTTTACACAACATCGCTTTGAAAGCTTGTGTTTCATTTTTGGTGATTTTCTCAATTTACCTTTCAATCAAAATGTCTACAAAATGTCAGAAAACTGTGAGAATTACTCATCACAATTTCCTAGACTCTGTTTGAATTGCTATTACAGCTGTTACAGGCCTGATCCCTCAATAAAGTGGTATGGTGATCTCAGCTTGTTTTTTTTTTTTTTTTCTCCTGTTCTATGTATTTAAAGGAATTTAACCACCAGCTAAGTTCATCTCAGCTACTACCTGCTTTGATGAATACAACAATGTCGCCCATGGCTATCAAAGTAAATCCAAACCTGTTTTCTCACATTAATTCTGGACAAGGTCTAGTGAATATCTGGAGTTGCTCTTTTAATAATGTAGCTCAGGACATTGTCCGTGTCAGACATGTTCATGTTCTGTGGAAATCACAGTGTTTTATTTACAGCACGTCAAAGCAGAGCCAGGCACATTGGACATTACACAGCCTCTGTACCAAGGAGCTGGCAGGGTAAAGTCTGTTTACTGTCCCGTCCATCTGCTTTGGACATTTGCATTCTCACATACAGCTCCTCTGGGTAATGTTTAGATAAGTCCAGGCTTCTAGTGCATGTCTGAAAACAGCTGTAATAAAACCAGAATTTTTCTTCTGTGGTTTTGACACCAATGTCCTTGCTTTCCCAATCTGTGTAGTCATACTCTGCACAAGCAGGGACAGCAAAAACAAGAATCTAACTTCTACAGACACAAATGATTCTCCAAGTGTGATTTGTACAGATGGACCCGCCCAGAGAACAGCATGGGGACCTGCAGCTAGAGGGTGGCTCAGGAATAATGGGGCAGGGAGTTGCTCATTTATAAGATGTACAGTGCAGCACAGGTCTGTCACCAATCCGCTGAACTGGCCATTGCTCAGTTTGGCTAAGGCTTGGAAGACAGGCATAATGGCCTTCTCTCCACTTCCAAACGCCCTGAGCCCACAGTGGTCCCAGGACCCTCTTCACTAACAAATTGTATTAAAGCTCGAGTAGTAACTTTGACGCCAGCTTCCACTTTATAGTATCACCCACTGTTGCCTTTTGTGTTTTGAGAAATCTGAAGAAATATTGTATGTTGCAATAAACTGCTGGGACCTTCACTTTTTCCCAGCTCCTGCTGACAAACACCACCTCACCACCAGTGATTCTCCCCACTGCCCCGACTGTCTTCCCCATCCGCCTGCAGCCGAGCGAGCGTTTCCGGGCGTGTAAGCAGATCAGAGTTTTAATTGCCTCCTGTGTGACGGCTGAGTGTTGTGCAGCGCCGTGCCCGGCTATATGAGGATGAGAAGGGCCTGAGTGGTGGAGCAGGGCCCGCGGTGAAGGCCCGTCTTTCATCGAGAGCCCTCCAGCTCCGGGAAGAAATGTCACCATCAGACACGTTCCACTGATTCCCCTCATTAAGACTCATCCTTTCCAGCCTCCCTTGCTTTTAGAGCAAGCGTTCTTCTCAGTGCCCAAATGAGCTTCTCTGGCAGCAGGAGGGCAAGCCCATGTAATTAGAAAAGCCACGTGCGTTCTACTGAATTCTTACTGACGTGCGTGTGTGTGCATCTCTTCGAACGTGTGCATAACATGAGTGTGTGTGTGTGTGTTTAGCCGAGGCGGTTTGCTGTTTTGATGTTTACTTAAAAATGAATAAAATTATAATGAATCTGTCAGTGTCACACAGGCTAAAGCTGTAACGACTGCAGCAATGAGTTATTTGTGTTCATCACGGCACCGGGGAATGTGGCCAACGTGAATTTTCACACAATAATAACTTGAATGTGAGAGAAAAGCAGCTTTTAGAATGCTAATTGCTTATCAGAGGCGATAGCTGTTCGGCACAGTCCTTGAGGAACGCGCCGCCACGCAGAGCTGCAGTAACACCTAGAGACGCGGACTGCGGGGCCCCGAGATAACTTCAGTGAGCTGCTGTCACGGCTGACAAGTTTCTCGAAAGGAGAACAAAAGGAGGGAGAAAGAAATAAATGTGCAAGAACGAGGTGCCCTCCTCTTTGAAAGGTAGGAGAGGTAATTTGCCAAACAAGACCCAAGCTTGTCGTAAGATACCATGCCTGGAATGTGTTATCTCTGTTTAGCTTGTAGTTCTGTCTCAACACATCCTCAGCTCTCTCTTCTACCTGGCGAAGAACAAAATAAAATACTTGGTGCAACATTTTCTGTTCCTCTTCTGATTCCAGCCTAAGTTGCTGTTAGAATTCGGTTAAACCAGACTTTAATTGGCTGTGAGGTTCATTTTCAAGTCACTATATAAGTTGTAGTGTTTCATCAGATTCCACATAAACAAGCAATGTTTTCTTATTACTAGTTTTTTTTATTTGTTTGAGACTGCTGATCAGAGACATCCTCTGTTTGGTGAGCTGGGATCAGGGATGGGTTACTAAACAGCCAGCAAAGCCTGCAAGAGGCAGCACAGAATCTCATTAATGCAGCTTCCAGTAATGGTCTAAATACTTTTCCAGAGGCCTCCCCATGAGATGTCTGAGGGAAAAACCCAATATCAGTCATTCTTCTATCAGAAAACAGATATGCTTAGTGTTGCCTTTATATATTTTTTTATTGTCTCAAAGTACTCTCTGACTTTGTTTGTGGCGTATTGCTTCCTACAAAATGACATAAATCTTTATATACACCTCATAAGTACAGTACTGTGCAAAAGATTTGTTTTTAGGAATGCTGTGATGGCTGATCTCTCAAAGAAGAAACTCTGAGAAACCTTTCATCAGATTTTGACAGGTCTTCCACTCCTTTTTATATCCTTGACCTCTACATTTTCCTCTACAGAGGTAACACTCAGTATCTTTCACTTTGACCTACAGATGCAGCTTTTTAAAAAAATATTTTTTAGCATTTTTCCTATATTTTCTACGTTTCTAGTTGTATTCTAAGAAAGATTCTCAGAAATAAAAGTGCTATTATGACTATATGGTCATAATAGCATCTTTATGATTATATGGTCATAATAGCATCACTGAGCAACAAATCCAGTGGTGGCCTAAGACTTTTGCACAATACTGTACAGTATATAGTTTCTTTTTTTTAAAGACAGTCTGGTCATTGTTGTTTTTAGTAACTGTTACTCAAACACGAAGAAATGGTGCATTTGTTAGAGACTATTTTTAGCTGTGGATTTATACACATTTGATTCTCTACTAAGTACTGAGGGAAGCGTGTGTAGAATTGAGTTGACATAATCTGCAGTGCGCATTCACGCTAGTAAAAATGTGTCTAATGTTTTAAACACACCAATGAGCCACAACATTAACACCACCTGGTGGTTAACTGATTCAGTGTACATTGGATGTGGGTATTTTCTGCAGCTTTACCTAATCTTTGATTGGCCTAAACCTCTTACCTTTAGAGCAGGGTTTCCCAAAGCTGGTCCTCAAGGCCCACTGTCCTGCTTGTTTTCCAACTATCACTGGGCTACCCACTGTTGATTACCTGGATTTCCAGCTTCTGATTGATGTACACCTAATGCAGGTAATCAGGAGTAAGTTGGGCAGGGGCAGCTGGAAAATACGCAGGGCAACAGGACCAGTGAGGACCAGGATTGGGAACCCCTGCTTAACAGAAATCAGCTAAATTGTTTAAGTCTGTAAAATATCTCAAATTGCCTTGAGTAACAACCATTAAAGGTTCGCCCAAATTACAAAACCTATTTTCTAATCTTTTTAACCATGGTTTGCATTCTTTATTTCCCCTGTATTTAACATTTTACAATAGAGAAAGACACAAGGAGATTTCATGCAACAACAAGCAACAAAGTCCCAAGCTGGAATCAAACCAGGGAAGTTATGATAACAAAACAATAACCAATAAATCCATCTCCCCAAAAACATATATCTAATACATGTTCACATTTTAACTTCTATGAATGAATGTCTGAAACCTGGAAAGATAAAACTAAAACTATCTACATGGCTAAATGTAAACTTTTTAAATGTATCCAACAAGAGATAGATGCCTTTTTAACCAGTCAGTGGTTTAGTACCTTAGTGTCCACAGGAGGCGTTAATTGAAAGTTTGGGCTGGACCACAATCAGGAAGAAGCGGGATGAGCCTTTCCTGGCTGCCAGACAGCCAGGAAAAGCCCTGGGAAAGATTAATAGCAGAAGGTCTAGACCAGCCTCAAGTGCTTGTGATGGACGCCGAGTACCACCATCCAACCTGGCTTGCTTCTACAGTAAACACCACAACCCTGACTAATAGCCCGCACAGCAGGCGCATCATAAATACGTTGTGATGGAGAGGGAGGAAAACACAAGCCTCTTACGTAGCATTTATCTTGGAGAGGGAGAAATAAATTAGAGGGGCGAGACAGAAAAGCGCGGGTGGGGTGAAGAGCCCTCAGACAGAAGGAGACAGAAAGAGTAAAGCCAGAGAGGGGCAGGAACAATGAGAACAAATCACAGCTAGAGCAGCTCATATAAGAAGAAGATTCATAGAAAATGAAAAATGTACTGTATAAAATACTAGGAGGTAATCAAAGCAGTCTGGGATGAGGATGGGTTTCTATTGATCAAACTGTTCCAGTCCAGTTCTCAGATGAGCTTAAATCATCTATGTACAGATTTAACAAGGACACTCATTTGCAATTACTCTTAAGCCACTGATATGATTGTGTTCTCACAGTGTATGCACACATTGGTGGCTTTGCAAGGATAACATTACACAGTGCAGGGCACAGTGGTGACTGATTCCCACGGATATAAATCTCAGCAGGTATGGATGGCTGCCAGCCCGAAAGATTTCCTTTCACTGCTCATTTGAAGAACACAAACGGTAAATGCTACTGAAACCTAAATTAAAAGATACTCCTGGACTTCCTCTCTCTTCACCCGGCTAATTGCTACTTTTTACCCTTCAGTGTCAGTTATTCTTCTACTTATGAGGAGATATTTCAAGGCAGATTTCCCCTTCACACACAGAACACCATTCTTATCATAATCTTCCCCTATTCAAAAAAAATAAATCTGACTTAAACTTGACTGGGGGAAACTTGACCAAAGATCTCATCCTGTGTTGATAAGGCAGCTGTATGTGTTAAGCTCATTTCCCATTGCATTAAAGCAAATTCCTCAGGCAAACCACCTAATATTGTGTAACCAGTAGCAGCGCTCTGCTGGCACCCATTTAATCAGAGCCTCTCAGATACAGCAGCTCTGTTGGGACTGAAGATCCAGGATGTTCTGCTGCTTCTCTTGTTTGGTTTGAGATAAAGCTCTGCCGCCGGATGATTTGCATTTGAGTGTGTGCAGGCAATGCATCAGTCCTGACAAGTTTACTTATGGAGGAGGGAGAGAGGGAGAAAGGGAGGGTGGGACCCAGGGAAGAGAGAGACGCAGCTGTACACCTCATCAATACTGAGCCAGCAGAAGAATCATTCAAACGTCGCTTCTTCTTATTCCATTAATAACAGCCAGTGCATTTTCAGAAGCCTTACCAGGAAGCAAGCAGCCCAAAGGAGAGCAAGATGAAGTAGAAGAATTGGGAATTTAATTAAACAGAAACAATAGTCTTTGCAGAGGTTGATTGGAGTAAATTATTGATTATTATTATTATATTATTGACAACACTGAAAGTAAGAAAGTAAGAGAGGCAATATTAGTCTGCAAAAATATGTTCATGCCATAAATACATTAAGTCTATGCAAACTAAAACTGCAGTGAAGCCATCATTATATTAACTAAAACTGAACCCTGAACACCAGATGTATAAATGATGTGCAAAAAACATATATTCACCATATTAAAGGTGCCCTGCAGAGTTTTCTTGTGCACAAACAAAAACCTCTTGTTTGCATTCTGTTTTCTCACCACAACACATTTTGTGTATCCCTGAGGTTTAACAAACTTGTTTAGTATAAAACATTTACTCTGACAGTATTTTTTGTAAATTGAATCATGCATTATTTACATTCAGTCTTCTTCTTCCTTCCTTTGTTGGCACCTTATGGCATGAACATATTTAATGCCACAAACTGTCGATCAGCAGAACACTAAAAGGCTGTGTTGAACATTGTAAATAGTGCCACCTACATGAATTATAGAGTATGTGAATGTGCACGATACAAACACGACTGACACTGACAAAAACACTGCTCCATAGCACTACTAGTGGTCAAAAACTGTAAAAACAGAAACCAACCGTTTTTCATCCACTGAAAGCTTCAGTAACATTGTTCATGGTACTAGCATCCATAGCAAATATATGCAGAAGTAGGAGTGGTACATAAGCATGTTGTTTAAACTAAAATCAAATTTTGGTCAACGGACTAAGACAAAGCTAAATCAAAATCCGGTTCCAAAATACATTGATCAGTATCAGTCCTGTTTAATAACAAAATAAAATAACACAGTAGAAAATACATTGAAAATAAATGTAACAGAATGCGGTGGTTGAATTTATTGAGACTGCCAACTGTGATAACCTGTGTAAGTAAACTGACTGCGTATGTGGGGAGAGATCGATCAAAATGTAGTTGGTGGAGCTGCAGCTGCAATCATTTATCAACATTTATCATGATACAGGGATTTGACTGGAGACACCAAGCATGGTATGACTGATGGGCTGAACCACTGTGCTCCTGTGACCTTTACAAGACAACAAATGTTGAGAAAATTGTCTGGTAATGACTATATTGTTGTCCAACCTGAGACAAACCTGGTCGTAAGTCTTCATTAAATGAGGATGAGCTATGTCTCCTTTAAGCTTCAACCATGTTTCTCATTCACATGCCTCTTTCTTTCTT
>JAUBNQ010000003.1:17819963-17832644 GCA_032353495.1 Ctenopoma kingsleyae | reverse complement strand
ACTAATCCATCTTGTAGAAACCAATAAAACAGCTTCTCATGTATCTTATCATCATCATCATCATCATCATCATCATCGTCGAAAAAAAATATCTAATTTGCAAATCTCTGCTCTTCTAGATGAGAGTTCTACATTATTATCTCCATAGCTGTTTAGCATGTCAATTTGGAAATGCATTCTGCACAAATGTAACAAAGACTCAGTTTTTCTTACTGGATTCATTCAGTGCACCAACAATGGAGCGACACACTAGTATACTTGTGTATTGCCTGAGAAAAGAAAACCGCAGCAGTTAATTTCACTGTAAATACACCATAAAATTAAAAGAAAGCAGGCTATGTTAGTATTATCGTTTTGTTTCCACTGTATAAAAATTTCAGAGGAAATATTGTTTTCAATTAATGTTTTGGCTGGAACAAGAAAAAAAAACCCATCAGCAATACACATAAGGTTTGCCCATACAAACCAGTCACAATGAATTCTTCACAGTGCACAGAAAGTGAAATTGAAAGAAAAATAAAGTAGGAAAAAAAAAAAAAACCCTCTGATCCCTTTGGTACCTTTTCATAAAAAGCAGCACAGTCCATTATGTTTGTTTACATGAGCGCTGCATCTAGTTTAATGGCCCTATGATGCATTCTTTGTGTATATCAAAGGCCTTAAGGTTCAACTTTGCCAATATTTGGTGTTGCCAAGTGTCAAATTAATAGCATTTTAATTAAGGGCACATTCATCCGAATCTCACAAAATGCACTGACACTCATTTCAGCTGAGTTACTCAGTATTTTCAATTCTCTTGCCCCCTTTTTGGCTCTTCAAAGATTACAGCCGCACAAATATGTAACAACTGAGGCTCATATCAACAGCACCAAAAAAAACTGTGAGCCAAGAGGCAGGACAAGTATGTCTGAGATATAGGCTCTATGGTGGGGCCTATAATTTCCACAGCCAGTGGCCTGCTCCACTTGTGCACTTGTATTCTGTGGGTCGGCCTTGACACCTTAACAAGGGGCCTTCAGGAACCACTGCGGCAACGACAAAGTCAGCCAGTGCTGGCCGCCCCCTGTGACGGACTCTAACCTACTTCACGGGGCAGTAGAAGCTGATAATTATGGGCTTAGCTGTGGTAACACAGAAGTACAGATCTGATACGCAGGCCTGCCGAGTCGCTGGGGAGGAGTTAAAGGACTGTAGAGCAAGTGTAAAGAATTACAAAGCCTGGGAATTCGTGCTGCATATTATTAGTGGCCAATATAAAGGCCAGTGCTCACAGCCCACATGGACATCTGGGCTGAGTTAGAGAGCAACTGGCACTCTGTGGAGGTTAACTACTGCAAAATGTGTGTGAGTGTGTATGCATGAATCCAAGAGTCAGCGTGCACGTGTATGTGCACAGGCATGCAGCGCGCATAGGTATATGTGCAGGCACGCGCAGATTCGTATGTGTCTGTCTACGGAGCATTAAGCAAGGAATGAAAGTTTATGATGTGGTAATATCCATTATGATACTTAAGCCGCTGTTCAGATAATATTTTAAAGCTCTCTATCCATCACTCGAGCTGGACCACTGAGGCCCCTCTGACAGCACAGATCCCATCCTCATTTAACATTCACACTCTCTAACAGTTGCCAATATTTTACAAGGAGCAGCATCCAGGCTGGGTCGTGAAGCAAACACATCTGGTCTTTTTGTAACATGGGACACACCCACATAACAAAATGGGAGGACAGCTCTCAGCTGAATGAATAAAAGTGTAATTCTAAACTGATCATGAATCATGGTCATGTTCAACAAGTCAAACCACATTACCTCTGGTTCCAGGATCACGTTTGGGTAATTTTGCCTTTGGAAGTGGGTGTGCTGCTGTATATGGGAAAAAATTTATTTTGGTGCCAAAGATACCATAATTGTTTAATATCTTAAAGGTTTTAGCATTAATGCCAAATGAAATGATTCAGATGTTTGAAAATAAAATCTCCTTACTGACCCCAATAACTAATTTTCACCATACAACATTAAGAATGATATTAAGACAACATAAAATACAAAAACCTATTAAAACAGGTGCACACTGGCACTACACACTTCTATCAGAGATAACTCTGATGTGTATTTGGAGACACTGTCCTTTCAAGGTGATAGAGTGGGCATTTTGCCAACATGTAGCCCTCTGCAGGTGTACTAAAAGATGTGGGGTATCAAATTATCCATACTGTATGTCTTTCATTGCTCAGGGTTTATTGGTCAGTGGGCAGGATGCAGAGAATCACCTCCCATTAAACTTCCACTCTCTTAACAGGGGTTCAAATTGGATCTCACACCTCATGCAGTGTCAACATTATATCAAGCTACCAACTGGGAAAAACACATTTGCCTTATAGAGGTAATTTTGGATGCTGTGAAGAAGGTTTATGTAGTGTAAGAATGCACTGTGATGATAATGGCAGGGTTGGATGAACTGTCTACAGTAGGGGTCTATTGGCAAAAAAGTAGATGTGGTCTCAGACTTTAATTGTGAATTGTGTGAATTGTAAATCTAATAGTATGATACTGACGGGCATAATCCCCAATCTACAGTATGTGTGGGCCACAACTGCCTCATCTATGGTATTCCCAGTCTACAGTAGGTTTAATTCACAGTACTATAGGTCCAATTCATTATATGTCTGATGCACAATATCCACAGCATGTAAGTTCTTTCTATGTCCAATCCATGGTATGTCCAACCAACACTATGTCCGATCCATAGTATGTCTGATTGAGTGTACACCAATCGGTGGTATGCTCAATCCACTACAGACCTGAAGTACAATATGCCCTTCTACTAGTAGAAGTAGAAGTAGTCATGAGCAGATGGCTTCACTCAAACAACGGGGCAGGGGACAGGTAGAAAGAACCCTCACAACCCGCAAGAACATTTACAGGTATTTTTGGCCATTGGCACTTGTTGTAGAATACTGTGTTTGCAAGTGTGTGTCATAGTATGGGGAGTGCTTTACCACTGAGGAAATGAGTTGGGGTGAAAGGGAATTGAGAAGCTGCCAATCTGGCCTTGATCCTGTCTCTTACACGACTAACCACAGGGCCTCCCAGCACTCCAGTCGCCGCTGGGTACTCTTAATCACCACATGGAGGCACATTACTGATCTTTACAATTTCCTTCAAGAGCTGTTTTATTACCGATTCATATCCCTCTTTGGTTCCACGGCTCCCACCCATCTCCCCCTTCATTAGCTTGGCTTTCCCTCCGTGCTGGTCTCTAGTCTCATCTCCGAGCGAGTGCAGAACAGACGAAGCAAAGTCAAACCAGTCAACATGTGTGTTTTCAGTCTATGAAGAGGTAGCTCCATTTGTATTTGTAAGTGAACATGAGGCACAGCAGAGAAGAAACAAGTGCACTTGGTGGAGGGGAGCTTTTGATAATGTTGGAGAGTAATGAAAAAGAGCATTAGCACAAAGTCTCCCAGGGGCTAATCAGTCCAAGCCCCCCCCCCCCTTCCCACCAGCACATTGACCGCTTTCTTGGCTTTATTCAAAAGCAAATGGCTTGGACAAAAAGAGATGTGTAAAACTGGAGTCAGTACAAATAGGCATGTATAGAGAACAAGGACGTGTCTACTTTATCAGGGCTTTCTTCACACCTCTTACATCTGACTTTGTTCACGCAAAAATACTTTGTGCTTTGCTGCAAAAAAAAAAGTAATAGCATAATGCACGGAGCCAGATAAACACGAGCCTCTGGGCTTTTCTTTACATACTGGGGATAAATATTCTTTCTCATATCAGGATCAGAATCTGCCTTTGTAAATTGTTTTCGGAAACAATCATTAGGTGTTTTCCCTGGGCTCTTATTAAATGACAAGCAATGGAAAATTAAACGAGCACAGGAGAGAGAGCCAGGGAATTCGAGCAGTCATACCTGCTTAAAATATAAAGCATATAAATGGGGCCTGCAAAATATCCAGTGTTATTCCACACAGTATTTCCCAGTTGGTCCAGAGCAAGAGGAGCATTACTAGGGAATTACTAACTTGATTTCTTCTCATCATATTGGTAATAATTTCAATATATCTATCTGCTTGATCCCGTTGAAGCTGAAACATTTTGTATTCGTTATGAACATAATGATAGCCCAAACCCCTTTATTTTCATCCCCAAAGTCGTTACTGCAAGAGCAGTCATCCCGTTTTTCCCAACCACTGCGCAACTCATTTCAGGATGAAATGTCATTCGATGAGATTTGCAGACTGCAGCTCTCTGCTCCTCGATGGCAAAATGAAGTGGATGCTTTGACTTGAAAGTGTGGTGGGGGAATTGCTATTTACTTTTTGACAAGAGTTGCGTAATTGATATAGAGCCGATAACCTCCTGTGGTTTAGAGCCAGACCGATAATCTTGGGTGTCTTCTTACATTTATACTGTGTCTTCATTGGTGTAGATGTCAGTGAATAAATTGCTATACAGAGTTGTCATAAGATAGTTTAGAGACACAGTTGCCATAAAAATCCATCTGTGGGGCGACTCAGAAAAAATCGATTAAAACAAGAGTCACAATTGATGTGACAGAGGCTGAGACATGCTGATTTTAAATAGCTAGTGTGGCTTAAGTGTCAAGAACACTAGATACTACAATTCCCATAATGCAACTGAGAGGTTTGATTAATTAGGTGTCTCATTCTTGGTACATGTCTATCAAATTATGAACTTCTACTCTTTATAAGCACAAACTTTTCCATCATTGACTCTTGCAGCCCAAACACTTGTCTTGTGAGGCAGAAACCCACCATCATGTGATCATCTGAGAGCACAGTGGGTGCCAGCTCTGAAGAAGCAGCTCAATCTTTTTGGAAAGTCAAAGAATGTAGAACATATTTGGAGGGAAAAAGAGGAAGGAGGATGAGATGAGGCAAAATGAAACATTCATGATTGCCCTGAGGATATTGAGCTGTTGCAGCAACAAAATACCAAAAGAATAAAACTAAACACGGAACAGAACAGATATTCAGCAAGAATTGGGAAAACTGAACGTGATATGGCCAAAAATCTGTGTGTTAGATGTAGCAATGCATGAATAGGAAATACAAAAAAAAGAAACCCTTTATTCTACTGATCCTGTGGGAAGATTTCATTATAGTTCTCACAGATTTTCTGGAAACAAGTGTGTAATACCTACTTGTCAATTTTGTTTATTTATTTATTTTTTTTTAACAAAAAAATGACTGCATGTGTGCCTGCATTTATGTGATTTTTGATTATCTTTAACGTACAAATCACAGATTCCAATGGTAGCATCTTCAAATATGTTGTTTTATCTGACCAAAATCTAAGAAAAAAAAAAAAAAGCTTTCAAAAGTAAATGTTGATTTAAAACTATTTCTCCATATAAAATACCTATACCTAATATGTGAACAAACAATTTGAAGACATCACCAAAGACACTGGGAAACTGAGATGGTCGTTCTCACTAACAAATAACAAATCAGAAAATAATATTGTTTGTTTGTCAGCGTGGGATTAAGCATATATGACCAAAACTAACTATACATTACTGCCATTACTGTCAGTATTTAGTAGTTGTCATCAACTGTAAACTAATATTATATATACAAAAGAGAAAGCTGCAGTTTACAGTGTCCTCTAAATGCAGCATGTGTCTGTCCGTCTTTCTCTTCTGTATTTTCCCACTGTACGCTGCCCCCAGAGAAACAGACGTGTCCTTGCCAACTTCTTATCATCACTGCAGCATTCTTCTCAGTCACAAGTGGTAATTAGTCGTACGTGAAGTGGGGGGTTAAAAAAATAAAAAACAAAAAAGCAGCGGATGAGGATGCAGGTGTTTGCTTCATAGGGTTATTTGCATTTGCATTGCTGTCATTAACGCTGTGATTCACCGCATCTCATCATATGTGTGAAGGGATGGAAGGATGTAGGAGAGGAGGAGCGGCCTCTGATGACTCAGCCCCCCCGCTGAGCCTCCAAAATGTCTCTAATTATCTCCATTTACCCCCCACAAACCTTTGCAAACCTAGCAGAGCCTTCTTCTTCTCCCAAAACCCCCCCGCAGTGCAAGAATTATCAAAACCCCACCCTCTTCCATCTCAGCTGCGAGCCACTGCGTCTAGACGACACCACTCCCCCCAACCACCCCCTTCCTCTCCGGGGTTTTGTCACCCCAGCAGCTCATCAGAAAGGAAATGAGAGTTGAAAAACCAGGAAAGAGAGGAGCGAGAACGAGCGCCCAAGATGTTGGAAAGACTGACGAAACCCGAGATGTTTTTCATGCAACAACGTGTCACATCTTTGTGTACAAAAGGTAATTTACTCTGAATGGAACAGCGGGCGCTGAGATTTAGGGCGGCACGCAATTTCACCAGGTAGGGCTTCGGGGGGAGGGAGGCAATGGGCCTTTTGATGTACTCTGCTCTGACGTTTATGGAGAGCAATTTAGAAAAAGCCTGCATCTATTCAAACACTGAGACAGATGGAATCAAACACATACACACAAATGCTCACACAGCCAGTGCAGAAACACATGCAAAAATGTGAGAACACACACTGTTTAGTGACACATATGCACACATTCTCACCTAGACAAGAGTGTTTATATACCTAGACCTTCATCAGAGAGATTTGAAAACACTCCGCAGCAACCAGACACACTAACACAAAAATACAAGTGATAATCCACTGTATTTTCCCTGTGCAGGTTTCTCTTTGTAATGGAAACATGATACAACAGTGTCTGGCAGCATCATGACAATAGGATGTTCAAACTGTGTAGCTATTGATCTGAGGATGCTTTAAAAAGGCTTCTAAATGAAGCAAACACTCCATAGCTCTAGTTACTGTGTCATTTCATTTCCAGACTAATAACAGCACAGAGGTGAAAAAGTAGCAGCCACTGTCCAAATAGTTATGGAGTGTAATAAAACCTGTGTGAGCCACATCAAGGCAGGTTTTGATTGCTCACAGCAGGTTCGTTAAGGTAACAATGCTGCTCTTTAAAAAGTATCATTGCTTTTTCATGGGAAAAAGCTTCAGTTGCAAGGGAAGTGTTTGAAGTTTGTTGGTTTGAAATCAATAGACTGAGTAATTTTCCTGAGGAGCAGAAAAACACACACATAATAAAAGACCGTTCAGGTTTTTAATCATTTTGATCTTATTTTCAAAGTCGCTGTTGTGGTTAGGAAGTTGTTGCTCAAGTTCCCAGTCAAGACCTAAAAGACCTACTGTAGGTCAAATGTCCAACAAGTCTCAATTCAAAGTGCCATGTTAAGACTAAGTCCGTGGTCAGGATCAAGACATGCTCCAAGTGACAGACTAACAAGTCCCAAGTCAAGACAACAAGTTCTACATAAAGACCAATTCAAGTCTCGAGTCCCAAGTGAAGACCAACAGAGCCTATATGCACTTCATCAAATGTAACATTATGTTAAATAGGACAGAAATGATAAATGTTTCTGAAATGTATATCTATTACTTTCAAATAAACTTAACATACAGTATTAAAAAGCCATTTTGACCACAGCACAGTGCAGATGTGTCATTTGTTGCCTTCATGCAGTTGTGCAACGCCAACTTTAGCAGTTTGTTTGTTTTCTCTTTCAAATAAATGTTAACCTAACCTGTAGGTTTGTTCTCATCATCTGACTGCTAATGTTTCTTCACCTTTCAAGCTTCTATTTAGAAATTTTGTCATGTTCCATGAGCTCACCTAAAATCATTTTTGATAGTTGCAATAAACTGCAATTATCCTTTTTAAGTACCACTTACAGAAGCGTCAAGAAGAAAAATATGAAGAGTAAGAAAAAATATGATTTGATTGACAGGTGATGTCTTAGTAGTGCTGTCAAGAATGATGGAGACAAAAAATAATTCTTCAGAATTACCACTGTGATTTTTCAGAAATGTAACCACTCTGTGTGTAGGGGGAAGGAAGCTATTCAGAAATGAGCTTCTGACTGAAAATCACCGGTCCAATTATGAAAGCCCTGCATGCTTTGTACCCACAAACAATAAAAGAGGCCTGGGCATAAAAAGTGGTTTAACTCAAGCGTTTGTCACAGCCAGACAAGTTGACATTAACAGACGGAGACAGAGTCTCAGGCAGCTGAAGATTTGAAAACAAATGTCAGACAGAGTTTCCATTGCAGTTTTCACTGGATCTCCTTCCAGCACAGGCACCATCTGTGCCTCTCGTTCTTAAAATCCACACTTCCCTGCACAGTTTGCTATAGTTGCATTCTCAAAAGTTTGGCCTTTCCCTTTTAAAAAAGAAAATCTAAGTGCCATGGTAGACTAACATAGCACTGTCCAAGCAATCGAGACAGCCTCTGTCTGTCTGTCTGTCTGTGGAATAGATTGCCAAATTCTCAGATTAAACTGAGGGAAAGTAAACTCCAATCCTATCCTTTACTCACATCTGAGGCCTTAGCTGCCACCTATGTATAAAAAAAACAGTAGCAGTTTCTCTCATGTCCCAGCGGTTCATAAAATATTCACCTGTTATTGTCCACAAGGTGGCTGGCCACCACGAGGTTATTTAAGGGCAGGAACAGAAACACCCCCAGAGGCCCCGCGAGTGCACAAAGTCACACGGCCTCAATTAATCTCTGTCAGCGCTTGGACAATGTGACCCATACCTGTCCCTCTTCATGATGAGGTTTAATAGGAGTGGGTGGCTTTGACTTGGCTGCCATCATCCACTCAATTTATGGATATCCTATAGGAGCTGCTGTGGTGAGCCTGGAGGCGGGGCGGGGTATTGATTTTAGTGTTCTGAAATACAGGCATTAAGTCAGCCATTCACAAAGTTAGTTTAAAAGTCTATTACTCTCCTGCTTTTGTGCATAGTTTCCACCAAGGATAAGAAAAAGAGCTTAAGTCATGTTTGAAATAATTTAATAACCCGACATCGCCTTCTCTTCATCACTCGGCGTCTCAGAGCAGGCACGTACAGCCTCTGCGCGGCATTAGCTCGAGGCCACGTGCAGCACTAGCTGCCCACTGTCATTAGAGGGGCCCACTAAGCAGCCAGATGAACACAAATAAACAACATCAAGGAATGAGGTCAACGAATTAAGTGCAACCCCTGTCATGCTTGCATTGTCTAATGCTGTCTGAAGACATTCAGCTCAGGGAACGCCTCAACAAAAACAAGATACAGTACCACACCCCCTCACATATTAATACACACATAGGCCTTATAGCACACAGGGTTGATAGTGAAGTAATGGATGCTGTTCTTTATGCGAGTGGATGGTATACTGTATCTGTTATCTAAAGCAGACAACACAAGGACTCCTGGGACCTCACTGGAAACTCTCTGAAGGAGAAACAGAGGACATTTGGCTCTGTAATGATGTATCGCCGTGCTGGGCACAAGACCATGTCCCTTCTTCAAATGGAGCTACAACACGCAGCAGAATTAAATCATGTTTGTCACTTGAAGAAAGCTTTGGACACCATGATATTCCACTAATGGCCTGCCTGTGGAAAAGGCCATAAGGCAGACAGCATAACGATGGCAAAAAATAAATAAAAAATGGAAGCAACACGCACTGCATCATTATCTCTGGGTTTCGCTCTCTCCTGCTGCCTTGCTCGAGGTTGTGCCCACTGTCCGTGGTTGCACAGTTGGTGCTGTGCCACCCCACAGAGGGCGAGCCTCATGACCAGGGTCGTGCGGAATTACACTTCACCTCATGTTAGCATCACAGTTAGATTTGAGCAAAATGCTGAGATGCTTGCCACAAGGCCACAGTCAATGCATCGCCACGGAATAATGTTCTAGCATTTGGGTCTTTTCATGCTTATGCATGTGCTTGTTTGTAAGTTCTTTGGTGCATATTAAGGAAAGAGAAGGAAGGGAGAGTGAGCTTGAGAGGCCAGGACGTGCAGGTTTTATAAAACAGACAGTGGATTCTCTGTGTGTGTTTTCTAATCCACTTATGTTTGCACCCTTAGGCTATCACAGAGACGACTGAAGTGAAGTTCCAGAAGGGAGCATTGCATTAGGCTAACCTGCCAGCTAATGCTTTATTCAGGCAGAGAGGCCTGACACAACAAAATGAATCACTCACTCTCAAGAAGATGGAATGCATAAATACATCTGGACCACATGGGGGGCTCTAAAGGGGATTACTCTGTTGGGTCACAATCTTGAAATCCAGACCTTCTGGGATAAAGGAAAAATGAAGGGATACAAATTTAGCTGTCCAGTAGTTACCTTCCAGCGGACGTCCATCAAGGGTAAATTAACTACCTGCTAACTGCTCCATCTGGTCAAAACCCCAAACGGTAGGACGATCCAAGGAGCCATGGACTTTGGAAGCCCTCCCACACACAATTCATGCTTACAGCTAAGTCTGGGAGGTGATTTATGACACTACCTGACTCCGGTACCATCGGCCGTACACCCCATTTGAAGACGGACAGTGTCTATTCTGCCCCGATTAAGGAGAGAATAATTCATTGCAGAGTCAACGCACACAGGTGTCACCTTTGAGATCAGCTAGATCTCAGCATTCAGCAGCCAGTGGAGTCTGTGTAGCCTGTAGTCATGCTGCTGGACACACCTTTGTTTATTCTTGACTATAATCAAGACTGACTGCACCTACACAAACACATGCCTTGACAGACAAACGGAGAGATGAAAAGTGCATAAATATGATACCAGTGTAAATTAGCTAGATCGGTTTGGGGGAGCAGGACAAAGGTCACTTAACAGTGGACCAAGAAGAAGTGGAGCCTCTTGAATAATGCAGCTACATCCCAAATTAATATGGAAATGGTATCTTTCATAGGCAGTAAGATGGCTCAGAACCCGTTGGGTCTGTCTAGAGGTCGGCAGGTCTTCCAAGCTGGCATCCAGGAAGCAATCCCAGTCATTTGCCCCAGGTGAACACTATCAGATGCACCTGTCACTGCTGAATGGGAGTGAGACTGGGAAGACATAAAGCTAAGAGAAGCTCACTCTGGAGATAGGGATATAAAGCTTTCTCCAACCCTCAGGCTATATTCTCTAGTAGAGCTAAAGTGGATTTCTGAGGAGAATTAGGGCCTCTTAATCTCTTTTGTCACTGTTCCACAAAACTCAGCCAGAAGACAAAGACTATTTCAGAAAAAAAGAGACTGATTTTCCACATTAAATTAAATAATGGCACTCCGTGGTTTAATTATTTTGTACCCTAAATAACAGAAAAATGAGCGACTGTCAAAGCTGGCAAAGTCTTGAGGTGCAGAAGCACATAGTTGAGAAAATTCTCACAGTTCCACAAGTTTGCATTTATAAAACACACAGATCTGCCATGGATTCTTTAATCTAGCATTTATAACACATGGCCAAGGTTTTCAGATTCTTCCTGCAGCAACAACACTGGGTAACGTCACTGAACCAAATCTGAACATACAGACCTTTTCCCACAGTTGCTCTAACAAATGGCAACTATATGTGTGTACTCTACATTCATAAGCATTTCCACATCTTCCTAGTACAGTCTTTTGCAGATGCTGTGTCTCAGCAGTGATTAGCATGTGGCGCTAGGCAGGCGTCTTGGAAACAGACTGAGCTGGAGCCCATGGGGAATGAATGGATGCAATCTCCGATAATCCTGGATCATCCAAGCCCTGATTGAGGTAACAGTCGGCTGTGTCTCCGTGCATCACCCATCGTGTTTAGTTACCAAGATACATTAATGCCAGTCATGCATGGGAAACAATTGGGGCCCGCGGACATAATCCTCACCCAAAGCTGTGTAAATAACTCAGCAGGGCTCAGAGGGGGGTTACGATGGCAAAGTCACATACTGAATACGGGGGATACAGTTTTGGTATCCATGAATCCTTGTGTTCGGCTAACGGAGCTTTGCAGCAAAAAGTTACTGGAAATCACTCAGTGTGC
Source organism: Ctenopoma kingsleyae (assembly GCA_032353495.1). Classification (NCBI taxonomy): domain Eukaryota; kingdom Metazoa; phylum Chordata; class Actinopteri; order Anabantiformes; family Anabantidae; genus Ctenopoma; species Ctenopoma kingsleyae. Next base: position 17,820,741 of record JAUBNQ010000003.1, on the reverse strand, counting down.
ATCAGCAAGAAAGCTTCTTTGAAATGATCCAATTATAATGCAAGCAGCTTTGTGTATACGTTATTTATGCATTTGTGTAAGTGCGTGTGTACATATTGCTTAGGTCTGTGCATGTGTAAGAGTGTTTGTACTTTTTCCCACTCTGTCAGCACTCTAGTTTCACAGAGAGCTGTAAGTGAAAGGACAGGGCAATATTACTGGCTGTTTGTTTGGCGCGTTTCCCCCTGTCGCTCTGTCACTCTGGCTCAGCCTCAGAGCCTCTGACTGAGATGCTCTGACAGCTCCTCTGTCACATCAGCAGCGTGGCGGGAAGGCTGACTGATGGCCAGGACAGGCAAGAGGTGCAGGGTGGGTAGCAGCAAAGCGCAAAAAACGTGTGTATGTGTGTGTGTGTCCTTGTGTGCGTTAGAAAGCACAGGGAGGAAGGAAGAAATGTGCAACTGTGGTGAGGTGCAGTGAGTGTGAACGTGCATGCATGTAAGGAAGGAAGAAAGAGACGCCTACAGCTATTCCTGTTTGTCTGCTCCTGTGGTTTGTAGTTCTGAGACTTCATGCTGCTTGGATCATGCTGAAGCTTCGGCCACTTTTTCAAAGAAGCAAGGAAAAAAAAAAAAAAGAATCTTCTCTCTCTGACTTGTGCGAGGTTTGTGTCAGGGGTTGGTCATCCAGGTTCAACATGACAGATCAATTAGGAGCGACGTTCCACTAATGAGCAGCTGATCCTTGAGGAGTGTTTTGCGTGGGGAACGCCACAGATACCAGCCAACTCTGGCTTCAT
>JAUBNQ010000003.1:17809669-17819863 GCA_032353495.1 Ctenopoma kingsleyae | reverse complement strand
TTCATACAGACAGGACAATGGCACTGCTGGGTTGCCAACTTTGTGTTTGTGAAAAAGAATATGTTGCACTTCCAAAACCTATGAAGCTCACTGTATACATTAGGCTTTGATGCTGCATTAAGTTGCCTTACTTCTATCGACCTCTATTGGCAGAAAGTAAGACCTGAGGCAATGCTGACAGAGGGTGTGCATTGATAGATACAATAAATTCACTGACTAACTGAAACTGACATCCAATAAAAATGTGAGGTTAAGAGGTAATATGTCACGATGCAAAATTCTGTGATAAATACTGTAATAAAATGCTGCTTTGTCACTGTCGTTTTCTGGCTTGAGAATAAGGTGTTTTAGCTTTCCTAGCTGAGACTCATTCATGGCACCATCCATCAGTGAGCTGAAAATGTCAGTAACCGAGGGGAGCTGGAGGAATGACTAGAGGACGGGCTGTTCCACAACAGAGGTTGGGACAGAAAGTGAGTTCTGCAAAACACAAAACTTAGCACCTAACTGTCTAAATACTGGGTCACTGATATCAATAAACAACTTGTCGATCATTTGTGGGTTCTGTATTATGACACCTTGCTGCCTAGATTTTCTCTCCCTGTCATTTTCTTTGCGTAAAACAAGTGCTGTATGATAGACAGAGCTCAGTCCAGTTGTGTTAGAAATCCACACTGTCACTCTCAGCTATCGCTTCACATCGGAGAGGTTCTGGGTTTAATTGGAGTTCGATCGTTCTCCTCATATCTATGTGAGATTTCTCCTAGGTGCTTTCTCCCAGCATATCACCTGGCAGGTTACATGAACTGGAGCCTCAAAACTGATCATCGGTGTAATTGTGGTTTGTGTGTGTCAGTGTGTGTGAGCTTAATGAGTCACCAAGCTTCTCCAAAAGTATGCCAAAAGCCGGATGTACCACTATGTTTTGAGTGAAAATCGCTGCCTCTTCATAACTGGATAATTCTGTAGATTGAAGGCTTGGTGTTTCTAATCGCTTTGCACGTACAGCTAATGTGCATGTAACTACTCTTTCCACACTCTACTACTGCCTGTGAGCTGTGAAGCAGTAGTCTACTTAGGCCTTTTACAAGACTGCATTAAATGATTGCACACCTGTAATGTGACTCTCCATCAAAATAAAAGATAAAAATGCATTTTCTCATTTTAATGGACTCTTACGGCTTTCCAGATTCAGTAGTGAATTTCTGTCTCTTACTGAGGCTACGAAAAATGAAAAGTATGTATGCAGAAGTAAATTTTGCACAATGATCATCAGTTTAACTGTGAACGCGGTGCACATAATGCTACATGATGTGACAGGGATTTGCTTGTAACATGGTATGACACTTGCCATACAGATACTTTTTGTCCATTGTACAAGTGGACACAAGTGGAAAGAATGGGATGGATCTCAGGTCACAGTGACATTGACCTTTGATCATTAAAGCTAATCAGGTCATTGTTTTCCAAGTGCATGTTTGTGCCAATTTTCAAAAATTTCCTCAAGACGTTCATGAGAAGGGAACAGACAGACAGGGATCGACGTGAGGTCATAGTGACCTCCACCTTTGACACTAAAGAGTTAGTTAGCTAATCAGTTCACCCTTAAATCCAAATGGACAATTGAGCCAATTTTGAAGAGGCTCTTCCAAGGTGTTCCTCAGATATCACATTCATGAGATTGAGATGGACCGACACACAGCTGAAAAATATATTGCCTCTGGCCATGCCTGTCGGCAGTTTGGAGGATTAGTTTTTTTTTCTCTGTGCAAGTGCACCTGGCATTTCTTGAAATCAAGCTGGAATCAAAAGTAGAAAAATTATTTTAACATTTTAAAAATGCAAGTCAATGTGTTTGAAGAATTTTCTAAAAAGAGTATCTGTATTTTGCAGGAATAAGGCAGAGTAAGGCATACTGTAAAGCTGTAGTTGAAGTTAAATATGTGATTATAGAAAATTCTTCTTATGATTTAATTTGAATTCAAAACATTCTTGAATCACTGTCTGAGGAACTACACAGACGCATTTGTTCACTTGTCTTAAGAAAGTTAGATTTAGTAAAATTAGAATTACTTGATAAAATGTGTATTTTTCATCTTTCACACCTCAATTCTTTTCTTATTGAGTTTCTGTGAGAGGTACACAAGGTGTGAATGTCATCTCGGTAGCAGAAACATGTACTGCATACAGACAAACAGATACAGACGTGTACACCCATCCACACTCACACATCCTAAGTCTCATCTAAGAAGACAGGAGAGACTAAGCCCTGAGGATAATGGGCAGACAGCGCTGTGTGTCTTCTTTCATTTTGGCAGTAAGAGAAGAAATGAGAGTTAAGACACTCGGGAGACACATTCTTCAAGTAGACAGATCGCTTCTACAAATACACCCGGTCCCCTGTGGAGGAGCACATTCCTCAGAGAAGATGCTTCTCTAAAGATATTCCATCGAATTTACTAGAACATCAGAGGGGAGAGGAAGAGGGGTAGAAATAACCACCCTCACAAACCTGTCTTTAGTTTACAGTATTGACTAGAATAAACCCACACAATGCCTCAAAAGCAACAGGCAGCATGCAGTGTTGCAGAGTCTTGGGATCTCTCTCAGCATGGGCAGCCTACTTAGCGATATAACACATTGCTCCAAACCCTTGAGAATGATTATAATTAGAGTCCATTGTATATGAGTCATTGAGAAAGTGGGTAATTTATTTGCAAGAGGGGTGATATACCAACTACTGGCCAGCAGTTCCTTTTTCTTCGTCCCCTTTTAACACGAGCAATGATCATCAGTTTGTTAATGAGGCATCCATGATTGCCAGTGAATTTTAAAATCATTTCTGGTTGTAAAAAAGCTGCTGAAGACAAAATACCCCCAATTTTCAATTTTTTTCACTCACCACTCAATAAAATGAAGTCTATAATCTGTCAGAACATGACTGTAATTATCATCCATTTCAACAAGAATCTAGAAACTTGGCAATCAACAGCACATAACATTAAACCTTACAAGCGTGGATTATATAGTGAGGTATTCTACGATAAATGCAGTTTTCAGAAGGTTTGATAATCACTCTTATTCATGGCTGAGGGTCTTTGCAATCAGAACTACTTGTGTTATTGGCTGAAGTAATCAAGCCCATTCCAGTGTGATCTGCAGAGTCAGGTTCCAAACTGGAAAAGGACAAACAGAGGTACTGGTCTGGTGGGAAATCTAGAGGATGCAAACTGATGCAACGGCCAAGAAAAGGATAGAAAAAAACTGTGAAGTGGACCGAATACTTGCTGAGTTCAGACGATATCAGAAACTGGGATGTTGCATTGTCACACCTACATTTTGGAAGCATTCGTGTAACATTGATTGTCACCACCAAATCCAATCTGACATGAATGCAGCATTAGATGCACTAGTCTTGTTTATGAAGTGTCCTGTCTGATGACAGTGTTCATTTATCCTGATGGACATGCTGAGTGGCATCACAGACACAACACAAGCAGAATCTGACATGACAGTGATATAGATTTTTCTAGTTAATATTTAGAATTAATATTATCTCCCACTTGTTGAGATGTAATGCTGGTACATGCACATTCCCAGTGATTTAATAATTAAACAACTTTTAATATCTGATATTGTTTAGTTTAATCAGAAACCAACAAAGGGGTGGAAATGCAAACTTCACAACCGTGATAATCTTTCTAATTTCCTGTAAACCTAGTTTGGCATCTCTGTACTGTAAGCCAGAATATATAAAGATGGTTAAGTCTACCAACACCAGAAAACAGACCTTAAAAAAAGCCTTTCGGGTAAGAGGGGAAAATCTTCAAGAATACTAAGTCCAGCTTTTTTTGGGTATAACAAGATGACTGAGAATCTCTGCAGATGCCAAGATAAAACATTCATGCATCTGGTAGCATAAAATGAAAGCACAAAAAGAAATGAGATGTACATGCTGTTATTTCAAGGTGTTAACACCCATAAGAATCCATATAATGATGTGTCATGTCGGTTACAAGTTGTTGAAATTCATCGGTGCCATTAAATAGAACTGTTTTAATAAAAAGTCTCTGCAGACTAATATATCAGCTTAATAGTAGCAACATGTTGCTCTTCAGCCACTAAGCCTAGAGGTGAGAGATCAGGCCCACAGATGAGACCAGAGTTGTAAATCTTCTTCATGTTCTCTCCAAGGTCACATTGTACAGCCCTGGAAAACTGTCCACTCCAGGACTCAGTCCTTGTGTTTGTCCATTCATCATCAGCAACCTCCGAGTAGGCCAGCAGACAGGCCCACTGAGCCATTCCCCCGTGAAATAGCCCAGTGGCTGCATCAGGTCTACGTTTAAGACGGACTTTTGGCACACAGTGTTACTCGAAGGCAGGATGCCCCAGAAAACCCGCTGAGCTCATCCTCAAGTCGTAAAAGGTTTAACTGAACTCTTTTATATATAGACAATCACAATTACAGCGTAGACACAAACTGCTCACCATCTCCTGCACCTGGTTTACAAAAATGAAGTGTCTCCCTTGGGTGCTTTGAAGTTTTGAAAGAAGGCAGAAATGGCAGAGGGCCAGGAGAATAAATAGATTGCGCTCTCATTCCTATCTCTATCCCTCTCTCTAACTGTATGTATAAACCCTCAGTGTGGACATTTTCCACATAGGGAATAGTGTCAACCCAGTTTTAAAGTATCTGTGGGCCAGTCTGACTTTACATCAATGGTAGCACCACAATAAAGAAGACAAATCAGGCGTGATCCATGCACATCCAGGACGTAATGGTCTCTAAAATGAGCCTTGTGCTGTAGCGCACATTAATGAGAGGCCTCAGTTGTGTCTGTGTAGTCCCACAGACAGAGCTCCGTCAAAGGGACCATGCAGCTGCAGACAGTGGCTCTGCTGTGTTCAAACAGTGGACAACAGGCTCTCTATCCTTCACACAGTACTAAGTAGCTCTCTCATCTTCCTTCTTCGCCCATCATCTAATCTTCTCTTCATCACTCTTCCTACAATCTGCAGCTGATGACATATATTGTAGTTGAGGCATTGCAAACTTTCTTCCTCCTTCTTGCATTTTTTTTTATCACTGAGACTCTTGTTCCCACAGCTCATTCTGCTTCTGTTTCTGCGGCAACCTCTCTCTGTCCATCCCTCCGTCTCAGTCTCCTGTAGACTCTGATAATGAGAGTATACGGTTTTGCTTCCCTGCTCTCGTTTTCTCTGTGAGTAGCATGCTGCTTTGCTGTGGTGATAGGGGTTTAAATCCTTCAGCGCGGCCCGCCAGCACCGCTGCAGCTACCCACTGGGCCGGAATAAATCCGGGAGCCTCCAGTCTCGCCTCTGAATGGGCCCACGCCCCTAAAACTGAGCCCAGAACAAACACCCCTCCCGCCGATGCATCAATCCAGCAGCAATGAACCCAAAAGGCCTTCCTCTGGGAGGTTTGGCTTCCCTCCCTCTCTAGCGCTGCCTTCACAAAAGATGATTTCAGCTGCCTAATCAACTAGAAAAAAAAACTTGTGCCCTCCTCCCTCCAGTTCCTGCTACAACCACTTCCCCTCCTCATCCTCCACCACGCAAATTTCACATGCCAGTGATTTTGTTTTTCATAACATGAAGGGAGAGGGCGATTGCTCCGAACAACATTTTCTCCCAAGCATATTTGAAATGTCAGCATCATTAAGACCAACTGTCAAATTGTGTGACAGTAAAAAGAGTCTATATCTACCTAATCATTATAACCTCATTCCATGTCTTTAAAAAGTCTGGAGAAAAAGGTTGTTTTTCTGTCAAATCTCTACAGGTTTACATCCCCACCTGTTTCCGCAAGGGCTCAAACACCTGTGGTAATGATCTCAGTGACAGAATCAGGCAATTACTGGACATTTTTATTCATGCCCCTTGGCTAGGTCAAAACTCACACACCCACATACACCCACACGCTTGCTAGAGTGCTTTTTCTTCCTTGTCTCTCCCCCAGTGGCAGACACCTAGTCAGTGTTTGAGCAGAGCAAATAGCCCTGGTGCCCTCTGGCAAACACTGCGTCAAAATTCCCGCACCAGCAAAAGTTAGAGGTCAGTCCTGAGTCAGGTGTCCAGTGGTCTTGTCAGCTCCTCAGGGCCAGGGCTTCGATTCTCAGGTTCAAAACTGAGGCGGCCACAAGGGAGTTAACACAGCGCCCTACACTTAATGCATTTTTATATCTTCAAACTACAGTTGGACAGGTATCCAGGGACAAGGTGAATTTGACTGATATCTATAGCTGTAGCATTACTTGCTGCTCTTGACGTTCTATCGTTTATTTTGTTGTGGCACAAATCAAACTCTTGACAGCAATATCTTTCATCTTCTGGACAACAATTTGAGTTCTTCTAGACGGCATGGATGGCACAGGAAATCTGCACAAAGGCAACACAAACAGACACGAGAGAGAGGAGTCCAGAGCAAGTCTAGGGATGAGAGTCACAAAAGTAGAGTTGAGTGCTCCAAACAACCTCAGACTCAAGACACTGCAAGAGGCTTTTGCCCAAGGCACACCATGTACTGTTCGATATGTACTGTTACCTGGATGTGAAATGACTCGTATTGAGATATGGGATTTTGGTCATATCACACAGCCCTTGTGCAGCAGCATTTTCAAAAAATGCCCCAAAATGATAAATTTACAGTCATTTTACAAAACCCTCTGTTAGCTGTAGTAATTACGATTAAAGCCAGTCAGTGTTATTTCTTTTAACCATGAACACAATCTTAAGTACGTTTTTATTACTGCAACCATGACAACAAATGTCCTCCAACATTAACAAAGTACATATTGTGATCCAAACTATGATTTTTACTTGAACCTAACCAAACCTTTACCACAGCAGTCACACACTATGGTGTTTTAGCTACTGGTCATCCATTGGCCAATTAAGTAATCCACAACATGTGGCAAATATAGACTGTGATATGTTCACACTATTAAAGTAAGAGTGTAAAACTATATTTGAACCAGTAGGCAGACCAAAGTTGATCAAACATTAAGTAAGTATTAAATATTACTACTGTACTGTTTCACTTCTTTTTAGAATTAAATGTTAAGTATGTTGACATTTTGATTAGTATGGATTATAGACAATAGACACAAGAGACAAGAGACTTTTACTTAGTTTGAAGAAATCATTCATAGTGGAAATTTTCTGTATTTCTTTAATAATATCTGAAAGTGTTTCTTTTCACAATAATCAAAATATTGCTAAACATGATAAAGGTCAGTGATGAATTCAGTCACTACCTGCAGACACTAACATGATAACAAAACCATTAGGAGCACAGTTTGATCTAAAATAACTTTAGCAGCTGCAGCTCAGTGTTCTCCATGTCAAATAGCAGCAACAGTGAGCAGCTGGTAGGGCAGTTGTCTACAAACGCCAGGGTTGGTGGATGACTCCCGATTCCCTCAATTCTTGACCCCATGTTGAAGTGTCCCTTGACAACACACTGAACCCTGAACCCTTGACACCGTAATGGGGCAGCCTGTCCACAAGAATTTCCTCAAGGTGATTAATAAAGTATCTATAAAAAAGAAAAAACTGATTCTGTAAGTTCAGAAATGTGAAAGTTCTGTTCAGGTGACTGAGCAGTTGAGTTAACTCAATATTTTCAATTAACTCGTTACTCAGTTTTACATTTTCAGAAAAGGCCACTGAACTAACTATTAAAGTTAAGTTCAGTTAAACTGTGTTTTCAAGGCAGTAGGGGAAGCTTCATTTTTAAATCGAATTAACTGTGCCGGGGCTCTGGACAACTCCTCCTCTATCTTAGAGCTGCAATCTTTTCAATACTGATTAAATTTGCCTGTTATTTTCTGAAATAAACAGTAAATCTTTTTCTTTAAAAATTATGAAGAACATGCATCAAAACTCAGTCCGCGGCATCTTCAAATTAAGGAAACAGTCCAAAACCCAAAGATGATAGTAATAGTTTTATCACATAAGACATAAAAGCAGCAAATACCCATAATTTAGAAGAGGAATCAAAGGAATGTTGGTGTTCCTACCTAAAAAAAACAAAAACGACTTGATTAATTCACATTTCTTTTCATTTAATTTCTGTTTGCATACAGGTGACACACAAATCACACAACACATCCGATGAGTGATGCAGTGTAGCTGTAAGAGACACAACTAATACACTAATTAGTATTAGTAGTAGTAGAGGCATTACTAGCAAGTAGAGACAGTATTAGCCATAACAGCAACAGCAGCATTAGTATTAGTAAGTCAGATGTAGTAGTAGCATTGTTGTAAAGCAGGAAAAGCAGTAGTTGTAATATAATAATAGTAAAAGAATACATTAGGAAATCATTAATAGTTTGCAGTATCAGCAGCATTATAAGTAGAGATAATGCCTTTTTTTAGAAGTAGTACAATAATCAGTAATAGAAGCGACATTAGCATGGGCAGTATTAGTGGAATAATTACAGCAGCATTTGTACAGCATTACTAACAGTAGCAGCAGTAGTGATGATGGTGACGTTGGCTCAGTAACGGTCATGGTATATTGGTCAGGAATAGCTGGAACAAAACCTTCCAGTGTCTCACAAAAGTGAGAAAAAAACTTGAGATATTACACAAACTCAACACTCAAAGGTGTTCATTTTGACTTTTTTCCTCCCACCTAAGCATGCATGTCTGTCACTGTTTGTGTGTCAGTGAGAACTTTCTTACACAAGGTCTTACTGCAAGGTAAGATTTTATGCTGGGTTTTTTTTTTTTTTTTTTTAACATCTGTGCTGCAGTAAGCAGTCTAGTAGGTGAGCAATTCAAGCATGTCTCCAGCCCAATTAAGCACAAACGAATCATGTTAATGAGGCAGGACACTGCATAGGTGAGGATTTACAGTACACCACTCCAAAACATGCTGGACAAGCCAAGGATGAAACTAACTTGTTAACATTCACCCACGTGGTGTCCTACGTTTTCAACTACCCAGCCCCACATTAAACCTTCTATTAGTGATTCTACTTATGCTTTCACTTGCTTCTACAAATTCACCCAGCCTTGTACTGTAATCCCTTTCAAGTGGATTCTTAATTAAACACAGAAGACACAGGGGGGGTCAAAGACGTCGTGTGGGCAGCAAGGGTGCAGAGGCAAACTCATGTTGAACTGTGCAACAGAGCTCATTACTCAACCTCTCTTCCTTTTTTTTAAAGAGCATTAAAAACAGCTGTCACTATTGACAGCATTCCTAATCTGCGCCCCCTATTAATTGCTCCACCCTCCTGAAATGCACTCATGTGTATACAGACTGAAGACAAGGCGACTACACACACACTCACACACACACAAACAGTGTACATCAACTGCTACTTCTTCTATAGCCTCTAAAATGACTCTATTACCACAAAGTTAGTCCTGCTGTAAAACACCTTCTGGAAAGTAAAGAACTTCCTATCTCTCCCCCCCCCCCCGCCCCTCCTTCTCTCCCTCCTTCATTGTCTCTCTATGATTGGCAGGTTTAATTAACAACAGGTCTTTCGTCCTGGCAGAAAGTGGGTGACAGAGTTGGCAAGTGGTAGGTGGATGAGAATGGTATGGGGCGCGGGGGAGGGTGGAGATATGAAAACAATACATAGCCTAGTTTTGTGTGCATATAATTAGAGATGTCTGGGACTTGTTATACCGCAGGGGCGTGGCTGCACAGATTCAGGCAGAAGCAATTTATGTGCAAACTCTCCCTTATGAGCGACAATGACAAACATGTCAAATATATTGTTCTACATATGCATCTCTCTCCCCCACTAACCACATCAGGGCCACTGTAAACCCTGTTCTGTGGAGGCTACTGACAAGTGAAAGTTACCAAGTTGTTAAGTATATGAATAAAAGGCAGCTGAGTCAGCAAACGACACTAAACTCTTGCTTTTAGGCTGAAGCACAGCCTTTTCCCCCAACATCTCATACTTAGTCCCACTCTCTTCTACATATATATGTTCCCTTTAAGCTGCACTACCCATAAGTATAATATTTCTTTTACAGTTGTGCTGACAAGACTTTACCTAAGCTTTACACATCTTTATAGCTATTTAACCACAATAAATTAAGAGACCTGAAGAATCGCTCATCGCCCATTCCTTGATGACTTAGAACTTTCTCCAACTCATTGAGAATAACGTACGTTAGGTCAGTCCATGGTATTTATAG
>JAUBNQ010000003.1:17768488-17784320 GCA_032353495.1 Ctenopoma kingsleyae | reverse complement strand
GCAGGGGTGGGCATTCCTGGTCCTCGAGGGCCGCTGTCCTGCTTGTTTTCCAACTATCTCTGCCTTACACACTGTTGATTACCTGGATCAGGTGTGTTCAGCCAATCAGAAGCCACAAGTGCATGGATGTTTGGATGTCTGCTACACTCTGCTACACTTTGCCCAGTCCTTCAGGTATTAGCCTAAATTATGTCTCAATAGATAAGCTACAGAACCTATCAAGCAGAAATAATTAGCCTTCTCTGACTGGGTTCAAAACCTTTAGAAGGGAATAACTGAGTGAGTCTAGATCATAGAAGCCTATGACAGTACCTCTCTAAGATATGTTTGGAGCATGTTTTGACTAAAATGTTCCTTTTGGTTTAAACCATATATACTAAGACTAGGTTATATTTACCAGTATTTTAGTTTATGACCAAATACCTGCAAAACTATCATCTTATTTCTGATGTATAATGGATTGCGTGACATTTTCTAATTTAGGCGTCTGTGAAGTTATTCAAGTTTGCATGGACAAAACAGCAGGCAGCACCAAAAATTCAGCAACATTCAGATGCTGAAAGTCACAGAGACAAAAAAGTATTCATAGAAGCAAAGACAGCCTCAAAGCAAAAGCTGCAGACGTTAGAAGTAAAGTGCAACAACACCCCAAAACAGATACAGGCTGAAGTTTTGCAGGGAGGCGAAGCAGCATCAGCACTGCTCACAGCAGAATACTGATAGGGGACACGTTGCCTTGGCTGCGAGCCTCAACTGCCCTGATCTCAGCTCTGCTTCAGTCGCCATCCACCTCCTCCAGCAGCAACCTTTGGGTGGAGGGGCTACAGAAGCTGGGTAGAAGTGGCCAAGACAAAGGGCGGTGCAATGCATCTCAATGCAAACCAGGCGCGTCGGCCTGTCAGCACTGAGAGCCGTCTTCTCTTTCCTGGCTGACACCCGTGCACCCCGGCCAGGTCAACACTCGTCAGCATTTATTTTCATAAGAGCAGGAGCGGCGAGCTGTCTGGGTGAGAGCACTGCTCACATTTCCACATACACACAGGACACTTTACTTGCTCTGAAAGTTTGCTACCTTCATTGTCTTGGCAAAGCTACATTGCTACACAAACATGCACACACACACACACACATAACCGTCAGCTTTGGAAAATGTAACATAAAGGCTTCAAATGTCAGATGTTCACCTCAATCATCCACAGACAGAGGATTAACAGCTTAAAAACTCTTTATCCCAAAGGGAACCGCTGACTTTTAGTCCCCTATCAGCCCCAGCTCGACTCAGCAGGAGGAGGGGAGGCCGTAGTCTTTCACCTGCCGCGCCGCGCTGGGTAGTTTCTTTATTTTCACTGTTTTTCTCCCCCCCTGCACTTCCACGGGTGTAATTGCACTATGAGATGGTACTTTGAGCTGTGGCTGTTCTCATCAGCACTGAGCAATTACATATGCCCCTAGGGGTGCTGATAAAAACACACGCTGAGAATGAACTCTGCAGTGCCAGGTGATGGCGGGGGAGACTACAGCGGGCCCATATTAAACAGAAGCGGGCCGCAGCACCATGCAGGTGAATACAGATCACTCCCATACACGCACGCACAGGCAGCCCACACAAGCCCCAGTGAGGAGAGAGCTCCTGGGTTCCAGTCTGGGACACTGGGCTTTGTCAGTCCGCTGACCTGTGAAAGGAACCAGCCTCCATCTCCCTCGCCTCATTACAGTGACCAGCCAGGTAGATCGAATAGCATGATTAAAAATATCAGTCCCTTGTGGCAGCTCGTGTATGTGTGGTATATAACACCGATGTACTGGCATTTGTTTTTCTTTTGTATTAACAAAAAAATAACACATTTAAATAACAACTTGTTCTGTACAGCTTCAGCCTCCACGATTTAAGGGCTGTGGTCCTTAAACTACTGTTATCTGTCCCAGTGCTCTGCTAGTGTATTAACTTTTAACTATTTTGTGAAAACTATCTTGACGCACAAATGCTAAATATATTTTTTGCACTTTCTAGTAATAATTAATATAATAATGAACCATTATCAGCTGCCTGTTACAGGTTCAGTGTCTTTACTCCTCAACATGACAAATTAACACAACTACAATAAGCAGCTTAAGCTATATAACATGAGACTCAAAACCAATCTCTGCACTGGCAAAAACAGATCATGGTTTTATATGATGATTTTAGAATAAATGTTTATTAAATATGAATTGTTACGACAGGACAAACACCGTCTCCCTGTGATCCCCACAGCAGAACACGAGTGAACTTGTGTTTTGAACGTTTTACAGTGAACCCACCTGATGTGGAAGGATAAGGTGGATGAAAAAGAAAACGATACATTAAAAGCATATAAAATACGGAGCCGTAATGTTTCTTCAAAGTATTTTCGTGCTAACCTCGTGTCCTTGCACTTTCAAGGATATAAACAATCAATAGTTCCTGAACAACAGGTCAGTCACACCCTCTCTCTAAAATTCACTGACAGGTTCTGTACTGAACAAGTCAAAGTTCAGTGGTTCCATTTAACTTCTACTTTTGCTGTAATCCTCTGTGCATTTACACTAATCAGCCATCATGTTCCATGGACCCAAACACAAACAAGAGGTCAGACACACACGATAAAGGGCTTTAAGTAACTCTCTGTAATTGCAAACAGACTTATAGATAGTTCAGGGAAAGCAAAACCAACGGGGACAACAGGAGAACAAAGTGGTAAGAAACTGAATTAAAAACTGAATAATTTAGTTTAATAACACTGGGAAACACTGTTTGTACTGTGGGGATGATTCCTGAATGAGGAGCAGGTGAAGCGACTGTGAGACATGACGTGAAAATGTACAAATGCAATGCACCAGAACATTTTCATTACAAGCTTCAAACATATTGATTAGCTTGGTGTGAAAACATGTCTGCTGAAAATCAAACCATACAATGATGTGTTGGCTGCGTGGGTAGCTCCTGTTTGAAATGATAATCTACCTCCCAACCAGCACACTTCAGTGCAGCAGTAGGCAGTTGGGTGGGAGGTAGGAACGTCCACTAGTGCTTTTTAGGAGATCTGCTACTTCATCTGTCAGGTTTTGATCCGTCACAATCTGTGTGACAGGGTGGTTTCCCACTACCCAACACCCAGCGAGATAGACTCACCAGCTCCCTACAACAGCCCCACTTCATGATCCGCACTGATCCTGATCAAACACCACACATCACATCAGGGAGGAAGGCATTACATCATATGTTTTCCGCGTGAAACAGCACTTGATTTCATACCTCCTGCGCCTGTCGAATGACTCACGCTGACACTCACTTTGATCAGGCTTTGACGGATGCACCTGTCCCGCTTTGTGGTGCAGTGGTTTGGTTTTGCTGGTTTTGGATGCTCTAATGAAAGAAATGGCAACGCCAAGCAATAGGGAAAATTATTACAAAGGTGAGAAGTTATTGTAGTATATTTTATTGTTGTGAACACAGTGAGTTTGACATACAGTATCACAATAAGTTGTGTCTGAATTGAAACAATACATAATGGCGTATGATGAATTTTTGTTCATAGCCTCGACCTCCATACAAATACATACATTATGATTCCCTGATCCAACATGGCGTCCGAGTTGACACATCAACACCGATGGACAGAAGCAGGTCAGGCAGCATCTACGTTAGCATTTATTTCTTTCTTCTGTTTGACACCTGGTCATTTTTCTGTACTGTATTCTGAACTATTTGCCGTTTCAGGTCCCACATCACCCAACAACAGTCGATAAAGTTGCTCAAAATGTGTGGAACCGATTTTATTCTTCTGAGAAGACATACACTATTGTGCCTAACACCGACTTTGTTCATGCTCGTGACAGCTAGAATAAAACCCACTGTATGCTGTCAGTAATTTAGAGGCGTGCTGTGCTCGAGCAGTGACTTGTGTCTTGTGAAACACAAAAACCACACGCGCACAGGCATTCATGCATACAGGAATAGAACTTCCCAGCCTTTACACTGGGCCAAAAAGCACGACTTCAACTGCACCACAAACTTTTCTCGTCATCTGCTCACAATCTTGTATTACCGCCTTATCTTTCTGACACAAATGTGTCTTATTTTAAATGGGAAGTCCCACTGTAGGTTGATAACATTTTGTCACCAGCGTTTCAGTGAGAGAATAGGAGACAGACAGAACCAAACTTCTTCCCTGGTATCTTCATGTTCTCTGCTCGTCAATTTGTGTCTCTGCTTACGCTCCCTACAATAGTCATCATCAATTTATGATCGTGTTTCGCTCCTGGGACTCGACTCTTCTCTCCTCTGTTGCTTTCACCCCCTCAGTCCTTCAAATTTCTATCTAGAATACCGTCCGTCACCACGGCAGCACGTCCGCGCTGCCTCTTCGTGTCCTCGGGCTCTTCAAACTCTTCTTATACAGCGTTTGCTTCATTGACTCTGTCGTGCTTCCTTCCTGCAGAGCTTGATTTTAATTCATTCTCAACCTGTCTGCTGTATTTTTTGAGCCTGATGTCAGCCCCCCCAACCTCCCCACCCCTCAAGTGATCACAATGATGCTAACTCCACTGTTAATTTTAAAACAAAAGCAGTGTTTCATGTTACAGTGTTCATGTGAGAATTTGTTCCGTGCAAGGCCACAACCTTTAAACAGCCTAAATGCCTCATCAAGATGAACAATCAGTGCGATCTAATAGCAAAAATGACATTTACAACCTTGTTTAATGGATATGCTGCACACTTCTTAATCAAGAAGGACAAAAATGCTTATGACCCAGTTGCTGTCATGGTAAGTTTTCATCTCTATGCAGTTTTTATGGGAATGTATACACTTCACTGCTCCGTGGCCGTTTGAGGGCAGGGTCATCGTCAACCAAAGCCGGAGAGTTTGGAAAGTGTGTGTGTGTGTGTGTGTGTCAGTGGAAGCTATTTGAGGACAGAGGAGGAGGATATAGCATCTGGAGGAACGAGAGGGAAAAAATAACATGAAAAGCAACAATGGTATGAGGCTGAGGGAAATGATTTATGGCGACGTGCAGCTGCATCAGGTCTCTCCAGCAGAGGAGCTGGCTGTCTCACGCCGAGATAAGAAGAGGCAGATAGAATGTTTCCCTGACAGACAAGGTGACAATCCGGCCTTCTGTGAGTGTAAACAAGAACGCCGCTATCTCTCCCTGCCTGACGATGGGGTTAACACCTCTGTCCATCAGCTGGGCTCCCGTCAGCGCTCGGCAGGGGCCCTCCCTTCTCTGTCTGCTCTTCAAAGCATGGGAGGAAGGGAGGATGCCCCTTCTGCTGCAGGCGTACGCCAACATGGTTGGCAGAAGGGGGACGCGGGCTGGCACATGGCGGCAGACGCTGCCAGAGTTTTATTACTTCTCCTCACTGCCCCAGTAAAAAAATAAATAAAAGAAAAAAAAAAATCAGACAAGGTCGACAGTCCTCTTTGTCTGCACCGTGAACACAGCAGTCCTCAGAGCCAGAAATCTCTTCAAGCAAGACAGAGTGGAGTGTTCAGGATGATACAGTAGCTCTGAATTAACAGCCCACCAACAACTCAGCCTCTTGTGTCAGTAGTTTTAGTGGTGTCAGACTGACTCTGTGCGGCTCTTTTCAAATGTACTGTATATTAACATTTTATTTAAGTCTTACTTAGTTTTTTGTACTTTGATGTTTTATGTTTCAGATTTTGCAGTTTAAGGTCATTATGTAATACCCATACAACTTTAATAGATATGAGCATTGAATAATAATAACTAACATAAAAAGTGCTAACAAGGCCTTTAGATTAAAAACAGTACTACATTAAGATAATTCAAAGGGTGATAAGCTAATGGAAAAAGGTGCAGTGGTGCTGGCTGTTTCACACCCCCGGACACTCTCACTGCCCATTAATCTGACAGTATCTGAATGTGTCGCTCCATGCCCGAGTGAGCGCCGTGGCCGCTCTTCTGTGAAAGGTGCAAGGTCGGACGTACAGTAGTAACATTTACGTGTCAATTTAAACACAGCACCAGTGTGAACTGCATGCAGTCACAATACCAGTTAGGCAAGCACAAGTTTACAACAAGAGCACCGACCCCTACAGTAGCACGCTGTCATGTAGAGCGGATAACTTGAGAAAACCATGACTTGGTAACAGTGTAGATATACTCTCTTCAGAGTAAAAGTACAGCATCCAATATGTTACTGAAGTACAAAAGTAAAAGCACTTTTTATGTAGATTTGATTTTACATGAATGAATATGAAATATGATTTTATTGGATTATAACTGAGCTTATTTTAACATCTTATGTTTTGAATCTACTAATTCTAATTTCAGTTACTTCACATGCTGCTGAGTGGTTTGTGAATGTCACACCAGGTTATAATAAGATAAAGTCTTAATCTTCCTATGATAAAGTCATAGCAAGAAATAGCAAGTAAAAGTACTTAGTTACTTTCCACCATTGCAGACTACACGATGGTACCTGAACAATCACAAACTTGCTGTCATCACTTGCATTATATCATTGCAAGGAGGTGCCAACTTGATAGCGTACATGTTTGTGACTCAGCAAAAAGGGCAGAAGTGTTGTTCCCAGAACTTGCCAGGTTGTGTGGGAACATAAAGTTAAGCAACAGTTGCGTGTACTGTGCTATAGCAGCCACATCCAGCTATGAACATCCTGAAATACAGGAAAGAAACTACAAGAAAGGGAGATGTTGCTCCCTGAAATGGTTTCTAACAGCCAGACTTCACATTTAAATACGACAATTTGCACGGAGCCAGCAGTGATGTGAACTTACTGTAGAAAAATAGAGGAGACTTGTATCCACATGGAGAGTCTGTTAAAAAAGGTTATGAGTTGCTGAAACACAGCACCACACACTCATAGACAAGATAATACCACGCTGGAAATGTATCCCAGCAGCAGATGTTTTATCATTAGTCAGGAAATAATGGTCCAAAATAACACACAAGTATGAATTTTTAACTAATTATCTTCAAACATTGACATTTAGACAGACATACGGCTAAGGCTCTGAGATCAGCAGCGTCTACAATATGAGTTTCTTCAGTTTTCAGTGTAGAGTGTGAGGAACCCTTGAAACCACTACTGGGAATAAGACTTCAGATTTTTTATTCCACTGACACCTCTCTCACCCTGCCCTACAGCTGCACCTGGCAACCTTGTGATCTGGCAACCTCAGGAGGAAGTGAGGCACTGCTTTGTACACGGATTCAAAATCTGGTAGACTGTGTTTCCCATAAATTGAGTAATGTTACATCAGTAAACTATACTACAGGGATGCAGAATAGGTTTACTGTATAAAGGCTAATGGTACCAGCTACAGACACCACTGCTGCTCTGTAATTGGCACTTTATTCTGAAACAAGCCTCAGTTATAGTCCACACTTCCTGTGCTCTGAATTAGGATAAATTCCTGCATGATCTATAAAATATTTTAAAAAAAAGTTCTCAAAAATGAATCAATGACTTCTTGTAATGTGAAAGATGTCACCCTATGTAAACCCACAGAGAGTCATGATGCAACCTCTGCTTTCATCATTCTCGTTCATACCTGTAGTGATCCTCTGACTTTTCCTTTCCTCCCGTCATCATCGGGACAATTTTTTTTTTTTGGCGTTTTCTCAAAAATATACCTGCTGGCATTCCCATCACACTTAGCTGTGCTTTAAGTTTAGCCCTAATTAAAAATAAATAAATAAAAGAGGTTTTGTGCTAATTACCATTTAGCATGCAAAATAAATGACACAAACATACAACAAACCAATTACACAGATGATTACATGCAAATACTACAGAGAGTTTGTTCCTAACTGATCATAAAGTAGACACAAAATGCTCTTTCCCCAAACCCCACTTACTGTGACAGGTGTTTGGTATTACTCCCAGGCCCAGGTGTAGGCACTTAACACTGCTCGCTGCAGCAGACCCTCATCCAAGCGGTTTTTGTGAGCACTGCCAAGATGAGGGATGAGCCTGCTGCAGCTTTAGTCATGGATTTTAATAAATATGAACAAGAAGGACAACAAATGTAAGAAGAACTCGGGAAGGCTGGAATTCACAATCTTAATATAAAATATTAATTCACCTGTCAAATGGATCACGCGGTAGAGTTTTCTTTCAATTTATCTGACAGATGGGACTAATGGATAGGATCTAATCTCTGGTCCACACTCAACCTGAAGCAGGAGGTGGAAGTAATGCACCTGATATGCTTGTTGCCAAGTGCCATCAAAAACCAGGGATAAAAGGAGAGTGAATATTGAACATTATGAGTTGGGCACAATGTTGCATGTGTGCTGGATGTGAAAACGGTAACCTCCCTATACAGGGCAACACTGTGTTCTATAGAAATGTCCTTATTTTTCTAAGTAGATTTTGTAACATTAAAGTGATCTTCATAGACAGAGGACCATCATCAGCAAACTTGAGTACTGTTTTCCAATGGCATGTTGTGTTTGTTAATGCAAGTTTATCAGTTTCATCAAACATATCTTTTCATGATAAAACATTTAGTTAATTCCTAAGTGAGTCCAAACTTTTAAACTGTAGTACAGTTTTAACATTTTTAGGTTGTTGCAGAATTAAGTAAAAAAGTAATCTAACCATTTTAGTTTGAAATATTTATTCCTAATTATCAGTAATGTTTCATTTTAAGTCATGAACATATTATAAGGAGAGCTAGACATGGCACCAGCACTCAGTCATTCTGCCAATGTTTCTTAGTGATCATTCACAGAATTGCAAGCAAAAATAATCCTATAATGATAAAAGTAACATCTGTGAAACAGTTGACAGAATACATCCACCTGGAAACAAGGTTTAGTTTTATTCTTTCTATTATGACTGTTCCAATCCATGTATGTAATATATTTATTAAAGTTCCCAGGGTTTTGATTTTCATGACATCAATGAGAAGTCTACCAGCCAAGTAGGAGCATGCAGGTGGAGGCAGTGGGTAAAAAAAACTAATGTGCATGCACAGAAATGAAATGAACGCAGCACACAGCTTTAAATGATCACTTACTTCTTCAGTGGATCCAGTTGGGGAGTTAACACACAAGTCCTTGTTATTTTTGGGACTAGTTCCCAAAGCATAAAAGCAAAAATAATCAATCTACAAATACTGGTACAATGATTTCAAAGACTAAGCAGAAGGTAATTCTTAGAAGCTTTATAATGAGGGGCTTAACAGTACCAGTTCAGTTCACTGACAGACCTCCTTAGAGTCAGTGTATATAAGGAATAAATGTACAAGTTTATATAATTGATTGTGAAAAACTTAAAAACATTTTTAAAACATTCTACTCAATACATGGTTTGTCACTTCACTTTTAAGTCAGGCATATGGATTTAACCTGCTGGAATATGATGACAGACGATATAGATAGAGCTCGAAGCCATCCTGCCTGTGAGACACTGACTACAAGATGTCATGCTCGCCGATCTATTCTCGGCTCAACCTGCTAGAACCGAGGGGATACAGACAAAATGTCAGACGTGTTGTCCTCTCTTTTAACAGCCTTTCAGCCCCTCGGGAGTCTCACAGACATTTCTGACATGGAACCGATGCTCGTGCTGCTTCTGTTTTCTTTGTCTTGTGCGCAACGTGTGAGGAAACCCAATCTACAGCCTGTGGAGCACCTCTGTAATTTACTCGGACAGCATATCCTCTCCTCCTTCACCACACAGTGGCCCCTGTGGTTCAGTTTCTCCAGCTTTTAACACTCGCCTGGCCCCCCAGCTGCTTCACATTCAACTGCTGATGTCGGGATGTGTCTCTTCTGTACCACACACACACACAACCAGTTATCGAGGTGTTCATTTCAGCCTTGCGGTTTGTGGATGTGCGTGTTTTGTGCTTGTGTAACTTAAATCCTCAAGCTCTTACCCTTCATACAGCCTGTCTGTGAACGTTAGGGGCAACAAGAAGAGAGGAATATAACAACCAGCAAGTCCTGGTGCACAGTCAGCACGGCTCAGCCTCCAGAGTGGCCTGCCCGTCACGAACAGCCCCTGTGACGGTGCAGATTACACTGTATACCGCAATAAGCCTGACACACGGAGAAGTCAGAGATTACAGTGACAGACTATTTCCAGCAGCTATTGAAGCAGCTGTAACCCTCATCTCCAGTTTCAGGCCGTAGCAGCGTGAACACACAGCACACTCTGGTGGAGAAACACAGACACCAAACCACTCAGGTAGTTTTTCAGTTTTAATCTGATATTAAAACACATTACAAAGTCAGGAAGCAAACACCCTCAACTGTTAAATTAAATTATAGAAAATGCACAAGTTTTGAACAAGTCTTTGTTGATGAGAGCTAAAGCCAAGAGCATGAATTCATCCAGGTTTGCACCTTAAACACAGATGCTCATCTCTTCAGTTTGAAAACTAATAAATATGACACTACTATACAAGTGTAAAATACAGGCAACGTTTTACATTAAGTATATATATGTTCTTTTATATATCGACTTAAACAATCAGCCAGTAGCTCACACTAAATATGATACTGAAATAAAGCGACAGATGTTCACAAAGAAAAGGAAAAGTTGAAAAAACCTCTCCAAATCGAAGGAGTTTTGTCAGTAAAATCAGGCCGTAAGAAACCACTGAGAGAGTAAGTGCATCAGCAACACAGTTCCAGAGTGAGGAGTTCAGTCTGTTGCCTCTGAACTACACTTTGCAGACTCGACAGTGTGGCCGAGGCGTCCTTGCGAACAACATCCTGTAGTCGTACAAGGACGTCACACAGTGCAAAAATAATACAGCTTGGATGCAGCAGACAGTGCAATTAATCCCAGCCTCAAGTGACGCCAGCGCTGTTAGCGGTACTGAGGGTGACAGTGGAGGAGCTGTACAGCCTGCTGCTACCGAGTCAGTATGAGAGGGGGTGAACTGACCAATCAGCACCATTAAAGCCCTGGGTGTAGACTGTTACTGCACAGTTACGGTGCGTCCTCTTGTCCCCAAGTTGTTCATGGAGGTTTAAAGGATCATTTCTTACAGCTTGTCTCATTTTCCTAGCTATGACATCACTGCACTGCGATGTCAACTAATGCTAAGATCTGGGAAAAAGGAGTGCACAGTTTAAAAAGCCCTCTCTGTTATTAGAGTGAGGCCAGCCTGTTGGTTGCCAGTGCAGGGGGAGGGGGGTGTTCAGCAAAATGTTAAACCTCGTTCAACTTTTGTTACAATCTAACGTGACATCATCTGATTGCAAGCAAGTAATCATTCATGATGGATTTTTTTTGTAAGGTGAATGAAGTGTTTCTCTGTTTAGTTCATGGCCTTAGCAATAAAAACTAAATATTTACTGCTGTGATAATGTCCCAGAGTGCTGTGCAGTGTTTTACATTCTAATAAGCCTTTAAATGCAATCTGTTATTATCTCACTAGTACCTTAAACGCACCAGCAACACATCAGCTGCACTGTTCAACAAGGGGCTGTTAGCGCTCTGAACCAACTTACGCCTTTTATCTCACCCACCTTCTGTCCAGTGCTTTCAGACTCTCTCTCTAATTCTGTCTTTTAATACTTGTCTTGGTAAATGTCACTGTGTTGGTTGGGTAAACAAAATGAACACGCAGCACCTGCAGATTGAGAATATCTGTATCTGAAGACAGATTATGCATTTGTCTGGTACTGGTGCAGGGTTCAGCATGATCCAATCTTAAAAGATAAGGCTGGTCATTTTCAATATTTTCACTCTTTTCAACAAATCCCATACTGAGACTGCAACCAACAATGAATTTCAATCTCGAACCTGATTTTGTTCATTCATGTATGCCATAGGGCAATGACAGTGAGGGTCTGCTGCCCTAGTTTTTCCGGGGTCCCACACAGTCGGCACTAGTTAGCCCGCTATCGACTCTCTCCCAGAGAGAGCACTCTGATTGGCTGTTCAGCTTAGGGAATTTCTTCACAAAAAGTGAAATGGACCCCAGTGCCATTTACAACTTGTTATGAGACATACTAGCGTCCTATGTCTTCTTCTGCTTTCCCTTTTTCCAATGTTGAATACAGATTACTGCCACCTGCTGGTAAAGAGTTATTTCTTTTCAATACAATACACAATACAAGAGGCTGTATATTTCAGAGGCTGTAAGAAGCTGTGGTAATCCTCCGCAGTAATTCACTGGTGGGTTTAGTCTTCGATGGTGGGAGTTAGGTACTGATGAAGAGAGTATAATATAGAAAATGACCAGCCTTAATCTTTATATTGAGGGAAAAACTAAAGTGCATCCATGTCAGTAAATCCATCACTGTACTTTCAAACTGTGTGAATTCAACCTCCACAGCCAGCAGCTGACGCTCAGAGACCATCTGAACCGGAGGTGGACGTTCATAGCAGAAGACAGTTGGGATAATCATTTTACACTTTTCCCTCTTTTCCTTCTTCTCTTTCAAATACATGTATCTTTTTAGTGATGTCTACATTCCCATATCTCAGCACTTAACTTGCTAGTACAGAGTTAATATTACTACTGATGGCCAAAACTAGAAAAATAAGACTCAAGCTGTAAACCAAAAACTATCCTTTAAATACAAAACAAATACAGTATCTTCTTTGTTGTGATGCCTCTTTGTTTCAATAAAAAAAACAACAAGTTAAGAAGACCATGTACACACAACAAAAAAGGAAAAATGGCTACTCTAGTGCTTGGTCTTAGGCCAAGGATTTGGAAACTCCGTGTATTAACATGTTGATGAGTCTGTGATTGAGTTCATACCTGTTCTGCTGAATAAAATAGGAAGTGTATCTCATTTGACTTTGTTTTCTTCCTGAGTATTTTCTTCTATCACCACTATCCGTACACCTGACAACTGTCCGCTGCTATCCAGCTGCAGCCCCTCAACCCCTTCAGTCTGAGCCTCCTGCATTTGGCACTGTGTCTCTTCCCCTTCTTCAGCCATCGTCACTTCCATACTGCTCTGGACCACCATAGCAGCCCCTTCCCTGCCCGAGTCCCTGGTCAGCTGCAGCTCCATCACCCCTACCGCCTGATCCACCGGAGTCGGGTTGATCTCAATGACCGTGTGCTCCTGGCCAGCCTCCACCTCACCCTGCATCACCTCCTGCTGCACCAGCATGGTGCCGTCCACCACCTGGCCTTCTATGGGCACAACCTCTCCACCACTGGTCTGCTGACTGAGGTGCACCAGCTCTACTGGGCTCACTACGGTGCCCAGCTGGCTGGAGTCCTGCATGGCAGTGGTGCCCACCAGCGTGAGGCCTGAGGACGGGTGCAAGGTGATGGCATCCGCCTTTCCGTCTCCAGTCACCATATAGCGGGTGAAGAGCTGCGAGCCAGCAGGGAGCAGGGTGACCGTGTTGGAGGACTGAGCCAGGGAGGCGATGGGCAGGCCTGCCACGGTGAACGGCTGACTCACAGACGACAGCGAGATGGGGGAGAGAACAGTGAACTGCTGCTGCTGCAGGGCGGCCTGCTGATTGATGGGGGAGGTCAGGAGAGTGGTGGTGGAGGCAGGCCTCTGGAGACGAGGCCGCTTAGTCTGGCGCTTGGTAGGAGTTTTGTTTTTGGCAGGTTGCGGGCAAGAGAGAAAGGCCCGCACCTGCTGCTGCTTCCTTTGTTCTTCCAACTGCACCTCCAGATCTGCACAGAGCAAACAGCACAACACAGGACTCAAACAGAGCAGCAACAAGCACGTGACACACGGTTTTTCTCTGATTACACACCAGCTGGATACTGTCCATAATTTGGGCCTGTCTTCTATCTTGTGTAATCCACTTTGCCACTGCAAAGCTCCAAGAGTTGTACATGTGTGATATTTGCTCATATATATATACACATATATATTTCAGGTAATTGTAGGTCACTGTAGCATACAGTGATGCATAATAACATTTGAAATGTTGAAATGACAGATTTTGTGGTATTAATGATCCTGTTTAGAATCGTGGGGTATACTTTAGAGGGGTCACCAGTCTATCACAGGGTCGACACAGAGATGGACAAACATTCGAGTCGCAGAACTTTCGATTATGAGGAAAAAAATGGAGAAGCCAGAGGAAACCCACACAAGTGTGGGGATAATGTGCAAAGGTAGGTTTGAACCAGGAGCGTCATGCTGTGAGGCAGAGGCATCCATTGCACCGCCACGTCAGCTTAGTCTATTTCTGCATTTGAAATCATTTATCCTCCAAGTCGCTGATGTACTAATAATACCACCTGATCTGTCTGGCATTTGTCAGTGCAAACCAATAACAGGAATTATTTATAATCAGTGTTTAACCACCTTCACTATTTGCACTTCTCAAATAGAGAAGTGTTACTGAATTCTCTTCATTATATGATTTCTCTGACCTACTTTAGATTTCTATATTTTAAATACTGGGTTTTTTCTTTGCATCTTCTACATACAGAAGACATCAGGGCTTCTCAGTGGCTTCCTGTAACGTTTCTAAACGTTATTGTTTGCTGGCTGCTGTAATGTTACACACATACATCATATCAAGCTGTGGAAGTATGTGGGTGGTGTGAGACGTTCAGGGACAGTACTGAGCGCTCAGACAATCAGTTAAGTTACAGACACAAAACACACGAAGATACACTTGAATTGTTCAGAAAGGTAACTGTTGTGTTTACAGCCATGTCACACACACAAGGACTGAATCAAACACGAGTGTGTGTAAAACTGACAACTGAAAAGCGAGGCTGAAATGCTTCTGTGCAAAACCCAGATTTATGAAACTATCTCTCGCTAGCGTGCACCTCCTTAACTTATGACAACAAACGTATTCTTAAAGACCAAAAACAAACGTACTGAAAGTTTAACATTATAAACGCAGTCATAGCAATCTCCTCTGACATGAGTGTGAGCCAAAAGATGGACAGCTTACTCCTGAACTGGAGTTTTTGTTCTGTACTCACTGCTGAGCGTGCTGAGGAACTGTTCCTGGCTGGGATCCATCTGTTGCTTCCTCCTCTCCAAGATCTTCTTGACTGAGTCGAGCAGGCCGAACACTTGGGCAAGATTACTGAGCACCGCCACCTCTACCAGACAGGAATCTGGGATCAGTGCGGCAATCAATCAAAGGGTCACTTGGTCAGTCAGAAAGAAGGAACAAATTCAGATGTTCTAAACAAGGGGCCATTAAGACTTTATGTACTTTTTGTTACAGAAACCAACAGCTGCTTCTAAAAGCCTCTGATGTTGGTTTTTCTACAGCTGAATTTGTTCTTTCTTTCCATGTGTTCATGCACCTTAGAGTAAGCCCCGAGGCCTGCACATGTTCTGTTTTCATGATGCAGTTCTCAGCAGCCATTGCACATTAGCATAGTTCTGTACCTGTGTCCTGCAAGGTGCCTGGCTCCCTGCGCTGCTGCACACCGTTCAGCATCTCCAGCAGCTCAGTGCTCATGTTGTTCACCACTTCCCCCAGCAAACCCACATCAGCAATGCCCTTCCAGAAGTTCAGCGTGTCCTCTGTGGACAGACAGAAAAGTCTCAGTCACGAGCGCGCTGCATGTTCACTCATGTGTGATCTCAACAACAACTTATTATTGATGATGTGTGTTGGGATGTGTGCTCTCTGTGACCTGAGATCTCACTGGATTCCTTCTTGTCTGCAGACTCCAGTGAGCTGGTGCTCCAGTCCGCCTTCCCACTCAGAACGTCTGCTCTGTCCTCGACCAGCGCCCCGCCATTACCCAGAACCACCTGAGCTGCAATTTACATAGAATGAGAGATGTTTTCAGTTGTAAAAACCTCTAAAGGCTTGATGTCTTGTGAAAGTTGCTACAGTATCTATGTTTGATTACAATGGCTTAATATTAGGTACAGTATAGTC
>JAUBNQ010000003.1:17754759-17765197 GCA_032353495.1 Ctenopoma kingsleyae | reverse complement strand
TGTAAAGGTTTGCACAAAAACTGATGGTGACTAATTATAATGATGTGCAGATCAACCAAGCAGCACTCAGAATACAGAAACATGGCTTAAGCTAAATAAATGTCGCCCTCACCGTAGCATGACTCCACCCATCCTGATAGCTCTCTTCCAGTCTTTCAGAGTGGCTTTCCCAGAGAGGTGCACAAACTGTTTGGGGCTGATCAGTTGGTCTTCATACTAGTGGAGAGAGCAATTGTTACATGAACGCAAATAGCTGATTGAGTAAAATGTAGATGATAACATCAGAAACAGCTGAAAGTCTGAAATGACTATATTTACATGCACTCAAATAACCAGGTTTCTCAGGTAATCAGGGAACGAGTTCACATGCACTTAAGAAACCTGGTTACTGGAAATCTGAGTATACATGCAGCAGATGAGTAATCTGATTTCTCCTCTACTTATTTTGGAAGCATGATTCACAGATTTGAACTTTATAGAGACAGAAGAGACTGCATTTTTTGTTTATATATGTGTGTCAGCAGCATTGCTCTGTATAATGATCTTCCCTCTCATCCAGCTGCTCCTCTCTGCTGAAAGTAGTAGAGTGGTGAGTGCCTTTGACATGCACGCTTGTAAAAAGTCGATCAGAAAGCTGGTTACATAAATACATAGCAGAGTTATCAGAATTCTCTGGAGAAATCTACCTCGGGATTCAGGATTCTCTAAAGCCAACTGTTACCTGGTTACTTGAGTGCATGTAAACACATTAGATGACACTGTGTATGTATAGTATATGTTATATCATGGCAGTGTCTTTTTTTCAGTACGATCATACCTAGGCAAAAAAGTTAATCGAAAAATTAAATCCATTATTGTGTCTAAAATGGACATTATATACACTGTCCAAGCACACTTTGATCAACCTGTGGTCTGTGGACCACCCAGGTACCAGGTGAACCACATATACCCCTTATTCTCTCATAATGATGTTGACAGTGCAGTTTTCACAGTTATAATGCAACAAAGACCTGCGACCTGGATTTATTTTAACTTTTTGTGACTCAATACATAAAAACTGTACCATTAGTGACAGAAAATGAAAGAATTGATCAATCAACATTACGTATTCTTTAAATCATTTAAGTTCTTGCTAAAAGCAACACTTGCCTATTACGAGAAAATGGCGTTGCTAACCCCTGTAGCTAACAGTACTGGGCGTTTGCTTCAGGACTGAGGATACTGATGGTAAATCCTTAAATGACGACTGATCAGCTTAGAAAGACTCAAAACGTGTGTGTGGTGAGGACGCAGGGCACCCAGGTTTTTTTTTTGGCATATTTATCACACTTAAATTATTCAGATTTCAGCATGGCCCTCTCTCTCTGCATATCCTTTCTGTTTCTCTACTGTCACTAAATTAATTGCTTTAAAAACTTTTTTTTTTAACATAATTTTCAGCCTATGTTGCTTGTAACCACATTTCTTTCATGAGCCCTGCTCTGTTGAGTCAATATTCAATTATGCTTCCTGTAAAGAGAACATTTATAATAGTTCTTCATGGGAGCATCAGCCATTGTACTGAACAACAACATAAATCTATTTGAAATGTACAAGTTTAGAGTGAGAAGAAATAAATAGGTGGTTCAATGGAGTTATTCTGGGACACGTGTCAGCAGTACGTATTTATTTCCTACTGAGTGACTAACTATTGAATGACCTAGTTGGCATATGCATGAGCCTATGCAAATGTATAACAGAGAACCCCTGCTACAGTTGCCTTTTCGCTTCAGTGTGGACTTAAAAACCCATACTGGATACAAACCTTCACACATTTTACATTGATTCCTGGGCACACAAACTTCTTCACAAGCAACACAGCTTTACAGTCTCCGCATGTAATGGGGTAACCCACATCGTCTCCTTCAGCTTGTTCTGAAAGAATGTTCAGACATGCACAGCATTTAAAAGATGAGGATACTGAGGGGAAAAAGAAATGCTTTCTGTAACACTAGAAAATGTATGTATCATTGCATTTTTCAATGTGTCCACACATCACTCTGGTAATCTCTTACCTGGGTGTGCTTCAACAGCCATGACAGCTGCATCTGTTTCAGCAGATTCATCTCTGGGGAAAAAAAACAGATGCTCTTTGTTTAGTTTTTTTGCACTATATAATTTTGAAGTCAACTTGACAGTAGTTTCAGTCCCTGTGCTGCACCGTACTTCATTACATACCCAGTGGTGATGGGTTGGAGTTGGAGGATGACCTGAGTCTTATTGGGGTCATCAGGGTCACATTCACCACCGGCCTTCACCATTACCACTTCCCCCATGGACACCGTCACCTCATCGGTGGTCGCCATCGCACTCACAGTAGACTAGAGATGGTGGGCCGCTTTCACAGAACCCAGGAATGTGTTCATCTGAAGAAGAAAGGAGAGAAAAACAAACACACAACAATCCATCAAACACACATATTTTCCAGGCTTTCACGTGTGAAGGGACAGCAACAGAGATTCTGAATTTATTTTGTTTACTGAGATAAAGACATGTTTAAGTCAAAGTTACTTTCAAAGTAACCGACCACTGGTTTAAACATACAGTGAATCATCCAACCACCAAATCTCATTCAGAAATTTGACGTTTTAACGTAGACCTTCTGTCGCCGGTTCAAACTTCAACACCCACACGACCAATAGGTTCAAATGTATTAAATTCAGCAGCTCAACTGGCATAACGTGATGTTACGTTAATTCATTTTTAAACTCATGTGTCAGAAATATCCTAATATCCGCGTGTGAATGCGAGCAATATTCACCAACTGAGGTTAATGGGAATCGTCAACACTTTTAAAATAACGGTTTCGTGTATGAACATAGGTGCTACAGGAATAACCGACAGAGAAAC
The DNA here is from genome assembly GCA_032353495.1 of Ctenopoma kingsleyae. Lineage (NCBI taxonomy): Eukaryota > Metazoa > Chordata > Actinopteri > Anabantiformes > Anabantidae > Ctenopoma > Ctenopoma kingsleyae. Next base: position 17,762,308 of record JAUBNQ010000003.1, on the reverse strand, counting down.
ACGGCCCGTGTTCCGTCTGTGACTTATCTGTAATGTTACACAGCTTGTACCGTTACTGTCAAAGCTTTACCGCGCACTGAGCTGTACAAACCGCAGTTTTGCGTGACTCGGGGGGGGGGGCATGCTAACTCATATGGGGGTACAGCATAAATAAATGCTCCGGTGCTGGCGTAGCAGCGTTTCGTTGCATCTGAAATACTTCGTGTTAGATGTTAGAAGTTGGGTGGGCTATGACGACCGCTGCGGGCAGCTCGCTGCTTTTTCGCTGTAGAGATCCGCACAGCTAGGCTCGACGGTAGCCATTATGGCTAACGCAAGGGCGTTAACTTGATGTGAATGATTTTGGACTGTATGGTGAACTATACTGTCCGGGACCTGTAAAGCTTTGCATTTACAGTGTGGCGGTTACGTGCCGCTTGTCTATGAACCGTACGTCCCTTCGTAACTCTGCATTTTAACTCTCCGCTCCCCCTCAAAATGACGTCTCCCTGTGCGGCGGCACGTACAGCAAACAACGGCGCGGCGACGGCGTTGCCCCTTCCATTCTGTACGAGGCTGGCCGGCTGAACCCCCTCCGCAATATACCCGAAACCCCAGGCTAAAGCGACCGCTTGTATCGTTAGAGCGGCTGCTATTTCACAGCCAAGCATATTTTGAATTCACACGGTTAGAAATGTAATGGTTCTTACCGTTTTATGATCACAAACGCATCCCTAGTTTGTGGAGAGCTGCAGCACATGCGCACTTCGTCGATATAGCTTGACTTCCTGCTGAACAGCGCTCGCCTTGTTTTCACGCTCTTGTAAACCCTGACAAAACTAAACCGCAGCTCACCAAATGCCTCGATTTACACTGTTAACATCATATGAGAAAGAGTTTTTCAAATTGGGTGGCACTTTTAGTTATTATTTACTCTGTTACTTTTTTTATGCCATGGACGGCAGATGCCCCGTTTGTACAGTTGAAGTACATTTGTAACTGGGCTGTCTAAATAAAAATCCCGATTAGTTCTTTCACACAGTGTCGCATTTGCAAAAAATGTTCACGCCGAACTGCAAGAACAACAACTATAATTACAGTGCAACTATAATTGTAATGCGATGTTTAACATTTAAGTTAGTGACGCTGAATGCGACTCATTCTCAGTTCTACTATTTCTGAGTGTTAGACTGAGTCCGATGACGGTAGGCTGTACAAGTCTACACAACGATTTGTTTTCTACATGTTTATGATTGGGGCGCTAGGACATGTGATCACCAGCAGCCCCTGGGTTAAAAATTATGCTTCCGAAATCTCTTGATTGCGATTCCGCAGGAAGGGTGGATTTCCCCACCCCTTCTATGCCAATCACGGCAGAAGCCCTTTTTAACAATCCCATTGAACGCCCCACACATTGACCATAGGTAACATGCCACTCAGTCAGAGGTACACGATTTATTAAAGTTACAGTACTCGTGTATAGACATATATTACGGTGTTTTGTGCAATACTAATATACAATGACATGTGTTATTTAATTATTTACGTATCAGTCAGTTAATATTGACATTACACCATACTTAGTTGTGCGAGATGCCCACCGAAGAGCACGATGGGTAATAGAAGGCGGGGCAACCTATTAGTCTTAGCTCTCATTGGTCGCTACGCTCACTTGTGCTGCGTTCATATAGTGTGGGGAAATTAATTAAAAACAAGAAAGAAATCGTAGAAATGTTAACTGTAATTTGATGAATATGACGTAATAAAGGTTCGGTTGCTCTTTCTTAAAATGCCTGACACAAATTTATGAAAAAGATCCGTCGTGTTGTGTCTGTTGTTTTGATAGAATAAAGGTAATTCTGTGACAGTGCTAAACTAAAGCTCCCAGCTAAAAACATCTAGCTCACTATCAACTACTATATCTCACCTAATGTAATGTCTGCTTGCTTTGGATGACAAGTGGCAGACTTGTCTCAGTGACTGTAAAAACATGACTATGCTCATCACAAGAAAATCATCTATCTAGGTCATGATGACACTCCCTCATTCTGTCAAGAGAGGGCGCCAAATCCTCACAAAAAAGAGCCAGGACAAACAACATTAATTGGACATCTATTTATTTATTTTTTATTTTTTAAACCAATCAGTAGAATCACATCAAATAAGCGAGTCCATTATACATAATATATAAAATAAATAACATTTATTCAATAAAGCTGTGAAATGTGACCAAAGGGATCAAATCAGGTTTTCTGGTTCATAAGCCCTGTCAGTTGGTTTATTTGATCATTCCAGTACATTAAAAAAAACACTATTAATGGCATAGTAAAATATTTTGGAAAATTAGCTGACTCTCCATGTCTCTCAGAGTGAGAAAATAAGATTATCAGAAGGTTATCAGCGTCTTATATATTTGCATGGCTGGAGCTGGGATGTGGTTAGGCTAGCTTTGCATACGGATGTTAAATGAGGCCTGCTGAGTCCTCTAAAGCTAACTACACAGACACTAATGCTCCATATGTGTATGTGTTTAACACTTCAAAAACAGATATCTTGATAGTGTTTCCATCTTGCCAGTATATTTATGTACGTATGTCGGACATAAACATTTTTATTGGTTAGTTTTAGAGGCTTTGATTAGTTGGAAAGGTATACACGTGTAGGATAACTCTTTCAAATTGCTTCTAGCTATTATGCTAAGCTAGGCTAATCAAGCTCTTTCCAGAGACAAGAGTAGGATCATTCTCACTCTCAGAAAATAAAGAATAAGCATGTTTCCAAAAATGTTGCACTACTCCTTTAAAATTACAGTAAGAGAGAGACTGGATCTAGACTGAACATTATTATTATAGTTAGTATTATTATTACTCATGATGGTCAAGATTACAATTTTAGTTTGTTAAATGTTGAAATATGTAGCACTGGTAGATATAGGGACGTAAACTATGTCCACTGATTTCCTCCCAAAGAATGAGTCCTTTAAAAAGCTATTTCCTTGTCCTGCAATTCCGGTGCTTTACACTCTGAGGGCGCCATCTTTATCTGCTCATCAGAGACCTGTTGGCTAACAGCACAGTATTAACATATAAATTCAAACAATATCATACAATTGAACCCTGTTAAAGTGAGAGACAAACATGAGGAAGGTAGTTGTAGTATTAAACACAGTCAGACTCGTTACATGGTGATTGTGGATGAACGTTTCCCTATATGTTTCAAGACATAGCACCCCTCGAATGAAGTCCTCCCCTAAACCATGAATATGAAATATTAACATCTGATTGTCAAACAAACAAAAACATACTGTATATAGTACACTGTATTTAACATGAGGCGGTTCATCAGAAATGACAGGGTTTGAAGCTGTCCAGAAATGGAAAAATAAAAGGGACAATGCAGAGATTCTAGAATACATTCCTTACCAAATACTAAGCTGCAACCACATATTGGATCACCCATAAAGCTTGCATCAGCTCAAAGAAAAATGTTAGCTTGGTCACATGAGTGCAAAGTAAAACGTGTAGAATGCATAATCTCTTGTTGATTACACCGAGTGTGTAAGAACAGATTTTATTTTTGGTGAGATGCTGGTGAAAGGTGAACGAGCAGTGGGAGTGGAGGTGAGATTCCAGGCTAAGTTTACTGTAGTCTACTGTGCGCTCCAGGCTCGTACACAATAGATTTCTGTAGTCTGCAGTCACAAGACTCTGGAGACTTGAAAGCATACGTGTTCCTCTGTGTTAAAGGTAGTTACTGCTGTGGATGGAAGTCATGTGTTCAGACATGCATTCATCTAAAAAGCAGATCACTGCTAAGAACAGCAAGCTGGCTATCTCACGCTTCATTACAGCTGGTAACATTAATGTCAGTCCTTAAATCCCAAATACTCCTACTCATTTAAAACCTAAAGTTATGTCAATGGTGTGTTGCCATTACTTAGCAAAAGAAGTGTTACGATTTCAACTGAAACTACACTTGACGTTTGTTATCATCTGGATGAGAATCACTCTGTAATCAATCACGTCTTGATGTCCACAGTTAAAAATAAGCGCTCTCATAGGTTTAAAGAAATTGTTCTACATTTTGGGAAATCAACTTCGTTCTGAGAGTTAGCTGAAGTGACCTGTCTATCTTAGCTAGTCTGGCTCAGTATTGTTATTGTTTAGGATAAGCTAGGCTCTAAATTCCTACTTTAAGCACAGATATAAACTCTCTCCACTAATTCTGGTTAACTAAACCTTTCTTTCCGGACCATGTCAAGCAACAACACGTGACTGCACCTTGGTGGACTGCTAAAACCCCACTAACTTACATCTGTGATTTGTACGACTGTACTAATGATCATGAAATAAAATAAATTCTATATATCATTTCCAGGTATGATGCCATGTCAATGTGGCATCATCCTGTTTAACAAATGTTTTCCACTTTCGATCTTGACTTCCTCCAGACTGAAATCCACATGTCCACACCTCAGCTTAAAGTAACACTTTTAACATCTATCTCTGTTCAAAACGTAATTAAAGGTCTGATTACTAAAAGATGAATCTCATACATACGTGACATCTTGCTCCTGTTAAATCTACAATACAAATACCTAAATAGAACCACCTAACCTAACTATAATGGCTCATCTTTATGTATACACCTTAGCTAGAAAGAATCTTTTTTTTTTTTTTTTTTAGAAAAACATTATTTGTCTATTGAAAGAATGGTGAAAGGTTTACGTCAGTTTGGCGTAAGTGCACATACAGCTTACAGTAGCAGGAGGAGCACATTGATTTCATATGGTGACACTTACTATTGAGTGCACTGTCTGTCCACACTATTGATTAAATAGCTTTACGTGACCTTTTAGCTGTCATCTGAATAGAATTCACTATTATTTACAATATTACAGTCACAAAAGATAGCAGGCAAAGCATCGCACAAACTTTTGACAGGTAGAAACCCACACTAGTGCAGTATTAAATGGAAGGGATGCCAGACCACAGGGAGCCATAGTCCATGGATGTATCTGTACCTTCAGTATTCTCAGTAGTCCTTTAGCTTCAGGTCTACACCTTAAGCCCCAAGACCTGATTACCTCAGCACACTTCCTGTATTTCTTGAACCTGATAAGGTCCGAGAAAGCTCAGCTCATGCTACACCACATGAATTTATAGACACAACTTGCCTACGAGATACACGTCAGGCTGTACACTAGGCCCCTGAATCCCAACTATCAGTACAGCCCACATATAAAAGCACAAAGCACAAGGTGAGGAAGTGATGGATGGTGATATCACAGGGTGCTGAGCCTGAGTGACTTTGTATAGATGGACAGCTGTGAAACAGGGTGAGCTCTTGGTGTGATGGGACAGTGTTTGAACACGGGGAGTTCTCAGTCAGCAGTGGCAGCCCTTTTCAGAGGTCGCAGCAACTAGTTCCTCGTCTTCCTCAACCGGGTAGAGGACCTTGGCGTTCAGGCCGCTCTTCACGCCGTCCCAGCCGTCACGGGTGACGATCTCCCCCATCTTCATCAGCTCGTAGATGTCTCTGGTCAAAAGCTCGAAGGCCCGGTCCACATTGCTGTTGCATTTGGCGGACGTCTCCACGTAACGGATGCCCAGTTCGGCTGCCAGCTGCTCTGCCTCATCCCGGCTCACCTTGCGGTCCTTGTTGAGGTCGCTCTTGTGGCCGATGAGGATGAAGACCATGTGGTGCGGCAGGATGTGCTCGCTCACCTCTTTGTGCCACTCCCTCACATGGTCAAAGGTCTTGCGATTGGTAAGATCAAAGACTAGCAGGCCACCCACTGAGTTACGGTAATATGATGTTGTAATGGACCTGGTGGGTAGATCGATAAAATACATGTTAGTCAATGAACCGCAAAATCATCTTTGATGTTATTTTCAGATGTTTGGTCCAAATTAAGTCTCAAATGATTCAAAACAGGTCTAAGTCCAAGTCCAATTAAGACAAGACCAAGCACAATCTCAAATCTGTCAAGAAAAGTCAAATTTGAGTCTTGAGTTAGTTGCAACAAGTTGAATGAAGTCTCACGTCAGTCCACACAAGTCCAAGTCAAGTCTTAAAGCAACTCTCTCTCTCCCTGCTTCACTATACTCCGCTATGATCTGCACAGCGTTTTGGGTGTTTGGGAATGCTACACGACGTACTAATCAAGCAGAAATAACTGGCTTTCTCTGATTAGTTAGAGCCTTGAATCAGTGCCCCACTCTTCATCAGTAAGTCACTATATCGACGAGTCTTCCATGTCTCTGAAAGCTGACCACTGAATTTTTTTATTCATCTTTGGTTTTACCACATCAAAACGTGACTTCAATGTTTTAACTTTAGGTGTTTTTTGGGAATCAACTTGCACAGCAGTCGGGTTTAAGCTGAGTCTACAGTTTGGATAGGATCCATATTCTCCTCCACCACATGAAAAAGAAACTCAAAATTAGATGGTGACTGAGTGGTCCATATTTGTCATTGCCAATTGTCCTAATGTGTATGAATCGACTTACTGAATTCAATTAGTAAAATTAATCAATTACCAGAATAAGGACAGTAAACACCAAACCTCTTTGAAGACTCTTGGACTGTGGGACAGATTCCCCGTAGGCTCTATTTTAAAAGGTGTTAATCCAGGCACATTCATACTTTAAAACCTGCTGACTGATTTCACTAACACTCCTCACAGAAGCAAAGTGAAACACTTGAGTGCAGTGATGCCTGAAGGAAACCACCCTCAGAAGCTTGGGCTTCAAAAGAGAAAGCAGATCTAAGAGCGGCGCCACTTCTCCAAACAGACAAGTGGTTGAAAGGAAATTCTTCATGATAGCAGGGACACATGAAACAGAACAAGCAACAGGGCAAATGAATGCAAAAACTAGATGTGGATACTGGGTTGGCATCAATGTGTTGCCCTGGAAACTGCAGAACCAGTCTCTCAGGGAATTAAACAGGGGCCTATATTTTATGAGGCATGCCCATCATCCATGAATGAATGCAATGATGCAACTCGATTTTTTTAGGCCAGGGCATCACAACATCTAGGGCTACATAATCTTCTTCTGTCTGCATCACAGTATATGGTCTACACACGTGAATGAGAGAGAGGTTTCATCACACGACAGCAAACCAAGGCCTCTCCATTATTCAACGACAAAAATCTTCGTGATGAATGATCGTTACAGGCCTCATCAGTTCAAAGCTGTTTTATGTGACACGCGTCTTTACAACAGAAAAACAACATATGGTTCGTACCTGAATCGCTCCTGGCCCGCCGTGTCCCACAGCTGAAGCTTTATCTTCACCCTGGGCTCGATATCAAGCGAGCGGGCATAAAAATCGACCCCGACCGTCGGATCCGCCACATCGCTGTAAATCCCGTCCGTGAAGCGCTTCAGCAGCGACGACTTGCCCACGGTCGAATCCCCGAGCAAGATGATCCTGAACTGGTATTGCCACAAAATATCCATGGCATGACTAGATGGAGAGGAGGGAGGCCAGCGGAGCGTGTGTGAGCGTGTGTGTGAGACAAAGCCCTGTGCGCGGCGTGTTTACATGAAGCCCCGGCGGC